>OX038869.1:31079793-31679793 GCA_943789525.1 Agriphila geniculea | reverse complement strand
GAAAAGTAGTCCTTCCTAGCCGCATTAAATACTTTGAGCTTAATTATACAAATTAATAGTTTGATGAAATAAAAGAGCAATATTCTCTAGCCTGAGCACAAACTAGGGCTTGTATCTTCTAAGCCAATGAGTTTTATTTTACGAAACTTGTCGTGTGGAAGGTACTATTTAGGTAGCTTTTATTGGGATATCACTTTCTTGAAAATGTATCACACTTACGATATTGACCTGCTGCAGAGAATGCTCTCCAGCCGGACCACAAATTATGGCTAGTAACTTCTAAGCCAATGAGTTTTATTTTACGAAACTTGTCGTGTGGAAGGTACTATTTAGGTAGCTTTTATTGGGATATCACTTTCTTGAAAATGTATCACACTTACGTATTAACCTGCTGCAGAGAATGCTTCCCAGCCGGACCACGAACTACGGCTTGTAACTTCTAAGCCAATGAGTTTTATTTTACGAAACTTGTCCTGTGGAAGGTACTATTTAGGTAGGTTTTACTGCATATAAATTTCTTGAAAATGTATCACACTTTTTAAAATTTGAGTTGGTGCGGCCAGAGAGCATTGCTCTGCGGCCGGACCACTTTATTTGTTAAATATTTCCTTATCTGTTGAGGTACTATTAATTATGATATATTCCTGTGAAGGTAGACTTCAGGTAGCAACTATGTGGAACTAAACCATCTGAGTACTTAAATGTGGTCCGGCCACTGAGGAACACGCCATCTGTCTGCCTACCTGAGTACTCTTCGAAGCTTAGTAAAAAAAATCACATTGACACATACATATATTTTTATCAATGCCATCTATCAAGCCTACAGTTTTTTTTGTCATTTTGAATGGGAACGCTAATCATGCCGAATTGATATTCTATTGCAAAATTTTGCCATTGAGCAAGGTCGTAGCGTAGCATGCTTTGGCACAGGAGTGTGTTGTGCTGTAAATCACGAATGGAAGCGCTGTGATTATGCAGTCTTGACACGTCACAACACAACCATCGAAATGTATGTCACAACACAAAATCTGAACGATAACTACAGTTTTGTAAACATGCCTTCTGTTGCTGGCATATTAAATATTGCCATCGTTAATTTTACGAAGTAGTTCATTCATTTATTTTATTATTAAACAAAAAATATTTGTTGTTTAATAATAATTAATATTAATATTATAAATGTCCGTTTATTTCTTTGTTTGTTTGTTACGCCTTCACGTCTAGGTACTGAACCGATCATCATGAAATTTTGCGTACACGTTGTAAGGGGTACAGAAAAGGACATAGAGTACCTTTCATCCCGAAAAAAATATTGTTCCTTAGGGATAGCAAAAAACTTTACGTCTTAACTACTGAACCGATCATCATGAAATTTTGCATACACGTTGTTAGGGGTATAGAGAAGGACATTTTTTCGGGATAAAAGGTACCTTTTATCCCAAAAAAAATATTGTTCCCGAGGGAAAGCAAAAAACTATCCACGCAGACAAAGTCGCGGGCGGTCGCTAGTTTGTTAAGGGCCCTATCACATTTTTTCGTCGAAATTTCGATTTTGACGGATTTTAGCGCTACAACCTAGAGAAACCTTTGGGTCTACTAAATACATTTATATGTGTTCGCGACAAAAAGTAATATGACGATACACTGGAAAGTTAAAGGGTTAGAAAGGAAAATTAAAGTTGGTGAACGATTTCTTAGAGTCAACTTTGAACATACACAGAAAGAAAAACAAGTACAAACAACAAATAAAAGTATGAAATTTGATTTTCTTATGAAGTAAAGATTATTCTTATATAAATTTTACGTAATAATAACTGTGTATCTAGGAGAAATTCACAGTTAATTCTGAGCGTTTTTAGTAGTTTTATGGTTTTGGATTGGGATTTTTTTTCACATATTCCATACATAATTTCAAAATTCCGAGGCCGCTATGATCTATTCGACTATATAAGAGATAATATTCAATTTTTTTTATTTCATTTTTTAGCACAGTAGTTCAATCCATGACCCCAAAAAAGTGCCTTCACGCATTTTATGAAAATCTTTAACTGCAATTTCGGGTTTAATTATGAAGTTAAGCAAATTTTCAAAAAAGCGAGGCCGCTATGATCTATTCCAATAGCTATTCTACTCTATTCAATAAGTCAAAACTGTAAATGTATTGTTGTTTCTGAGATCGAGAACCCCAAAATTGGGCATTTTACGCAAAAATCACAGTCGAAACGTAATATGCCTCTTAATAATCGCATTCATGTTACAAGAGGCGAGGTCCACTTTCTACGTAGTGGCTGGCGCGACTTCTGCGCTACGCTGCGCCGGCGATAATTGTCAGCAATCATTTGTTTATGCGTCTGCGCAGACGAGCTACAATTATTATTTGTTCATAATATTTAGATTAAGATTAAGTACGTATCCAAATTTTAGTATTTTTTTGATTTTTGATTTTGATCTTTTGTTCTTTTCTCAACAAAATTTTAAATAAGTACCTAATCTTTCTTTTATGTGTTTAAATTAATAAGTAACTATTAAATCAACAAGTAGATAACTAACTGTTATGTCCTGTTTCTTTAAAAAAATTGTGTGCACCTAATAGATAACAATTTTATTGTAATTTGTTTTCCATCTGATATCTGTTATTGTGTCTTTATAATAAATAAATCTTTTCTCTAAATACGTTTGTCCACGAAACATGGATAAGAAAACGTCTGCCTTGCACTTCTAAAAGATAGTCAGAGTCGCAAAAATTTGTTCGTCTGCACTGTTCCTTTATTGGCGCCTCCTATAAGCTCCAGCAGCGATTCCTCTTTTGTACACTGGTTAACGAAGCTATTTTAAGAAACCGTCTCCTGCCCCAGATCGGTTTAACGATGCGTTGATAAACACCAAATTACGAGTCACGAGGTTACTCTTTGTCCTAAAATGATTATTATGTTACTGAGAGAGATATCAAATATCGCAATTAAATAGGTCTTTCAGGTCTTACGACTTGTTTACTCGACTTCTTATTAATGGGAATATGTTTGATGATAATAATTGAAAATGCTTCTTTATTTATGGCTGATGTATGACTGAATTACCTAATTATCAGCACATAGCATGAAACTAGAAACTTTAATTAAATTAATTATATTTACACAAGGTTTCCTTTAATAAAGCCATTCCTTATAAATGGTGAAAAAATCAAACTTTTAAGTTAACGTAAAAAAAGTTACGGCCGCTTATGTCGCAAAACACATATTTCAACACTCATGTGAATCAAAATTCATGGTAGGTACTTCCCGTTGATCTAGAACTATGAAATTTAGCAAGTAATTTCGTGCGTGACACCTGATAAATGTAAATCACTGGTCTTTTTTTTTCTCCTTACATTTAACTGTTTAAGTTTGCCCTTTTTTCATAAAAATATCTAAATATATTATTTATGTACAACAATTCCAATTAAACTTTGTCAACTAGGAAGGAACTGGCTTCTGATACACAAGTTTACTTATTTTGGAAGTCAGGGCTATATTTATCTGTAAATTGTGATTGATGCAATAAATATTTTTTCATTTTTTTTAAAAGTACAGGGAAAAGTCTGAAAATTATACATTTGTAATTAAATCATAAAAATATAGTTTTTATTTAGGTACTCAGATAAAATAAATAAAACCATTATTTATTCTGGGGAACCCTCGGTGCATCGGAATTGCATTTGTTCGGTTTTGATTGTTTATTTCACCTTAAATTTTGATCAATTTGATTTAAGTAATTTTTGTCCTAAAGTTGTCAATCGCGGTTAGATTCGTTTAATGCGACTACGGCCCTAAAGTGGCGCCCTCATCTTAATTAAATTTATTGCTCGCTAAGTACATAATGTATCGAAAATTCACATTTATAGATTGAAGCTAAGGAGGTATAGTTTATTTACAAACTAGCGGCCGCCCGCGACTTCGTCTGCGTGGAAAGGTTTTTTGCTATCCCTCGGGAACTTTACTTTTTTCGGGATGAAAGGTACCCTATGTCCTTCTCTGTACCCCTGACAACGTGTATGCAAAATTTCATGATCGGTTCAGTAGTTAGGACGTGAAGGCGTACCAAACAAACAAATAAACAAACGGACTTACGCATTTATAATATTAGTAAGGATACTAACCTCAGTAACATTAGTTCGTTGTAGTAGTAGTAAGCAAAAGTATCTAAAGTGACCCTTTTTGCTCTTCTGCTTTGTAGTATATTCAACTACATTGAACTATATTTTACTAAGGTTATCCTTACTATCCTTACTAATATTATAAATGCGAAAGTCCGTTTGTTTGTTTGTTTGTTTGTTTGTTTGTTACGCCTTCACGTCTTAACTACTGAACCGATCATCATGAAATTTTGCACACACGTTGTCAGGGGCACAGAGAAGGACATAGGGTACCTTTTATCCCGAAAAAAAGTATTGTTCCCGAGGGATAGCAAAAAAACTTTCCACGCAGACGAAGTCGCGGGCGGCCGCTAGTAATATTATAAATGCCAAAGTCCGTTTGTTTGTTTGTTTGTTACGCCTTCACGTCCTAACTACTGAACCGATCATCATGAAATTTTGCATACACGTTGTCAGGGGTACAGAGAAGGACATAGGGTACCTTTCATCTCGAAAAAATGTATAGTTCCCAAGGGATAGCATAAAACCTTTCCACGCAGACGAAGTCGCGGGCGGCCGCTAGTAGTTTATAAATTGACTATACAAACTTAGCTTCAACCTGTGCATGTGAATTTTCAATACATTATGTGCTTAGCGAGCAATAAATTTAATTAAGATGAGGGCGCCACTTTAGGCCCATGACTTCACGTAGGTACTGTAGAATTCGTTACGGATTAACTCGCGGGTTGATGCTAGTACCTACTTAATAAGGAAAATGCATCCATTACCATCATCTTGAATAAGATTATTTTTAACCTAACTAACGTTTAGATTACGTGATAGAATATTTTTCAATGTTTTCCCTTTACTTACTTCTTTTTACCGTGATTTCGTCTAAAGATATTATCGTTATAAAATTATCTTAAAGTATCTGTGATTTTATAACTGTATTACATAACAGAAAAAAATGGCACTTAATAGACTATAGTGTTATATCATAGTGTTTCTGAAAGTGCTCATGCAATCAGTTTTTCAAGTGATTCGGTGCAAAAAATCACTGTTTGCTTAGGGTGTTAGAATTTTAAACAACTTTGTTAAACTAGGCGGAATATTGCAGATTGTTACATTCAAATAGACTTTTTTGGATCTTAGTAAAAAGACTCACTAAGATACCTACTATTATTATGAAACAAAAATGTTATTCTCAAGTCAGATTTCTATTAAAATAATTATCTTAACAAAAATGTTAGATTTTATTTGTAAAATCTGTAAAGTTTTATAAAGAGCAATCATATTTTTCGTTACATTAAATAATATGGATATTGGAACCTAAAGAAATAAATTACTTAGGTATCAGTATCAAAAAAATATCTTATAACGAATAACCTAATCTACGCCCACGATTTATTGTTATTGCTACTTACCTGTTCTAAAACTGGAGAAAATAGAAGCCAATAAAAATTAAAAACATATGATCGAAATAATCGAATAGAAATACAATATTATTTTTTGTATATACGAAAGCCGAAACATGGGTCACATATTTTCATTTAGAATCATAAGTATAAAAAATGATAATGATAACTCAAAAACTCACGAAATTACAACCATTTTGTGTTGTCCCGTTAGTAGGTGTGCGTTACTGCGTTAATTATGGTTTTGTAAATATTATTTAGTCAAAATATAACATGATATAAAAATATTGCAATCAATTCTATTACTGATTCTGAACAAACAGTTTTCAGGTTTCGTATATAGGTACTAAAAATAACCTTGTATATTATATACTTATTTATGAAATTAAGACATTGAAGTAAGTAGTAACTATAAATATTTATTTTATTATTGTTATCATTTCAACTTGTGGCTTACGGCATAAGCTATATTAGGGAATAAACAAGGCTCTATATTCTAGTCAAAGCAACATTCAAGCACCACCTACGCCATGCAAACTCAATTTATATCGCGACCCTTGTCGTCAGTCTTTGCCTGGAATTTGAAGCTTAGTGCATCGATATACGGCTTATGTTCCAAAAGTGGTAATCAATTTGTTGGCGCTTGTACACATTATGCTTCAAAGATTTCCTGTTCGCAAGTCTCAGTGACTAATGCGGCGTGCCTAAACTGGAGAAACCTAGATATAGATCTGTGACTGAGGTGGTTTGTTTTTCGCAAGACACTCAATTCAATTTATAGATCGTGATTTGAATGATTCGGTGCGGTTGTTGCCTAATTTGTTTCTATTTTCTTTACGTTCCATTCTAGGATATTAATAGGATCATAATATCATATTACATTCGTACTTATAAGCATATGAAGTCATATATTCGTCATGCCTGTCTGTCTGTCTGTCCGTCCGTCTGTCCGTATGAACTGAAACTGAAAAAACGTATTTTCATCAAACCTATACGTACGGTGTGTCTATAGATAGGTCTTAAAAAAATAACATTGAGGTTCCTAAAACTATTTTTTTCCAAGTTATCCGTTTGAAAGATCACAGAGACACTTCCAAAGTGGTAAAAAGTGTGTTTCCCCATCCTCTAACTTTTAAAATAAGAGAGTGAAAAATCTAAAAAAATATATGCTGAAGATAATAAAAACTTTCAACGAAAATTAGTTTGAAAGAGATATCTTTAGTAGTTTTTGAGATATAGCACATTTCCCAAAACCGCAGATGTAACTTTGTCATTTCTACAAACACTATGACAAAAAGTATTTTCGCAGATGAAAAATGATAGTGGTGTTTTAGTGTAGGTATCAGAAGCTTCGAGCAACAAAGGCTTCGTTTCGTAGAAGCCCGTCTTACTCTAAGATCAGAAGGAATGAATATTTATTTTCCTTACACTTAGAAATTTCAAAAATTATGAGGTACCTTCTCCAATTATATAAAATAAAATACCGACGGTGGTGTTGATGAAATAAGGTATGGTATATGTTAACTACGGAACCCTACTGCGCGTGGCCCGACATGCACTTGGCCGGTTTTGCTATTTTTATATAGGCACGTAATTTGTCACACAAACCACGGTTGTCCAAGCCAAGCACACATAAGTAGGTACATGGACATGTACTTACATACAGTGTAGGACCAAGCCGCTATTACATACATAGTCCGTAGCAGCTCCCTAGTGCAACCAAATAAATCCCACGAATTTCGATATACAGCCTGTTTGGTAATTGGTTTTAAAAGCCGAATATTGTAGATAGGGTACCATGCATGCATACAACCCTGGAAAATTATTACTAATGGCTTTGTGATCTGTAGACCTCACTTTAACATCTCCGCCAAATCTGGCTGCTTGTAAAAAAGACAACAAATGTATCACGTAAATGGGGAATTTCAGAAAAAAATAAAAATGGCTGAATATTTTTTTATAGGTAGGAATAAGCTCCCTTAGTTTTAGAAAAAAGTTTCAGAATTTTCGGTTGCGTCAAAATTTTTTAATAAATTAAAGTCTCTTCCACGTCACAAAGTCGAAGTGACTTTATTTTTCATTTTTATTTATACGCAACCGAAAATTCTGCAACTTTTTTCTATTACTAAGGGAGCTTATTCCTACCTATAAAAAAATATTCAGCCTAATTGATTTTTTCGGACATTCCCCATTCTTTGAATGTATCATTGCCTTGTCTTTGGTGTATGTTCTTGTTAGCTGTCCTTAAAAAAAACTGTATAGGAGATCAGACGGACAGCCGGACAGCTGGACGAACAAGAAAGCATTTTTGTCCAAGCTGAAACAGACGTTTCGCTTGCGCTTCGTGCTCTCTCGATCAATAAACCCTGAAAACCACCACATGGCTGAGATTTTTTTTGTATGGAAAAATGCAAAATTACATTCCCTATACACAAATAGACTATTGTATTCGATAATCAGTCCCATTAATCGGCAAAAGCAAACACAATTTCGGTCTAGGGTTGCCTTAACACTTTATCATAAAAAGAATAAAAAATCATTTTCAAAATAGTGGTGCTTTCAGGTTTCATAATAATTTTCCGGGATTGTATACATTTAACCTATCTACCATATTTGGCTTTATAAGGCTATTACTAAACACCCTGTATAGGTGGTACACTTGTGTTCAATGTGGGCGAACAAGGACTGTCTGTTGTGGAGGTTGGCCCATTGTACAAACAGCCGAACTCGAACAAAACCAGTTTGAATCGTAAGTTCATAGTATTGGGTCGCGGGAATATTTGACTCGCATTCCTACATCGTAAATAAAGTATTGAACTATGGAGCGTAGTCTTTCGAATCACGCATGACAATTTTCTTATACCTAGTTATTACTATTCATAGCATATAGCATATTATTATGATCGTATGAAATCCATTTGCTTGTAGATAAAGCTTAATTATTATCTATCACCAGTCACTCATACAACAACATATCAACATATCGTTCCTTGAACTGGCTAATAATAAAAATAAAACATTTGTTATTCAGAGTTTATGCTGCGCTACTACCTAAGTACTTCTCGAAATTAAAAATTTCCTTCACGTTTCAAAGTAATTCGTTTTAGAAGATTTTGCTGAAGAAGAAGAAGAACTTTCTTGCTGAAGCTAATATACTAGTGGCTCCGTGAGCTGTAGACCTCGTGTTAAAAAGTAGCTTAAATTATATGTTTTTCAAAAACAAATAACAGAATAGATATTAGTTTTTTCAACTAATAAGTATCTATACTGTGCAAATAATATACGCAGTCCTAGGTTCTGTCCATAAAGTTAATATACCTGAGGCAATGACATGAAAAAAAATTTATATGCAGGTCAATGACCTGAGGTAATATTAACTTTATGGTTCTGTTCTGTCACAAAGTAACAACCTTTTTTGTTTTCAAATTTGAATAGTCTTCTAAAAATAAAAAAACAAAAATTGCTTTACACCGCTAACAAAAAAGTTTTGTTTAATTTTTTGATCATTTTTCGAAATGGCTCAAGGTCTCTTTTTTCATATCTCCGTCAATTCTAAAAATTTCGATAAACTGATTCGACTGAAAATTTCTATATAATTATCGAACTTGCTCACAAAATTTCACGAGAATCGGTTTAGAAATGCGACCTGTAGACGAGAACAAACAGACAGCTGGAAGGACATTCGGAAGGAAGGAAGGACATACGAAATAATTTTTGCCCAAGCTGAAGCAGAGATGCTTCGCGCTCGTTCGGTCAAATATAAGTCTATAGCTGAAGCAAGAACTAGCTAGAGCAAGATGTCAATATGACAAGCGATAAGTGGTCAAAACGTCGTAGCAATAACAATGATAAATTCATAATACAATCCAATCAAAATACTTTGTAAAAAGTAAGTCAGAACATGGTAGGTAAAACTTTTTTGTACAGGACTTTTTAATTTATTTTTAGGGTTCCGTACCAAAATGGTAAAAAAGGAACCCTTATGGTGTGACTCAGTCTGTCTGTCTGTCTGTCACAGCTGGATATCTCGAGAACTACTAATGGTATCAACTTGAAATTTGGAATAGTTTAAGATGACATTTGCCCAACTATTTTGCAAATAAGAAAGAAATAAAAAAAAATATTTTTTTACAACAGGGACTGAAAAGGGGTCTTAAAAATTTGAAGTGAGGTGACTAGGACATGTGGGGTATCATATGAAAGAGCGTTGTTTGCACATTTTAAAACATTTTTTCCTTTTTTCTTAGGCCGCATAGTTTTCGACTTATGAAGAAAAATGTAAAAAATATACCGTTCCCCCCCCTTACCACCGAAGTTTGCAAAGAGAAAAATCCTACTTATAATATTATAAATGTGAAAGTTTGTGGGTTTGGACGTTTGGATGTTTGTTCCTCAATCACGCAAAAACTGCTGAACGGATTTGCTTGAAATTTTGCACACAGATAGTAGAGAGCCTAGATTAAAACATTAGAACCACGCGAGTGAAACCGCGGGCAGTTGCAACCACGCGGGTGAAACCGCGGGCAGCCGCTAGTCTGAAATAATTCTATGTGATAGTAGTTTATGTAAAGATTACAGGAAAAATAAAACGATGTCTCAATATAACACACTTTTTTAGAAATTAACAAAACAAACAAAAATTCTTTAGTTTCACTACCAGTCAACAGATGACGCTGTCCTAAGAATGCTAACCTAAGAAAAAAAAATAGTTCCACTATCGGTCAAGAGATGGCGCAACCTAAAACAACAATAATAAATTGGTGGCTGGTTCTAATATAATTACCTACTATTTACCGTACGAATGAACAAAGAATAAGTTCCTACTTAGTAATATAAACAGTTTGCAATGTGGAGTGGCTGAAACGTTTTTCAGTTACAACACGATAAGCAGCTGTGGTTAAGATTTGTAAATTAACTGTCCGCCTGTTCGCCCTTCCACCTGTCTGCCGTTTATCCTACTTTTTTAAAGACTGTATGTACTAAAGTAACATATCCAAATATATTTATGATTGTACGGAACCCTCGGTGCGCGAGTTCGACTTGCTCTTGACCGGTTTTATTTAAAAATTATCTTGCATTTTGAATTCTTGAAACCTAAGTTTGCTAAAATATCAGAAGGAAAATAGTTTGATTTTCCTTGTCACTTCATTATAATTCGCGAGCAAATTCGGATCGGTCACAAAAAACTTGATATCGGCTTATGAGTGTGTATAAGAAAATATTCCGCTAATGCTCATAATTTTTACTGCATAATAAAGTCCATAATTAAAGGTCTAAATACTAATTATTATACCTATTTTTTTTGTAGCTCAACGAATAAAAGTTTTTCTCTGTTCTGTGACTACAAGAGTAAAATCAATAGTTTTCCGTTTTTAATTTTGTATTCACATTCACTTTAGTTTTTTTTATGTTAGATAAAAGTTATAAAGTTATGTTAGGTTTAAGTAAGTGAATAATCTCCTCCTGAAATAGGTAGGAACGTGTATTATAAATAAAATAATACAGGTTAGAAACAGCGGAGGGTAGGGGGTCGCAAAATATTTTTATAACATATTTGCTCGTAAAGGGTCTCTTATTACACCAATTTCAATATCGTATTGTATCTCATTACGAACTTGTGCGGTAATGTAAAGTAAAACGCACGGTTTCCTTGAGAAACCGTGCGTTTTACTTTACATTACCGCACGGTTTATCAAGATGCTTCGTCTAAAACGAACGGTAATTTTTTAAATCTTAGCAAAGAGTTTTTATGTCAGAAAAGAGGTCAACATTTCATGAATAAAATTAACTTTGGGAGATAAAATATAATAAATAAACATTTAATTATTTAAATTAATTAATGTTGACAATAAATAACAACCATTTATCTGTAACAAAAACACAAAAATATTAATTTACTTTATTAGTAATACTGGCTGTTTTTTATGCCTTTGCCTTAAAAAAAGCGCTGATGCGCGCGCATTGCTAATTTTTCTTTGCTGTATTGTTTTTATTTGAAAATGTCGTCAAGTAGTGATGAATTTATTAATTCAACACCGCCAGAAGTCTCAGAGGCAGCGAAAAAGGCTACTCTAAGCCTCTTGCCCGAAAAATTGACCGATAAGATACTTACAAGCGTATCAAAATTTAATCATATGGAAAACAAGCAAAGGTGCAAAGTCCGAGTTTTATTTATTTCCTCGCAAATATGTTATAAAACGTCGTATGACATACGTGCGCTTTGATAATTACAGCCTCTGCTTTCTTGTAGCCCTCGCCTACGGCTCGGGCTAGCAATATCGCCTCGGCTGTAATTTTCAACGTACCGCACTTATATCATAATGTACTATTATAACATATTTGCTCGTAAAGGGTCTCTTATTACACCAATTTCAATATCGTATTGTATCTCATTACGAACTTGTGCGGTAATGTAAAGTGAAACGCACGGTTTCCTTGATAAACCGTGCGTTTTACTTTACATTACCGCACGGTTTATCAAGATGCTTCGTCTAAAACTAACGGTACTTTTTAAATCTTAGCAAAGAGTTTTTATGTCAGAAAATAGGTCAACAGTTTATGAATAAAATTAACTTTGGGAGATAAAATATAATAAATAAACATTTAATTAATTAATTTTGACAATAAATTACAATCATTTATCTGTAACAACTAACAAAAACACAAAAGTATTAATTTACTTTATTAGTAATACTGGCTGTTTTTTATGCCTTTGCCTTAAAAAAAAGCGCTGAGGCGCGCGCACATAGCTAATTTAAACAAGTAAAATTATTCCACGCGCTTTTTTTGCTTTATTGTTTTTATTTGAAAATGTCGTCAAGTAGTGATGAATTTATTAATTCGACACCGCCAGAAGTCTCAGAGGCAGCGAAAAAGGCTACTCTAAGCCTCTTGCCCGAAAAATTGACCGATAAATACTTACAAGCGTATCAAAATTTCAACATAATATGGAAGACAAGCAAAGGTGCAAAGTTCGAGTTTTATTTATTTCCTCGCAAATATGTTATAAAACGTCGTATGACATACGTGCGCTTTGATAATTACAGCCTCTGCTTTCTTGTAGCCCTCGCCTACGGCTCGGGCTACCAATATCGCCTCGGCTGTAATTTTCAACATACCGCACTTATATCATAATGTACTATTTACATACTAAGGGGTCGAACCATTTGAAAAACACTTCTTTAATCGACATAGATGATACTTTGTTGTTAGAAAGATACCTCAACAGTAGACATTGCAGACTTTGTATTTCGAAGATACACAAAGGAACTCTCCTCTAAGTCAAATAGGATTAATGGATTAAGATATTGGAATTGGTAGGTTTATGAAAGTCCAAAACAAACCGAGCTATGGACTGCGACGTTATGGACTAGCTAGACCAACGAACTAAGATGACTAGACACGCTACGAAAGCACAACGGATCTCCTTAAGAACAAGCAGCGTAATTGTGGAAATTAACTTACGGGCATTGTATCATTGAAAAAAATATATATTTAGACGCTTACTAATGTAAAATAAAAAACCGGTCAAGAGCGAGTCGGACTCGCGCACCGAGGGTTCCGTACAATCATAAATATATTTGGATATGTTACTAGTACAGTCTTTAAAAAAGTAGGATAAACGGCGGACAGGTGGAAAGGCGAACAGGCGGACAGTTAATTTACAAATCTTAACCACAGCAGCTTATGGTGACTGAAAAACGTTTCAGCCACTCCACATTGCAAACTGTTTATATTACTAAGTAGGAACTTATTCTTCGTTTATTCGTACGGCAAATAGTAGGTAATTATATTAGAACCAGCCACCAATTATTATTGTAGTATTAAGTTGCGCCATCTCTTGACCGATAGTGGAACTATTTTTTTTTCTTAGGTTAGCATTCTTAGGACAGCGTCATCTGTTGACTGGTAGTGAAACTAAAGAATTTTTGTTTGCTTTTGAATTTCTAAAAAAGTGTGTTATATTGAGACATCGTTTTATTTTTCCTGTAATCTTTACATAAACTACTATCACATAGAATTATTTCAGATTTTTCTCTTTGCAAACTTCGGAGATAAGGGGGGGGGGGGGAACGGTATTTTTTTACATTTTTCATCATAAGTCGATAACTATGCAGCCTAAGAACAAAAAAAAATGTTTTAAAATGTGCAAACAGCGCTCTTTCATATGATACCCCACATGCCCTAGTCACCTCACTTCAAATTTTTAAGACCCCATTTCAGTCCCTGTTGTAAAAAAATATGTTTTTTTTTATTTCTTTCTTATTTGCAAAATAGTTGGGCAAATGTCATCTTAAACTATTCCAAATTTCAAGTTGATACCATTAGTAGTTCTCGAGATATCCAGCTGTGACAGACAGACAGACTGAGTCACACCTATAGATGTGAAGGCGGTTGTTATCTTAGTCAGCCAGCCGCTGACCAGCCGCTTTTTTCGCTGACTACGGTGATCATCCATAAACCGCGGCTGGCTACAGTTGAAACATGTCTATGTTTTATTGAAGCCGTTTTATGTCCTAAGTGATTATTTTTGTCTATCTACATACTACCTACTTACTATAAACGTTACAGTAACCAGTAAACAGTTTTGTGGTGCAGAGAAATTGACGAGAACACCAGAATTTCCAGTTTGATGTTTTACAAATTCAAATTCATCGCCCACGAATTCATCATGACGGAGTAGGTATTTAATTTACTAAAAATACCTATTTGCATTTAAAGACTCGTATATTATAACAATTTCGACTCAGGAATTGTAAAAGTTGTAAGACCTTTTGGTATTGAGTCGGATAAGCAGCCGGTTGTCAGCCGCTGTCTATACGATATTATCGGCTGCTTTAGATAACTATCCGATAACAACCGCTGTTTTACAACTATAGTCACACCATAAGGGTTCCTTTTTTACCATTTTGGTACGGAACCCTAAAAAGAGGTTTTTCTTTCTGTTAGTTGATGTAGCTAGAAAACTAAAATTTTAAACTACAAAACTATATCAGTAGGTGCATGCAAGTAACACATGGGCTACTTCTTCTTCTTCTTCATGTCGATGCAGGCGGTTTCCGCAACTCGACGTCTATTGCGCCCATTTTGTGTCTAGAGCACAGACATATATACGTCTGTGGTCTAGAAGGTGTGCGGCCGGATCACTCCAGCCAGCCCAGCTCAGCCAGGAACGCCCCAAGGGCTTTCACATTTATGGTCGCTTCCTGGACGCTGCCCAGCGAGCCGAGGTACCTCGCCGGGTAAGGGGCCACCCCATCTGCATTCCAGCAGTACGTGTGCGGCTGTTTCTTCTTCCTCCATGCATCCTCTGCATAGGGGACTGTCTGTGACACCTAAATTAAAAAGATGTCTGTTAAATTATCCATGACCAGTAATAGCACTGTTACCAGGCGAAGTTGCGGTCTGCATAGTTGTATCAGGGCCCTGGATAGACGAGCGCCCACGCGTGGTAGTGCCAGTTTCACCTGTCTGCACGAGTCCAGCGAGCTCCAGTTCTGTTGGTGTAATTCTATAGTGCGTTCACGGATCTTACTTGCAAACCAGCTTGTCGGGATAGGTGCGATCGGCTCTGGGTCAACAGGTGTCGAAACAGATGCGCGCCTGGCCAGTTCGTCGGCTGCATCGTTTCCCCATGATCCACTGTGACCTTTGATCCATTGGATAGTAATAGTATTAGTGCACCTACTGTATTTAAGGCGTGGTGACATTCAAGTAAAAGGCTCGATGTGATTCGACTGCCCTGGAGAGCCTGTATATAGGATGGATTTGCTGTCAGAGAGAATTAACATGTCTTGGTCTTTTACCTCCCTTATTTCGATTGCCCGAGCCGCCATTATTATGCCCACGCACTCGGCCTGAAAGACCCTGTTGTATGAGTATATTAAGGGGGATGCAATTTGTATGTTGAGGTCTTCTGAGAAAACAGTCGACCCTGTACCCGATGAGGTCTTGGAGCCGTCAGTGTAAATCAGGAGAGCCTTGTGTTTTTCTTGGAGCTGATGTCGTCTATCAGATGTATTCTGTATTTTTTTTGTCAAAAATGAATATTGGCTTAACTTTGTCGCATACTGATTCAATAAGAGGGGTGTTCAGCCAGTCCTCCAGTAGTCCTCTGAGATGTTTTGCCCTCTCGAATTTTAGAGATCCCAGTTGTTTTAGTCTTAGCGCTGTTTTGGCTGCCTCCTGTTGAATGTGGAGATGCAGTGGTGTTAGGTTCAGCGTTACCTCTAGAGCAGCTGTGGGAGCTGTGCTAATGCATCCAGTGAGGGCGCAGCAGGCCTGACGTTGTAGTCCCTGTAGCTTTTTGGCTCCAGTGGTTTGGGCAGCTTTTGGCCACCGTACTGCAGATCTATAGCTTACCAGGGGATTTATGATTGTGTTGTATAGCCAGAGGAATAGTTTGGGTGCTAGGCAGGGGCGGCCCGAGGCAAGTTTAATGGTGGTGCGAGATTCAATTATGGCGCCCCCCTTTCTTGCCCCTAATGTACAGGGTTATTTGTTAAACACCAACAACCTCGCAGGAGTAGATTACTAAATCATAATTAACAATGTTTGTTCGATATTTATTCATTTCCATCCACTAACCTTGTAATTTTTCCTGTTTCTAGTTTAAAAGAAATGGCCGCGCAGTGCGATTTTAAGCCAGTTTCATCTACTTATTTTGTAATCTTCCCCTACAACAAAAAAAAAAACGGCCGCGCACCGCGATTTTTAGACAGTTTCACCCAAAAATCTTGTCATTTTCTCTGTTTATAGTAAAACAAGTGCGTGTCGGGCCACGCGCCATAGGGTTCCGTAGTTACCTTATACCATACTATATTTAATACCACCTATCATTTTTCGTCTGCAAAAATAACTTTGTTTTTCACAGTGTTGGTATGAATGACAAAGTTATATTTGCGGTTTTGGAAAATGTGCTATATCTCAAAAACTAATTACTATATCTCGTTCAAACCAATTTTGGTTGAAAGTGTTTATTAAGATCTACAGCATATATTTTTTTTAGATTTTTCACTTTCTTATTTCAAAAGTTAAAGGGGGGGGGACACACATTTTACCACTTTGGCGGTGAATATCTTTCAAACGGTCGACTTTGAGAAAAAGTTGTCTTAGGAACCTTAATGTCATTTTTAAAGACCTATCTATAGACACCCAACACGTGTTGGTTTGAAGAAAAAAAATTTTTTCATTTTCAGTTCCATGTATGGGGAGCCCCCCCTTAATCTTTTATTTTTCTTATTTTTGTATTAAATTCGTTAAGCGGTTAACAGAATACATCTACCTACCAAGTTTCAACTGTGTAGTCTTAATACTTTCGGAATAAAGTGGCTGTGACATACGGACAGACAGACAGACAGACAGACAGACAGACAGACAGACAGACAGACAGACATGACGAATCTATAAGGGTTCCGTTTTTTGCCATTTTGGCTACGGAACCCTAAAAAGGCCGCGCAACGTGATTTTTAGTCAGTTTCATCCACTAACCTTGTGATTCTCCTTGATTATATATAGTAAAGAAAACGGCCGCGTAGCGCGATTTTTAGGCAGTTTCATCCACTAACCTTGTAATTGGGTCATTGTCAAATTCAGTGGTCATTTTGTTCGGAAGCTATAAAATTTAATAAAGTTTACATTTAGAAGAGAAAAACTTTACCAAACAATACCAACTGAATTAAAAAATGTGTACTGATAAGGTAATAAAATCCTACAATCACATTTTTACCAAAAATCCTATTTTTGTCCTAAAAAGTCCTCTTCGGTGGTCTGTTCGGAAACCAACTCGGCTTAAATTTGTGATCTTAAGGTATATTAAAACAACCCCAGTTAATAAATTTAGTTACCTTTCAAAAATCTAAGACTGTAATTTATCCTTATAAACGTTATCCAGCAATATACCATTGTTAATTACTTTTTTACCATAGCTGCATAGATAATCATGTCGAAAAGGAACAAAACAAAAAAAATGTACAAGATGACTCTCCTTTTCGTTGACACCTGTAAAAAGTTAACTTATTAAACTACAACATAACTACATAGATTTACTTGATTATTAAGCCATTTTACTAATTTTAAAGTGTTTTTATCATTACCCTCAAAAAAATTGGATTTATGATTTTTTTAGTGAGGAAAATCCTCTTTTCGGTGGTCTTTTTTCCATAGTTTTTGTTTTAATTTTCCTGTATCGACCTCTAATTTATGTTGATTTCAATTGCTAATGATCCAATGGACATAAATAAAAACAAATTTCCTTTAATTTTGGACTTCCATTCTTTACAATTTTTTGAGCCCCGTTTTGACAATGACCCAATTATGTCTGTTTATAGTAAAAAAAAGGCCGCGCAGCGCGATTTTTTAGTCAATTTCATTCTTCGCGTCGTCGCTCGTCAACAAACAAAATAATTGATAGTTGATTAGTCGATCGGTGGTCGGGCGTTTTTGGTGCCCCCTATAATGAGGGCGCCCGGTGCGGTCGCACCGCTCTCACCGCCCTAGGGCCGATCCTGGTGCTAGGCTCCAACGTTTATCAATCATCTTTCATGGGCTACTTTATATCCCGGGAAAACGCGAGCGAAGCCGCTGGCAAAAGCTAGTTTTACAAGAAACCATTTGATTAATTTTCCGAATTTTTGGGGTTGCTGCATTTCAAGTTTCAACTGTATTTCTAAGGAATTTGACATTTAATACTAAACTTCGTAATCGAGTTATCGCGGTCCCATCTCACCTTCGCAGCCAGGACTTATGGACACATTTGGGGAATGTGAAAAATCACCCTGTGACGTGTTTCTCACGCGTTTCACGTGTACCGTGTAGGTTGCGTGCGCGCAAACAGTTGGCTTCCACGCATCTCATGGGAACACAAATTAAACCACGGGGAAATAATTTGTTTACTCTTATAATGAAAGAATGTAAAAGATGAAGTGGTTAAAGCTCTTAGTCCTATAACCATTCCAATGACAATAGCTATGTGATGTCTTGATTTTTTTGAATTTAAATCTAAGGTTCATTGAATTGTCATTTTTTGTTTTTTTTACCCTGTGTTCATACTGTCTTTACGCGATATTATTATATTAACATAACATCATGAAGTAGGTACCTATGTTACGGCCAATTAAGAGCTTGCCATTTCAGACAATTAAAAAGTACGGCACGTCAAAAACGACTGCGGCGGGCCTCATGATCATAGATAATCCTACTAATATTATAAATGTGAAAGTTTGTGGGTTTGGATGTTTGGATGTTTGTTCCTCAATCACGCAAAAAATACTGAACGGATTTGGTTGAAATTTGGCACAGAGATAGAAGATAGCCTAGATTAAAACATATAATACTTTTTATCCCGATTTTCCCACGGGAACGGGAACCACGCGGGTGAAACCGCGGGCGGCCGCTAGTACACTATATAACTCGTGATTTTATCTTTATCTTTTTTAAATTTCAATGAAAATCATACGCAGTGAGTTTTAAAAACTTGCATTCCGAGTTGCCATTAAAGAAGTTTATTCCCAGAAAATGAGCGACAGGAATGCAGCCGCTAACTACTTTATTAGGATTCCACGGGCATCGGGGGAAAACGTTGGCAATAAGTTTTATTGTAATGGACTATGGAAAAATCATCAAAGAAGACATTTTATTATTTGATTGTGCTGAATAAGCAGTTTGTAACACTGCCATTGAAGCCACACAAGAGAAAAATCATTTAAGTCTTAAAATTATTGATGTAGCTATGTAAGCTTCTGTTCAGTACCGAATAAAAATATAATACTTATTTACTTAAGTCTATCATGTTTTATTTTTGCAATGGTTGAAACTCAGATTGAAAATTCAGGCATGTCGATTAAATTATAAAATTACGGGCTTATTTTAAAATTGCAAGCTTTTAACTACAGCCGGCGGCTTACTTCAAAGTTTACCATTTAATTATGATAAAGAAGTAGTAAAACAAAAGCATTATAATTACAGTGGATGAATACGTATTGAAGATGGAATGTCAACAGGAAAATTTTGTTTGTAAATGGGGAAGCGGTTAATACATTAATACATCGAATAAATTAATATACACACAACAAAACAATTTACTGAAAAGTAATCTTCTTCTTCTTCTTATCTTATCAAATGAGGATTAGTGGCCACCTCTGGTGTTAGAGTTCATCAAGCCGCCTGTTAGGCTTCTAACTTGGCTTAACGACTGTTATCAGATGACAACAGCCGGGACCGACGGTTTAACGTGCCCTCCGAAGCCCGGAAGAGCTCAGTTGTAATGCCACTTTTAACGGTCACCCATCTGACACCTGACCGGACCGAGCGTTGCTTAACAAACGTGAGTACGATCAGTCTGTCAAGTTCCGCCAATAGAAGAGTACGTCTACCATGGAATAATCCGGGGTCATTGCGAATGGAATGCGCTCGCACCCTACCCGGTCAGACATCTTCCCACGAAAGTCAAAACCCTTTCTTTAATGCTTATTTTTATTCCTCGCCATCATATCTGACTAACATCTTGCGATCGAAACTAGTTTCGACATGAATTGGAAGCCTTATCAAATGGTTATAAAAACAATCAGATTTTTATCACCTAGCAGAATAACAAAAGCTCGCGACGTTACGTAAGGCTGAATCGCCTCCGTTCACGGTAGTGTTGCCACCGGCAAAAAACCGGGGGCGGATATTTCATACCGTGTAGCCGGAGCTTTACAATGAATGCTTTCCGATTGCAAAACAATTGAGTGTACTCTTCGCATTCCTTTTTCAAATACTTCTTTTTCTCATTTCGCTGGTTTCCTTTCCTGGCTTAGTGCCATGCCACATGTTTTATTGATAGCCAGGCCAGTTCATTGATATTGGTGGCTCGTTCGGTCGGGTGAGTGGCCACTTATGTGTGCCATAAAAGGCCTAGCCTTGGCCATATGGGGAAGCCGCCGCGCCGCCACGAATGCATTCATGCGTGCACATATCAAGATCGATGCGTTACAAAACAAAGTGACGTGGCTGGCTGATTTCGTTACTACAGGTAACAGGGCATCGATTCTTTTTATTTTAACGTAACAATCGCGTTTCAATAGTGTATTTACGAGTATGTTGTTGCTAAGGCTGCCTACGCACCGACAGGTGCCTGGATTATCGCCTAGATACATCTGGGGCCCAAGTCTGCTATTGTTAACATCATAAACGTGTTACAATTGTGTTTCAGTTTTAGGTTTAAGAACTAACAACTGTGTCATAAAGCAAAAACCGTGCAAAAAATATAACAATTCCAACATAATTGAAACACGATTATGACGTTAGCATTAGCAGACTTGGGCTCCTAGTTACTTGCTAGGATAGACGATGCATGACCGTACGTACTGCAAGGTGAGTCGCAAGGATAGGAGCCTTGGTATCATGGTTTTTGGTTGTAAGTCTCGCGCACGATACATCTTAGGCAGGTATCGTAGGCGTAACGAGGCGCCTAGCGCGCAGTGCGGCCTTCGTAAACGTTCGTTTTACCTTGATATATGTCTATGATCTAGGCGCTAATCTAAGCAGTTATCGGTGCGTAGGCGGCCTCAAACATCGTAGAACTAAAACACGAAAAGCAATACCATTGAAAAACCATTGTAACGCGATTTTTAGGTTAAAATTAGCAGAATTGAGGCCCAGATTAAAACACAGAAATGTGAGGGACAAAACCAGACGGTTGTGAGCATTGATATGTATAATTATTGTTTTTGTTGTCTTAAAGACTAAGGACACTTCAGTCCTTTTTAGGTTTAGGAAATTCGTGTCTTGGCCTTTTAACTGCGGTATATTAGGGAATACGAATTTTGGTACTGGTAAGTTTGGTTTGTTTGACTTTGGACTTTGTTTTGGAGGCATTGTTTTGACGTTTTATTAATTAGAATTTTTAGAGTCAGATTATTCAGGCAAATTACACCCATTTACAAAATTTAATAAGATATGGTGATTGAAGGTATAATAATATGTAACCACACCCTGCTTTGTTTATATACTTATGTACTGAGTCATAATACTATAGGTAAAAATAAATTTGCATTGCAAAATAGAAAGGTACCTGCTTAAGTAAACTATACTTATATATTTCGTACGATACAAATTTTCCTGTTGATGTATGAGTACAATTAGATTAGATGATAGCTTAGAATCTATTTGTGTACTTTTTAAAACCACATGAAGGCATTTTTTCTAAGTGCACATGTTGTAGCACAATAGCTTTAATGCAGTAATGCAGCATTAAGCGTTTAATGCAGTAACCTAATTTTAGCTGCCAATCATGAGGTCATGAAATGAGACGCTTGATTTTACCATATCTTCCCTTTTTAGGGTTCCGTACCAAAATGGTAAAAAAGGAACCCTTATGGTGTGACTCAGTCTGTCTGTCTGTCTGTCTGTCACAGCTGGATATCTCGAGAACTACTAATGGTATCAACTTGAAATTTAGAATAGTTTGAGATGACATTTGCCCAACTATTTTGCAAATAAGAAATAAATAAAAAAATAAATATCTTTTTTACAACAGGGACTGAAAAGGGGTTTTAAAAATTTGAAGTGAGGTGACTAGGGCATGTGGCGTATCATATGAAAGAGTGCTGTTTGCACGTTTTCAATCTTTTTTTTTTGTTTTAGGCCGCATAGTTTTCGATTTATAATGAAAAATGTAAAAAAATACCGTCCCCCCCCCCTTATCTCCGAAGTTTGGAAAGAGAAAAATCTGAAATAATTCTATCTGACAGCAGTTCATATAAAGATTACAGGAAAAATAAAACGATGTCTCAATATAGCACACTTTTTTAGAAATTATGAAATTTCTAAACAGTTAACATTAGTTCCACTATCGGTCAAGAGATGGCGCTGACCTAAAACTGCAATACTCATTTTATTACAGTGTAGTTTAATGGTGCAATTATGATGGTACGGAACCCTCGGTGCGCGAGTCCGACTCGCTCTTGACCGGTTTTTTTATTTAATCAAAGGATAACTGAAATATAGGTAGGTAGGTATTCGAACGTTTTAGTTATACTAGTAGTCCAATAAAACTAGCTTTATCGGGATATAATAAGATAACTGAAATTATCTTTTTCTATGTCATAAATTAGTGTTAGTTGCAGTTAAAATAAAAGGAAACATTTAGAAACTTCGCATAAAACTAAAAAAAAATTAACTACTGAGAAATACATTATTATTAAAACGTAAAAAATAAATGTTTTTTTTTTGTCTAAAATGTCTAAAAAGACGCATAGCTTAAAAAGATACAAGCATCATAGTTACCATTTTGGCTTATCTAGATATTGAGATCAGATGAATACTGTGAAAAAAAAACGAACATGCGAATTTGGATTTAGTTTCATTTTGCTATTAGGTGATAGCATTTTAATGCACCATAAAATTATACTAACAAGGTATTTGGTTAACTATTTTGCTTTTAGGAAAAAGGTAGGTAATGTACGAAATCTCATGATTTCTATATGAAACGGTTACCACCCCGGATTTCTTACATCACATATCTAATTAATATTTGACACTTAATATCAATATCCGATAAACTAATAAAACAACGAGTTTATTAATTATGTCCAGATAAAGCTAGTTTTATTGGACTACAGCGACAGAGTTCAAAATAGTTCCGAGTGGCTACAATTTTTCATTTTATAAAATGTGCTCTATCTAAAAATGATTACTTTAAAGTGTTTAACGAGGCGAGGCGTGCACCAGGAAGTTCCTGTAGCAAGGGGTGGCATTTTAAATGCAAATTTTAATTTAACAACATGGTGCATAGTGAGTATACGTACTATACATGTACGTTTATTTAAAAATACATGGTCACTGTCAAGGGATTCCTTTATCTATTGCTTGGAGAAGCTTTTAGCATAAACGTGTGACAAAAATTCCCCTAATGCCGAATATGGTAGATAGGGACCATCAAACTGAACAACTTTTACTATGGGACCAACTCTGAAATCACGAAAAAAAATTATCAGCTGTTTTATACAAAAAATAATAATAAACGAAAATATCATAATGTATGAAACAAAACAGTTGATATTTTTTTCACGATTTCAGAGTTGGTCCCATAATAAAAGTTGTTCAGTTAGATCAGTGTTTCTTTCAGGTACTAATCCGGGGGGCGGTGCCCCCCCGGAGCAGCCTTAGTGCCCCCCCCCCCCGGAGAAAAATGTGTTGTGTGTAGGGTTAACTAGTGTAGTATATAATATTTTTAGATCATGTAGGTACCTATTCGTTTTTTAACAAAGTACCTAATTTGGCCGTTAGCATGACGTAAAAACAAAGGACAATAGACAAAGAAAAAATTTCGCTTTCTATGTCCATTTGGAGTCATCAAACGAAGCTTACTAGCCTAGAGCGTAAAAAGGCAATAAAACAAGCATCCCATGCGGCGATGCTTGGCAGGACTCTCGCGCTCGTGGTAATAACTGCTAATGGGCAGTAGTAGCAGCTATACCACAGAATATATAATAGTAATACTAAGTTTTATCGGGCTCAGAATTGTCGGGAAGGCAGCACTAACTTTTATTGGTCATTTTATTTCTTTAGCAGGAAAATCTCAAATCATTGATGGCACTTAAGTAGTTTTTTATTATTGGTTTGGGGGTATGATCAGGGGGTCTATTACGAAAAGTTTAATGCGATACACGCAGCTGCGTCCGTGCTTCGTTTTGATTGTTTCCTATTACAACTCACTTTCGTATGCGGTATTGCGAAGTGATTGCCTGAGTTTGACAGTTTCTCTCTAGCGTATCCGACATTGTTCGTTTAGTAGTCTATGGATTACGATAGCCAAATTCAAAATGTTTGCTATAACTACAACCAACGAACTGCGGACGACTATCGTGGCCAAGTGACTGCGTTACGCAACTGCGTACGTTATTTTCGTAATAGGCCCTCTGTAAGCCAGAAGAACTCTCATGTGTAACTACTAGTCATGTGAGGACATGACCTAGTGGGACTAGCTGGGCTGCGGCACCTAAGTTTAGCGATGAGAGAAATTGGAGGGGATTACTGCGCATGTTTACAGTAGCCCCGCACCACGTCTCCCTCCAATGAGACCCCAAACATTACTTCTGCGCACAAAATGGCAGCACTTAGCGAACTAAAATCTATGGAATAAGCATTCTGGTCTAAAAATGGCACCACACGAAAAGTACAACTAAGTGGATAGAGCTAAAAATGCTGGCATTTAATTATGCAGCACAAAGCGTCTGAACACTGGTTGCTTATACGAGTAAGCGACCATAATTTGTATACTCATAGATATTTTCTATACTTAAATGAAAATATAAGACACGTTTTTTCTGCATCTTTTTACTGCCTTCTTTGCACCTTTTACACCATTTGACTATAAAGGACGTCATTTCTAATAAACTCTCTCTTTCTATCTTTTCTCTACAATACAAACTGCAATTTATTGAAAAGAACACTAACGTCAGCCACCGGGTGCATGGCGGGCCCGACTAAAGCTGAGCGGGTTGTACTTTTTCGGCCCCTTGGTGCCATTTTTTAAGCCATATTTGTTTGCAATTACACTTCCATAGATATTAGTTCGCTGGCAGCACTGCCAGCATGCATGCCGAGTCTTGTATATCCGATGACTTCTTAACACAATTGGTTTTTTGCTTTTTGGAGTCAAAAAATTAAATTACTTCATTGATGAACTGATAAAAATGACATTATAGTACATTATGATATAAGTGCGGTAAGTTGAAAATTACAGCCGAGGCGATATTGCTAGCCCGAGCCGTAGGCGAGGGTTAGAAGAAAGCAGAGGCTGTAATTATCAAAGCGCACGTATGTCATACGACGTTTTATAACATATTTGCGAGGAAATAAATAAAACTCGGACTTCGCACCTTTGCTTGTTTTCCATATGATTAAATTTTGATACGCTTGTAAGTATCTTATCGGTCAATTTTTCGGGCAAGAGGCTTAAAATAGCCTTTTTCGCTGCCTCTGAGACTTCTGGCGGTGTTGAATTCATAAATTCATCACTACTTGACGACATTTTCAAATAAAAACAACACAGCAAAAAAAAAAAAATAGCAATGCGCGCGCATCAGCGCTTTTTTTAAGGCAAAGGCATAAAAAACAGCCAGTATTACTAATAAAGTAAATTAATATTTTTGTGTTTTTGTTACAGATAAATGGTTGTAATTTATTGTCAACATTAATGAAATTAAATAATTAAATGTTTATTTATTATATTTTATCTCCCAAAATTAATTTTATTCATAAAATGTTGACCTCTTTTCTGACATAAAAACTCTTTGCTAAGATTTAAAAAAGTACCGTTCGTTTAAGCATCTTGATAAACCGTGCGGTAATGTAAAGTAAAACGCACGGTTTATCAAGGAAACCGTGCGTTTTACTTTACATTACCGCACAAGTTCGTAATGAGATACAATACGATATTGAAATTGGTGTAATAAGAGACCCTTTACGAGCAAATATGTTATAAAACATATTACATTACACATTACATACATTACATATTAAACATAACAAACGTAGAGTTAATTATAGTATAACAATCTAGACTAGAGTTAGTTTAGAGGAGCGACACAGGTGACACACCATTTTTAGGGTTCCGTACCAAAATGGTAAAAAGGAACCCTTATGGTGTGACTCAGTCTGTCTGTCTGTCTGTCACAGCTGGATATCTCGAGAACTACTAATGGTATCAACTTGAAATTTGGAATAGTTTAAGATGACATTTGCCCAACTATTTTGCAAAAAAGAAAGAAATAAAAAAAAATGGTTTTTTTACAACAGGGACTGAAAAGGGGTCTTAAAAATTTGAATGAGGTGACTAGGGCATGTGGGGTATCATATGAAAGAGCGCTGTTTGCACATTTTAAAACATATTTTTTCTTTTTTCTTAGGCCGCATAGTTTTCGACTTATGATGAAAAAAGTAAAAAAAACCGTTCTCCCCTCCCTTATCTCCGAAGTTTGCAAAGAGAAAAATCTGAAATAATTCTATGTGATAGTAGTTTTTGTAAAGATTACAGGAAAAATAAAACGATGTCTCAATATAACACACTTTTTTAGGAATTCAAAAAACAAACAAAAATTCTTTAGTTTCACTACCAGTCAACAGATGGCGCTGACCTAAGAATAAGAATGCAAACCTAAGAAAATAAAATAGTTCCACTATCGGTCAAGAGATGGCGCAACCTAATACTACAATATTGGCAGTGCCTGATTTAGAGTTTTGACAGCCCTAGGCTAATTATGAACAGGCGCCCCCCTGTCTTATATTCCTTCCCGAGCCTGCCCTGATTTTTTAACTAACTTAAAAAAAGAGGATGTTATCAATTTGATAGACTGATTTTTTGTATGTTAAGCGGTAGCTTATGTGGAAAGTTACCTATTTTTCTATCCCTCGGAAACAAGTAGGTAAGTTTTTTTTTGATATAAAATGTACCCTATGTATGCCCTTTTCTGTACCTCTTCTGACAATGTGTATGCAAAGTCATGGTCTAAGTAAAAATGTAGGATGTGATCAATTCGACATACTGATTTTTTGTATGTTAAGCTACCGGTCGCGACTTCGCCTGCGTGGAAAGTTACCTATTTTTCTATCCCTCGGGAACAAGTAGGTAAGTATTTTTGAGATAAAAGGCACCCTATGTATGCCCTTTTCTGTATCTCTGACAATGTGTATGCAAAGTCATGGGCAATGTAAAAATTTAGGATGTTATCAATACGACAGTCTGATTTTTTTATATGTTAAGCTACCGGCCGCAACTTCGCCTGCGTGGAAAATTACTAATTTTTCCATCCCTCGGGAAAAAGTAGGTAAGTTTTTTGAGATAAAAGCTACCCTATGTATGCCCTTTTCCGTAGGTACCTCTGACAATGTGTATGCAAAGTTATGGTCAAAGTAAAAATTTATTTGTTCAAATAAAAATAAAATGGGTAGTATTTAATCATCATCATCATCATCATCAGCCATTTTAATGTCCCCACTGCTGGGGCACAGGCCTTCCTTATGGGTGGATGGATAAGGAGGACGGGCCATAACCCACCACGCGGGCCCAATGCGGATTGGTGGGTGTTAACGACTGCAAATGCAGCCGGGACCAACGGCTTAACGTGCCTTCCGAAGCACGGAGGAGCTCGAGATAATAAATTTTTGGTCACCCATCCCATGACCGACCCTTGCGAACGTTGCTTAACCTCCGCAATCGCTGGGCCAGGCGTAGGGATGTAAATCGGTAAAATTACCCTGGTAAATTTCGGTAAAAAACGATAAATTACGTAATTTATGGTATTTTTGGGTAAAATACGGTAATTTTCGGTAAAAAATGTATTTCACGTACTTTACGTTTTTTATTAATGGGTAAAATGTAACGGTCTGTAAGCCTGTCTGTCTGTTAAGTGAAAAACGAAAACAAAAACCGCTGCACTCCTTCCCACGCACTAAATCGTAAGCTGTTAACCGAGTAGGAACCACGAATGTAAAGTAATTATAGTCTGTTACTTAAGAACCTTGTCACATTTTGCAGCAGATAATATAGTCTCGCTCACATTTTTTAACTTTTTTAAAGATAATAAATTACTTTATTTATTTTTGGTGAATGTTTTCTATAAAATACTATTACGCATATTTCATGTATATTTATTTAAAGATATATTTTGAATTGATAAAATAACTATAAAAAAATGTGTTTTTACATTTATGTAAGTTTTTAACAAATCAATGTATGTATATAATATCCGTAATACTATTTTATTGACGATGTATTGAAAACATTCACCAAAAATAAATCATTATCTTTAAAAAAGTTCAAAATTGTGCCTGAGTGCAAAATATGAAAACGCTATGAAGGGAATAACGAAAAAAAAAACGTCGCCCTCCCTCCCACGCACTATTAATGCTATTAATCGAGTAGAAAATGCAAGGTGAAGTAATTGTAGGTACCTACTGCCAAGAGTAGGTAGTATTGTAATGTCACAATTTCTTTTATTTCACTACGATCATCGCAACTGAAGTTGTATTACCTGATAAAACAAGGGAGAACATTTCAGATTGTGGCCATAAGTTTGACATACAGAGACAATATAATTCCGTGTTTATATCACCAGTAGATGCAGATACAATTGAAAAAGTTATAATGTCACTAAACAACACTTCCTCAGAGGGTTACGATGGTATTGCTACCAAAGTAATTAAATCATGCAGAAAGGAAATAAGCTCTGTTTTAGCCCATCTGATAAATCTCTCTTTTCAAACCGGAGCATTTCCAGAAAAACTTAAAATTTCCATTGTAAAGCCACTGTTTAAGAAAGGTGACAGAACAAATGTTGCAAACTACCGGCAAATAGTTATTGTCTCAATAATATCAAAAATCTTTGAAAAGATTATGCATGAGAGATTAATGTCCTTCTTTAACAAGAATGGTATAATAAAACAAGAACAATACGGTTTTCAGAAGGGCAAAAGCACTTCTCAAGCAATGTTTCATATGGTACATGAAATCTTGCGAAGCACTAATGATAAAAAATACACTTCAGTACTGTTCCTTGATATGACAAGCGCGTTTGATCTTGTGACACATGAAAAGCTTTTATCCAAGTTAGAGTACTACGGTGTCAGAGGACCAGCACAAAACTGGCTTCAGTCATACTTGAAAGATCGACAGCAATGTGTAGAAATTACATATCTTGATGAGCATGACATAGTGCGCTGTAGTAGATCAAATTCAAAGAGCAACACACTTGGCGTGCCGCAGGGTAGCGTACTAGGTCCCCTCTTGTTCCTGCTCTATATTAATGACCTTCCGGAAAATATAATGCATAAGTCTATTCTGTTTGCCGATGACGTATCAGTCATAGTTACGACTGACAAAAATGCTTCGATTGAGCAGCATAATCTTGACATAATAATTACATTACAACGAATAAATAAATGGCTAAATAATAATAATTTGAAAATAAATATTAATAAAACTCATTTAATTAATTTTAATAATTTTAAAAATAGACATGTAGAAATTAATTACAATGGTAAATTGCTCAAAAGCAGTTATCAAGTAAAATTCTTAGGTATTCTTTTGGATGCAGAATTAAATTGGAAGCCACAATCAGAGCTGATTCGAAGGAAAGTAAACAGTTTTTCGTACGCTCTTTACAAATTAACGAAAATTGCTAGTAGGGAGACCGCTCTCATGGCGTACTTCGCATATGTCGAGTCATTGTTGAGGTATGGCATCATAGTTTGGGGAAACAGTGTAGATGCTAAAAAGGTATTCTTGGCTCAGAAACGGTGCATTCGTTCTCTATGTGGTATAACACCGGATACATCATGCCGACCATGTTTCGTCTCATTGAGCATATTAACGCTGCCTTCAATCTATATACTTGAGGTAGCAAAGTTCGTCAAACTTAACTACAGATTTTTCACTGAAGCAAAGGACTACTATATAAGGAACACTAGAAACCCTCATAGACTAGTATTAGATATTACGCCGCGAACAGTGTGTTTTCATAGAAATTGTTACTCAATGTGCATAAAAATCTACAACAAGATACCAGAGTCTATAAAAATCCTCCCATTCAATAAGTTCAAGATGACGCTAAGGAAATGGTTGATACAAAATACTTTTTACTCGATTGACGAATATTTAAAATGTTAAACAAGTACCTAAATGTATTGGAATCTTAATTTGACGTAAGTTGTAACTTAGCTGCTGTAGACCTAAACTTAATTTATGTAACTAATGTTATTTGTATGCCAAATTTTGGCTAAATGTGAGATCTTCCTAACTTATAAGTACCATCTTTGTAAAACCATGTTTAACACAAATAAATGATTGATTGATTGATTGATTGATTGATTTTTTTCATTAACAAACATTTGGATACAGTGAATCAGTGTTGCTATTTTATTCAAAGCAGAAATAAACAGAAATAAATTAATAAAAGATGCTTAATGTCGCTAGTAATTTTACCGTAATTTATATAAATTACGGTAAAATTACCGTAATTTACCAACCTTTTCGGTAAAATTACGTAATTTTGCAACCCTAGCCAGGCGCTAAACCACTGCGCCACCGAGCTCCTAATTTATTTAGTACTAGTGGCCCGCCCCGGCTTCGCACGGGTGTAATGTAGTTAGTAAATGTAAAACTGTGCTAATGTGGTGTCAGTGTAAAGTTATTAGATTATACTACAGGATACATATACCTAGGAAGACGACATATACCTATACGACGTACGCAAGGGGTGTTATAATATAATTGACGTGTGTGTGTGTCTGTCTGTCTGAGGCAACCAACCTAGCTCCCAAACTTATGGATCGATTTTAATGAGGTTTTTATGCATAGTTTAAGAGAAGCGTATAGACGGCGGGAAGCGACTTTGTTTTATACTATGTATAGCTTTTGCCCGTGGTTACGCCCGCGTGGCAGTCGGTAATCGTTGTAAGTCTTCCCTTGGAAACCAATGATCGGGATGAAAAGAAGCCTGTGTTAAGCCCACCGGTAACGATCAATTGCGATTGTCAATTTTTCCGCAATTGACGCCCATTGACGGAAAAATTTATCGTTTACGCGTGCAATTGAAGCGATTGTCAATTGCTCCAACAATGGCATTGACGGAAAAATTGACAATCGCAATTGATCGATACCGGCGGGCTTTAAGTATTCCAGATTAATTAATCTATATCTGTGCCAAATTTCTCCTAAATCCGTTCACCCGTTCAGACGTGATTGAGTATGATATGATTGAGTAGGTACCTAACAGAACAACATCCAAACATCAAAACTTTCACATTTACACAATTTTGTGATTATATAGGTAATAGCTGCACCCCGCGGTTTTACCCGCGCAGTCTGTCGATTCTGTAACCAAACTCGCATCTCACTTCACTTCGCGTGAATTTGTTATTAGACATTTGTTTACTAAATGAGCTATTTTACTGATTGCAAAAAATTTAGGTAGCCTGCGTAGCTATCTAAAATCTTTTGTGATAAAAAATTTTTCTTATCATTATCTTATTTATGATTTAAAATTCCCGTGCCGTGAAGTGAGATTCGAAGTGGGGTTCGAATTTGGTTACAGAATCGACGCCCTGTTAACGATTCTGTATTAGTTAGGTAGGTACCTACTTAATAAAATTTATTAGCGGTAATTTAACAAAATAAGTATAATAATATTATGTTACATTTAATACTTACCTTATAGTTAAAAATTCTAATATCTTTGCTTAATAGTTATCTTCTTTATAAGTAAAAATCGATGTATATGTATTTGTTTCCTTTGCACTCCTAAACCATTCATCCACATCCGATTATGATGAAACTTTGGTGAATATTTGGTGAATTGTTCTGCTTACTACTGAAAAGGTTTCTGGCTAAAAAAAAACGTGACATTGCAACGCATGCCGGGCAAAGATTTATGTCGGGTGCAACTAATGTTGTGCATTATTATCAGGCTCTCCATTGAAACACTTCTCTAAATACCACATTTCTTGTCACGTTATCTGATATTTGCCAGATGTTGCCGTTTTATTTGACTAATATTTCGTGAAGTAGTGAAAATAGTCATAGTTTGTCTTGAAAATCGGGAAAATTAGAGATTAAACGTCAGCCCGTGCAGTGACAACTGACATATATTTTTCTTAATCATTCAAATGCACTAAGAAGTTTTGATTCCGATATCGAAGTCAACCACCCTAAAAATAGCTTTCTACCCCTTTTCAACCCTGTTAAGGGATACATTTCAAAAAAATACGAAACACTTGTTCAATTAATTTTGTAAAAGAATGTCTATGCCAAATTTCAAGTCAATCGGGCCAAGGAATCGCGTTCTCCCATACAAACTTTGCCACCCTGTTTCACCCTCTTAGGGATTGAATTTCGCAAAATCCCGTCTTAGTGAGCACCTACATCCTAAAAGGGACCCCCATGCAAAATTTGAGACTCCTAGCACTTGTAGTTTCTGAGATTTCGTGATGAGTCAGTGAGTGATTTACGCTTTTATATATATAGATTTAATCGGGTAACAATAAATTCCCATTTTGGGTATCAAAAATACGGAATGTAGCGTACTGAAATACTAAGTGGGCGACCGACGGACTGAGGACGACTACAAATGTTGAAAATGGGTGACTTTAAAATACAAATTGAGTAACTAGTTATTCAGAACGGGCGACCAAATTACTATTTGGGTGACAACCCTAAAAACACAAAACATTTAAATTTTGCATAGGTATGTTTGCATTTAAATTTTGTATAAATAAAATTATTTAAAAACGGTGACCATTATCTTAATCGAGATGACAAAATACCATGTTGGGCAGCTTAAAACAGTTATATAGTTAGTTACCTACTTGGCATAATAGTTGCCCACTCAGTATTTTTGTCAATCATTTAGAATTTTCACTGCTCACTTATATTGTCTCCCACATGTAGTCGCCCGTTTTACGTATTTTTGTAATCCACAGTTACAAACACACACAAAAAACAGAGTATTATTATTATTACAGTTAGTCGCCGTTTAGTTATTTTGTCGCGCAAATAATAAACCGCTGCTAGGTTTAGTATTTAAGTATCCCATTAACAGTCTCCTTCAATTATTTCCAGTCACCCAATTAATTAATTCCCATTTAATTAAGTGCTTTTGACTCGTATATATTTTTTTAACTGACAAGAAGAACAGGCGCAGGAAATTTATCAGCATTAACAGATTATTAATAGAGTATTAATATTTACTACATATTTATAGAGTTTTAAATTAGAGTATTAATATTTACAAACAGTGTATATCGTTACCAAATTTAGGTAACAGGATTATACTTTATGGAACTATATAGTGAGTATCGCTATTAGCAAATTAATCATTTGTGTTTTCTTATATAAACTAAATTTTCATAAATATACTATTACTAATGTATTGGCCTGCAAAAATTAAAAGGCTAAACAATTATCTCAAGGAAAGCACAAAAATATTTTCATTTTTCACTTGGTTGGCTCCACTTGACTTTTTCACAATCGAAGTACTCTTATTACCATTCATTTTACTTTTTCAATAAAACTAACAAAACTGTGTAAGTAATACTTATTTAAAAAACAACGTGTCTATCAATCACAAATTTTAATATCACAATCAATACGTGAGTTGCGAGCACGCCTATCACTATCAACATGCTATCACAAATATGTAATGACAAAAACTTAACTCTACTACTCGGGCCCGGTCAAAGCGAAATTTGGTAAAAGTTTTTGTTTCTAACCTTTTTACCTACCTATTCATTGTGTAAACAAAGAATAACCATTCTGTTTTTTTTCATGTTTCGACTTTTTAGTGCCGCACGTGCAGTTTTTTTGTTTTAGAGGTTTACGAGCTGGGTGTGCGTTTGTGCCTCTGCCTGGTCGCACCATGGGGCACATCTGTGTGTCAGGTCGGGGGATGAATGGGTGAAAGTCCATCTGAATTATTCCGAACCCAAGCAAGATTTTACGCGTGCATTTTAAAATTTCAAATTTAATTTTTTTAAGTAAGTATTGCTTGCAAGGATGGTTTGAAGCTAAGCGCCCCCTTGGTCCTTGCGCCCTAGGCTTAAGCCTTGTAAGCCTGTGGGTAAATCAGGCCCTGAATATTGGTGGCTAGTTCTAATATTTGCCGTACGAATAAACGAAGAATAAGTTCCTACTTAGTAATATAAACAGTTTGCAATGTGGAGTGGCTGAAACGTTTTTCAGTCACCATAAGCAGCTGTGGTTAAGATTTGTAAATTAACTGTCCGCCTATTCGCCCTTCCACCTGTCTGCCTACTGCCTTTATCCTACTTTTTTACAGACTGTACTAAAGTAACATATCCAAATATATTTATGATTGTACGGAACCCTAGGTGCGCGAGTCCGACTCGCTCTTGACCGGTTTTATTTTCACTTGCCCGCACCATAGTGAATCAAATTATACCCGCACGCACCGGGTGGGTATAGGTGTATAGAATTTATAGAATAAGACAAAGGCACTTTGCAAATTGTAAATGGTTGTAAGTATTGCACGTCTCATGTTGTGGTGTGCTAGATCTAAAAATGAAATCCTTACTATTCCTTATGTTTGCTCCTTACTTATCCTTATCCTTACTAATATTATAAATGCGAAAGACCGTTTGTTTATTTGTTTGTTTGTTTGTTTGTGACGCCTTCACGTCACTGAACCGATCATCATTAAATTTTACATACACGTTATCAGGGGTACAGAGAAGGACATAAGGTACCTTTCATCCCGAAAAAAGTATTGCTACTGAGGGATAGCAAAAATCTTTATACGCAGACGCGGTCGCGGGCGGCCGCTAGTAAGTTATATTTTCATTTCCCCACAATAATTTACTAAACAAACTTACAAATTTAAGTAATTATTTAGTCATACTTACTTACATAATACGAGTATTATAAAAGCACTGAAGGTTGTATAGTAACACAGTGTATATATTTAAGTATCTAGTGAAGTTATTAATAAAGCACCAAATTATTATTTCCATCCGTAATATATTATAAACGACGACAAGCGCCAAGAGGATCAGCAGAGTTAAAAATGTTTGATATTTTACTACGTAGTGTTATTTTAAAACAATTTAAAATTCATTTTTTGCAGTAGAAAGCAGCCTAGCAGATAGAGTAGTAAAGCTGTGTAAGTATACTAGAAGTCTGCACGTGTCGCTCAGCTGATAGAATGAGAAGGAAGATTGGACCACCACCCATCAGCCACCACCCGGGCCCATAGTGAGGCGCTTGGGCCCGTTCGGAGTAAATATCGATAATTAGGAAAAAGGTAAAAAGATACTTAAATTAAAAATATCGAAAGATTAGAGTAATTTTTTATAACAGCTTATGCATAATTTTTTAAGCATAACACAACTAATTTAAGCATAATCATGTTTAGGCATAATATTCTTTAGCATAAATTTAAACACGCATAATGTTATTAACGCATTTTTTATAAACAAAAAAATGAATAAGTACACTTCGAAACTTGCACATTTAAAAGCTATTGCAAAAAATTTACACTTGAAATAAATATAAATATTGTTTATCCCATGCATGGCTAGGGGTATGTATTTACAATGCCGAAGTTGAAAAGACCGAATTTTACAAGACCCATGGACGAAACACCGAAAATCAAATGGTCCAACAGTTGTTTGACCGTACGTTTAAAATAACGAAAGGACATTTTAACTAAAATACTAAATCCCGAAGCTTAAAAAAACTGAAGATTAATTGAGGGTTACCTACATGTCAGCAGGTCGGTTCTGGCACTTCGCCGGCCGCTGCCGCGGCACGCTCGCTTCGCTCGCTCGGCTCGTGCGTTGTAGGTCACAATGAAACGTAACCTCCTCCTCGCTCGCTACGCTCGCTCGTCGTCGCACCTAATAGACCTACACAGACTTTCGGGCATTTAAACTATCGGCATTTTAACTTTCGAGATTTCGAACTATCGGTCATTTAATAATCGATCTTTTAAGTTACGGTCTATCGGATATCGATATTCAGGATTTTCGGTATTTTGAAAATATGTGTTTTATACGTCGATATTTCGGTCGTATGTGTTATGAATTTTCGGCATTTTAATACATACCCTTTTTGCAAGAAAATAATTAAGTAGGTACTTACGTAAAAATATTTATTCTTATTGTTTTTGATTTTTATGTCTAAATAACATTAGGCGAATACACAATAATATGCTGATTAACATTGTGCCACAGAATACATAATAGTACAATTGTGCGAAAACAAATTAGTCTAAATGATTATTATGCTTATATTAATTATGGGAGGCCTATACCCAGCAGTGGGTGTCGTGCGGCTGATATGCTGATGATTATAATGAATGATTTTAAAGAATCAGCATCAGCATCCGCGGATAATGTACAATCCTCCATCCACAACAACCCTGCTTTGGGAGTGTATTGAAAATATTGTAAGTTGAGCACTTTAAATGAAGTGGACATTAAGACGTTTGCATGTGCCGCCCAGCTACTAGACCGAGATGAAGAGGAGCACCGCCAAGTCACCACCTGAATCAAAGTGAGGTAGTATCTACTGGTTCAATTCAGTTTGAATGTATACTCAAGAAAATGTGAAAACGAACTGGAAAATGGATTTGGAGCATTTGTATATTGTTGAAGCTTAGCATAGGGCCTATTATAATTAAAATTGGTTTTGCTTAGGTACTGCCCAAAAATATAACAAAAAAAATGAATACACTTCGAAACTTGCACATTTAAAAGGTATTGCTAAAAATAGATTAGAACACACCTTAGACCTGCCACATTCAATACACACTTATTCAAAACCAATCCACTAAACCAAATTGAAGATAACGAAAAATATTTAAATAGCAATTAAAACAATAAACAACTAATGTACCGAATCAGCTGTGACATAATAGCTTTTTACTATCGACGTTCCTCGTAGGGCGAACGGCCCTATGAACGCACGTGTCTAGCGGCCAAGGCTGCGCCGCCGCCGTGAAAGCTTTGTGTTGTGTACGTAACGCCTACGCTTCGGCACACACACAAACACAGTGCACACAAACAAACACTTGTAAGTGTGCGCAGCTTCTCGTAAAATCGAAAAGAGTGGGCTATACGACGGTTGCTTGTGTATACGCCACATCTGTGTAGAGCCATGTTTATTGACGTTCAAAGGAGACCGGGGCGGCGAGCGTAACTCGAAATCAGGTGGGTCTCCATAAAGTTACGTGTACGCACTCTCACACAAACAAACTTTGAGTCATGAAGCTCTATGCAGATATCCAAGGAATGTGTGGTTATTTTATTACTCTCGGCATAGTATCATAATGAGTACTGCTCTCGGACCGTTCGCCAGGCTCTGCCCAGTCATAGCTCTGGCAGTGTGGGTGGGAGCTGTCGGTGTGCTTGTCGGATCAAATAACTTGCTTGGTGAACAAATTCTCGGAACCACGATAATGCTTTAGTCTTGCCTAGCGAGATTCTGGCTTAACTTACATAATTTTTGCATAATGAACTGCTTTCAGTTCGCTTTGTTCTAAGCATTGAATATAATTCATTCACTGATTAGAGGTTAAATAAAACACACACAATTAGGCATGCTACCTTTTATTAAAAAATAATTATTAGTTTATTTATAAATTTAAAAAATCTGTGATAACTTATACTCGTACCTCCTAGAATTTTCACATACTTTGTAGAAATACAACATAAGTTTGATTGATTTTACCTACTTCCATATTTCCAAACCGTTGCTAAAACCTAACGTGGAGAATTTTCTGAACCAAAAATCTGCCATACCATACTTGACGAATTTTTAAAATAAGTAATATTTTAAAAAATCGTATTAAAAATTGACGAATTTTTAAAATAAATAATATAAAAAAAAATTGTCAAGGTCAAAACATAAGGTAGTAAAGACGTCACCGCAATTTTAGAGTTTTTAAAATATCAATCTCACGATCGGTTTATGTACTTACATAATTTTAAGTTCTATATGAGTTTTATAACTAAATGATTTAATAAACTCTGTACCATATTTTGACATAAGAAACGAGATATTTCAAAAGTTTGAGTCCACGGCTCGTTTGAAAAAACTAAACTCGAACCACACCGCCAACATTTCTTTAAATTAATAGTGATACAAAAACCCGTTGCCAGTAAAACCCGCTTGTAAAATAATCCTATAATTAGACAAGCATCTCAACCCTGCCCGAGTTAATTAATAAGCCTTTCATACAATGCAAAATTAAATGTAACAGAATCTGAATAACAAAGAGAAAATATTTTTTCCCTGCTGTGGTATAGTTGAAGATAAAGCTTTTTTAATTAATGAATATCAAACTGAGCGCGCTTCCGCTTAAAATAAATGCATATTTCTGCACATTAATTATTTTAAATGTATTTCATTATCATGCTTACAGCATAATCCTGGGCAAAAAATCAAGAAAGCGCTTAATTTGATGTTTAAAAATATTTCGAACTTTAACCTCTATAGTAGGTAAGTACTTATAGTATGTGGTTTAACTATGGTTAGGAAAATTTTCGTAAAAAGTTCGTATTTTGGTGAGGCGAAAAATCTATTCAGTCAGTCAACATGATTAATTGGTCAGCAACTTTTGGCTAGCAAATATTTCTTAATCAATCAGCAATTAATATCAAACTGGACTGCTCTATGCTGCATTAATAAAATTTTGGAGATCAATTCAGTGACCCATGTGACCACGTCTAATAAAATTTGGCTCGTTTGATTCGTCTTGATAAGTACTATGTTCGGAAATAGTGTCCGGGTCTGATGATGGAGCAGGAAGAAGACCACAGAAACTCTGCAATAGAATCATACAGCTCCATCGAGTATGGACTCGTTTGATTCGTCTTGAGAAATACTCTCATAGAAGACGGTATCTAGGGTCTGGTGATGGAGCCGAAAGAACATCACATGAACTTTGTAATCAAACCCATACAATCCCATCGAGTTTCAGCTTGTTTTATTTGTCTTGACAAATACTTTGTTGGGAGATAGTATCCAGGTTCTGATGATGAAGCAGGAAGCACTTAGATTAATTGCAGATTAAAAAAACTTATCTATTATTTTTTACTAAAATCTCGTTTAGTCTTCTTTAAGGTGTGTACGTACAGTAAGGCATGTTTTGTTAAGTAGAAAGCTTTACAATTTATTTAATGTATGGAGATTGAAAAAGTCAAAACAAATGTAAAATTCTGCCATCGTAGTAGGAAGCTCTGCGAGTAATCATCTGATTAGTGAGTGAAATGAAGGAGCAAAGGAAAGCTAATCCATTAATTCTACACAGAAAATGCGATTCTTTACACGAAGTCACGACATCGTTAGTGAGGCAATGGGTTAATACCCATTACGTGGGTATTAGGAGAACGAATTTTGATGTTTATTGTCTTCTTTTAGATAGTAGGATACATATATTATAATAAGTATAATAATGCGTTCCAGTTAAGGTGGATAGTCGACCGAAAGTGGCGCCCTCAGAGGCTTTTGTTTAATAAGCTGTTAATAGAAAAAGATTTCTAGTCATTTGTAGAAGTAGGTAGCAAATGTATCAAAAACGGTCACTATTAGCAGTTTTGCTATCTACTTCTAGCAGTGACGCCAGTGACTACGAGGGCATGTAATGATACCGTCTTAAAATACTAGACCATTGGACGTTAGTACTATTATATTCTGTGCCATTGGCCCTAAAATATTCACGTAAAGTTTTCATAAATTTGTGTCAGTATTAAAATTACAATATTAAATAAAATTCACCACAGCGCCACTTTCGCTCAGGTAGCCGCCTTAAAAAATGGCTTCTAAAAAAGTTGTTTTCTTAAAATCACTAAAAATCAAATCCGTACTGTTTGACTAGGTAGGTATGTTGTTTCTGAAAAGTGTATTATGTTGTTAATATGACTTTGTTTTTTTAAATTTTCATTGTGGTCTTTTCTCCGTCTAAAAACATGTCTATTTGTTGCCCCAATTTCCTGAAAACCCCTTTTTGTTGCGTATCATTTTAATCGCAAGTCACTTTTGTTGATTTTTAACATCTAAAACTCGTTACTTTTAAAATGGTCTGGAACGAAAATTCATTATTTTCATTTATAATGAAAACAAGTAAGGCGAAGAATACGCTAAAATAAGTAAGTAGTATGAAAATCAAAATCAAAATCTTCAATAAAAACCTTATTGATACATAATTATCATTTAAGGCTGTATATTTGCATTTCAACGAAATTTGTGTTTTTCCAATGAAGTTATCTAAAGAATGAAAGCATTATTATTGATGTAAACTTTAGTTTTAGGAAGAAAAATTCTTAAATTAGTGCCGTATAGAGAGAAAAACATAATAAATTGTCAGGTATTTTAAAACGAAGACAATCTGTTCAAGTGGAATTTCAAATTTGCTTGTCAGAGGTATTTTTCAAAAACGTTTTAGCTGTAACAAATAAGAATACGACTCATATTTATTTTTTCACTTATTGTTTGTATTGTCAAGGAGTTCCCTATAGAGAGAAAATTTTAAAAAATGCTTTTAATCACAGAGAAATAAAATATTAAAAAAATGCTCAAATTGGTACACTTTGACATGTTTTTTACTGGTATTTACAGAATCTAAAGTAATTTTTAATTTTTCTTAGGAATAATGAGGTATTTGTCTAATATATTGCGTGTTTTGTATATACTTATATCTATTTAATAATTTAATAGGAATTTTCAAAGTTCGCCCTCATTACGGCTCGTGTAGAGTTGTTTTGATCATTTGTATTGAACATTTAAAAATGGAATGTGATGCGAGTTTACAGCTTTAATGCATTTAATTATACTGCTGGTTAGTTACATCGATTTGGTTTTTCTCGGGATATTCCCTAGAAAAGAGTAATGATCTTTGAAAATTCTTTGAACTTCAGAACTTATACTAACTAAATAAAGTTTTGGATTATACTTTATCAAGTTAAGATAAAATTAAGTTCTAAATTTTTGAAGTGAAAATTTCTTTAGCGGCGTTGTACGCTTTTTTGTAATGGGGAAAAAATGTTAAACTCGCGTCAGTCAGTCAGGATCACGTGACCCTGATCGAAAATTCGTAAGACGGATGTGACCGATGGAGAGTGTCTACTCTTCATCGGTATTAGGAGAGCGGCGAAAGTATCCCCCTCTCTTTCTACGGGGCGCGGCGAAAATGGCGGCGCGTCATTTTAAGACGTAAACACTTGTGTCACCATAGCAACGTGCAAATTTTTTAATTTAATGTCAAAACTCTAGATTTTCTGTCAAGCTATGGAAGACATTCGTACAATACTGTTCTGTATTTGTAAATTCAAATGCAGAGTAAATTCGTAAGACGGCAATTCGTGCAAAATTATTCCCTAACCATTGCAAAATATCAAAAAAATGCACAAAGTTAATATTCAAGTTTTCACTTCTGCCGGCACTCCCGGAGTGCAACCCGATTTTTTTTATACTTAGTATGTTTCTTGTATCAACATTTTTTTATACTATCAAATCTGAAAAGAATAAAATAAGGCAGTGGATTATGCTGTTATTTTACTTTGATTTGATTTGAAAAGTCAACATCAATTTAGAAATACCGTCGTTGTCCTATCAAAAACCCTTTCTCAATAAATGTGTAACTAGTCTTTTTAGTGTCACTATCATAGAATAACTAATAGTACAAGTTCACTATCAAAAAAATACAAACGATATGTGATGTGACATAAACAGGACAACTTGAATTATTTAAGTACGTAAGTAATGTATAATCTTGTTATACATGTATTCTGAAATAGTTATCAAATCATTGATAGTTTCATTAATCGTAATTTTACAGAAACGTTAAAATATCATTCATAAAAAATGGCATAGCAACTATTAAATAATATAAAAAAGCGTCGCAACCGAAGCATTAATTATACCAGACTCTTTAATCTTGGTAATGAAAATGTCGACAGCATCTTTTGAAAGGCTCGAGCCTAAAGCATCGTTTTCACGCTTGGGGCTATCATTAGGAGATGCAACTTTCAGATTGGTTAGTATGACAAAATGAAAGAGAGCTGCCCACAACCCTATGACAGTAGTTTATGAGCCATTGCGCCGAAGTTCTGGGGGGTCTAGTTGACTGGTTGTTGTGGTCCATAGGGAGGGGACGTGCATTTGGGTTACCGGGACACTTGCAGCAGCCCCTGCCGAGATATCGTGACCTGACCTACATTTCGACAAGGTATGCAAATATAGTAGCTTGTTTATTTCACTAAGTAGGTAAAGCCTGTTGTACAAATATGTGGAAACTTTTTTCATCCCCTTTTGAGTTTTTTATAATTGTTCATTTGTAAAACTTTCTTGATGCAAGAAACGACACGAGTTGATGTTGCGAATTGCGAAGATCTAAGTATTTTTATTTACTTACTTATTTATAGTAAACATGTGTTTCATAGTTATTGATATTGACACATTGCAAAGTATGCCGTATTTTCGGCAAATTATACGATAATTTTATATGCCAAAAAGCTCTCATGCCTACACACAAACGTTATACAACCTAACCCACATTCGCAATGGCTATCAGAGTAAATACTATTTTCCCCAAACTCCTAATGACCCCATTCCGGCATGAATGGTTCCCAAGCGAGTATCTTCCATCCCTTTTCTGCAAACGCTTATGTCGAATATAAATTCTGAAAATGGCCTTACTCGACAACTCTGCGCTAATTGTACATAAATTGCTGTCTCACTCTTGTTACGAGACATAATAAATTGTATTTTACGAGTAAACTATTTCTTGATAATTTTCTAGTAAAATACCATGATAGATAATATTATGATATATAAAATTTTACACGTGTCTATGATAAAACTTTTTGTTATTGTTAGTTTTTAGCATCTATGTTATAATTGTACCTACTACGTATCAATTTATCTATTAAAATAGTAGTAGTGCTAAAGATCAAACAGTAGATCAAACAGTAACAGGTTTGAATCCTATAGTTAAAAACATATTTCTAGCTATGAAACTTAGTAAAAGATTTTTTGAAATCCGTTTAGAAATGGTTGAGTTAATAGGTTTTGAAGGAAATGCCAAGCTCAATGCAATATGTGCTTTATTACGTACGACATAAAGTTCGTGTACATCGCGATGACGTCATAAGGACCTCCAAAAAACCAGTGTTTTAGATCTTCTCAGGTTTAAGAGATGTCGTAAAAATTTCTTCACAGTTAATCATGTGGTGGCATAAGCTTTCTGATAAGCCACTAAACAAAAATCGTTACTGATCCTCATTATCATATGTTTTTTATCGGGTATCATGTTGTCGGTATTGTCATAGATTCTTGTTAAACGAAAGCTCGGTTCGAATTTTTCTTTGTGTGTTCGACGGAGTCAATTTTCAGTCAGATTTCCATTGAAATTGTGATGTTTTGTTCTGGTGTCCAAAAGGATAGCTATTAACATAGACTGTTTTACTATTAATATTTGGAAATATTGTATGTAAGGTTTGTTTAACGATTTTTTTTTTTGCGTATAATTTTATGTGTTTTGTTTTTTTTAAAAGGGGACATAGGGCTTTACTTGATCATCATTAATTTAATAGAAGAACAGAAGTACCATACATACCAATCATTTTTAGTGTTAAGTTATTGGATGTTAGTTTCTAAATCCCTTCTTTAAGTTTTATTATATTCAGGTCAACTTTCAGAGCGTAACATTAAAACATAGAGCGATTTATTTTTTGTCACAAAATAAAGTAATTCGTATTAAACCGAATGTAATTGACAACCCTGTACCCGCGCCCGTCGTTACGCCAAAAGACCTATTGATTACTCGCAGCGACGTGGTTAATGATACCATTATAGTTTTGCTTTCATTAGGTTTCATCTTAATTGTGTATTTAAATCGATTGATACCTGTGTGTACCTATGTATATGATTCATCTATTAGAAATTTCTCTTTTTGAGACTACATTATTTGATTGTATTTTTTTTCTCAAAGCAAATGTTATACTTTCTCTTATGCTTAAACGCTTTAGAAATAATATTTAGTTAAAATAACAGGAATTTAACGCGTACATAACCAATGATGATAGGTATTTTCACAACAATTTTCACAACATGTCAGCCCGTGACCGCGGCCGATGCAACTCGGTCGAAACGTCGCGTCAGCGTCGTCGTCGGGAATATAGGTAGGTGTGAAAAAACCTATCATTAGTTACGACGCGTTTAAGTCCTGTTATTTCAACTAAGTACAATGCAACGTGAAAGTTTAAAAATCAGACATAATACTTACTTATTTTCTTAAACAGCAAAAATTTTGACTGTTGATTTTACTAACATTTTTTGTTTCCTTAAAACATTTTTGCAGGTGTCTTTAGAATATTGTTAAGTTATTGAACATTACTAAAACTTTCCATATTACTAAGGCCGCATTTATTCAACACATCGTTGAAATAAAACACTTTCGTTACGCTTTTACATGACAATTTTCTTTCTTCACGAAGTCTAGTCATATTAATGCGGACCACTACAAAAAAACGTTTAGTAAGCTGTTAAATTTATCATGTGTCTCTCGTAAATAAAAGTGAAAATCGATTGAGAATTCTTGGTTTATGTGTTTTGGCAGTGTCTCAAGCAGTCTAGCCAGTGCATTAGTACGTCTCGCTGCCACTGGCAACAATAGCGTTCAATAGACACGGTGCGCGCGCGCAGCTCGTATAAACGCACTGACATTTCAGAGGATCATCGATAAATTATTGGTATTTCAGGCTCAGTAAATCAACTTGGCGGTGAAGTGTTGTCTTAAAGCTATTTTCCGATAAATGTTTTCTTAATGGCTGCGTGAGTCAAACATTTACTTGAACTGGTTTTATTTTTATTGATTGAAAAAGATGGTTTCTTATTTGTTTCTGGAAATTATTGTTATTTACTTTAATCTTATAAAATTTCCTCAAAACATGTTCAACATTTTTCAATATTTATTTCATTTCTGCAGTCCGTTTGAAATTCATTGAAAAATGTAGATTCTGTTCTGAGTCATTTCTTATATTTTCGAAGTCCAACGCGTTGATTACTAAATGGCCGGTAGACAATGAAAAAACAAGGCAATTTTTCTATTGTGGTTGTGGGTGCTCAAATAGCCGTTAGAGTAATTTATGGTTTCTAATTTTCCTTACGCTTACGAATAAGCCTTTTCAGGAGCTAGTAACAGTAACATCTCAAGGGATTCTTCTACCTTTTACTATCGTACATAACAAGTACTTAAGTACGTACATCCTATAATAATAGTGAAGTAGTCATAATTAGTATTCACTTCTAATCATAAAAGTATTAAATTGTCAATTTGAAGAAAAAAATATATGATTTGGATGTATTTATTGATAGCACATGCTCTTCAGTAGCTACTAAAAAAACGTATTAACAAAATCAATTGGAGAAAAAGGAGGCACAATAGGAGAAAACGGTAGTGAATTGTTTTCTCTTTACCTATTGTATAAATATAACATGAAATTCCGTAGTAAGAGAGTGTCAGTGTAGGATATTAATAATATTCAATCAAAAGATTTTCATATGTCTCAACGAAAACAAAAGAATTCATCTTTCTTTTGTTTTTCACTGTTGACTAACTTTTCTATATGTCAGTAAACGTCAAATGGCTGCTTGTCATTAGTGAAGCCAACACAATCATTCTCCCGCTGCGTTGGCCTAATTAAAATAACTAGTAATGGCAGTCGCATACCTCGCCGTGGTCACGACGACCTGATTTATAGTCCTGTCGGGTGCAGGTTTAACCAACACCACAATGTAACGACACCTAATTGTCTTTAGTAGAGATAGAAATAAGAACTGTGTGTCTCTTTAATTCGTTTACTTACTTCCGCGCTCATTATCCGGGGAAACGCCATATAACGGATACTACTTTTACAGGCCTTACTACATTTAATTAAGAAATTTTAATATTAAAATGAAATTTCCTTCGTTATTATCGTGGTCAGAGGAAGACAAAGAGTCATCCGTCGGAAATCCATTAGTTATAAATAAGTTGCTGTCAAATAAAAGGTTACATAATAGTTGAAGCTTTTTTATTTCATACAAGATTTTGAAGATCAACTGTAGGTTTATTTTCTGTATTTTCCATTAGAGGAAACTTTTCTTGAAACAAAACAAAATTCCTGATAAATACAAGTGTATTTAAAAGGTAATTCTCAGAAACGAGAAAAACAAGACCAATTCCACTCTAACAAGGTGCTTTTAATTTATTTCATGTTCTAACGATTGGAAGTAGGTATCTGCCTACGGGAAAATTATATTTAGCACAGTCGATACTTTGCTCAATAATTAAAGAAAAAAAAATATCGCTTTTAACTTTCTTATATATAAAATACCAGCGTTAACTGAGATAAACAAAGGTTGAACAATATATTGTTTACTGTCATTTCTAAAATTGGTAAATCACATAATTTTTATACCTATCAAGGTAGTAACTAAAGATTTTTTCCGCAGTCAATCTGACTTAAGTCTAGGTACACCTATTAAAAATGCATAATTTTCTTTCCTCAGCAAAAACGAGGCTCATAAGTAAAAATACCGTTTTTGCAAACACGAAACCGCTAGCTCCGCATTAGATTCCAAATAGGAAGTGTTATAATATGCTCTTGCACTGAGTCTTAATGAGCTGGCACGCTCCACGGAGAACAATGTTTCTTTGTCGCGCTGAGAAAAATACACTTCACACGCCACCCATGTCGTGTTTACTATGGCACCGAACGGGTCGAGTTCTTTCCCTGACGCGAGCAAACGCTAATGTTGACATTAAACATCATTTCGCGAATCCAGTTACAGTTTATAACAAGAATAGGCTGTCGTACCACTCCCGCACCGCGTGAGAGACACCAAAACTTCAATCAAACAAAACGCGAGCAGGAAAATTTAGCACGCGGCCATCCCAGTTTTCACACGCATTTTTCTTAAATGACGAGCAAAAAATAAAACTCCATTCTTTCGTGAAAACCAAGCGCCGACAAAACGGAGCAATCATCGCCGTGTTTCCGACAGCTTCGACCTCAAACGAGTTGCTTAAAAAAGTTAAAAATAAAAGAAAACGTTTTGTTTACACTGCTCTTGAAAATATCTAGACAGTGATGCAAATATAATTCGAGCAATTTATGCGGAAAATAAATAGATGTAAAACTTTGGTGCGCGTAGGCCTGCCTGCCCAGAAATAACGCGCGCACCAGACGGACTGGGCAAAATAGAAGAGCGTGCCAACACGCCTACCGGTTGACAAACTACGTCAAATGATGTTTTGCGACGGTTTTATTTGAGATTTCTAATCAAAATAGTGTTTATCTCGATGTCGTAGTTTTGATGACATAATAGAGCTTTGTGATTTGAAATGAAAATTGAGAGTTTTTTAAATCTAGTCTGTCAAAAAACTTGTTGAACAATAATGATTATTAAGAGATTTTGAAAATCTTTTGTTTCATAACATAGCTGTAGGTTCTCGGGTATTGACAGCATAGTTTCTTAAAAAAGGATAATTCGCAAAACGTTTAAAGTATGAAATGGCCGATTTGTATGTAGAATTTTAAATGATTCGTATTTTCCATACTAACATTTTCTTGATTTATTTAACAACGATGAACGCTAATCTCTTAAAACTTTTATGCATAGATGTTTAAACACTCAACTAACTAATGCCACAAGTGTTAAGTGAAAAAAAAAATAAGTATAGACTAAGTTACAACGAATTAAGTGGTCATTTCTGCTAACGAAAAAAGGAGTCACTTTTAAGATACCTACCTACATAGGTACTTTCTTTATCGTTCGGGAAAAAATATCTGAAATATTTTTATTGCTGATAGAGGAGGACCGTTATGATCATAATTCGAAATAATAACAAGTATACCCGAAGCATGTTTAACACTGAAATAAAACACTTTTTAACGGATACTAGCGCGGTTTTATTGAATGTACTTTGGTATTTAGTTGGTATTTGGTTTGATTTTTGGTTTTTCCCGACGTTTCGGCACCTTTGCAGCTGCCGTGGTCACGGGGGACTGAAGCTACCCGTGAGCCTACCCTCAAGCGATGAATTTTTTTAGACGTTCAGAAATTAAAATTTAACAAAATTTTTAATTATTTTATGTTGATTTATAATTTAATTTTATGAATTATTTAATGCTAAAAAGAGAGAGAATCTACTGAAACTACCACCATTTCATAAAATTGGGAGGCCCCTCCAAGAAAGAAATGGCGAAAGAAAACTTGGAGAGGGAGCCGACCTCCGTCTTTTGTATTAATTTATTTATTTGCAAAAGGAACTAACCGTATCATTAGATCTTACAGTGTGTGTGAGGGGCTTTAGCTTGTGAATGATGGGGTCCCAAGCTGGTGGAATTTTCCAACCATCATCTCTATTGAAATTAGGATATTTATTTATTTCGATAGCCTCGCGGAGCATTCTAGGGATAAATCTACGTTCCCTAGCAAGGATTTGGGGTTTGTCAAATCTAATATAATGGTTGGGCCCCTCAAAGGCATGTTCACTCACTGCAGACTTGTTATCGCGCCTATGTTTCATGTCAGCTACGTGCTCTTTGACGCGGGTCCCTATGCTTCTCTTTGTTTGCCCGATGTAGGAGAGTCCACAGTCACAATCTAGTTTGTAGACGCCTGCAACTTGAAGGGGGATATTACACTTGACAGGTCGTAAGAATTGGTTGATCTTCTTCGGCGGCTTGAAGTAAGTTTTGATTGACGCTCGCTTCAGAATGTTTCCAATCTTGTCAGTGACACCCTTCAAGTATGGTAGGATGGCAGGTTGACGCTCTACTGTGGCTGGTTTGGCGCGTTTTCTGTGATTGAGGTGTGGTACTTGCAACTTGTTGTTACGCAGTACTTGTTGGACGTGCTGAAGCTCAGCAGTCAGGTGTTGTTTGTCACAGATTCCGCGGGCTCTCTGAAACAAAGATTTCCCTACGGTAGCTAACTGTATAGGATGATGGTGAGAGTCACCATTAAGGTATCTGTCTGTATGGGTTGCTTTACGATACACTGTGTGGCTCAAGGTTTGGTTCGGATTCCTGATAATGAGAATGTATAGGAAAGCTAGTTTATTGTCTGCCTCTAACTCCATAGTAAATTGTATGTTGGGGTTTATGGAGTTAAGATGGTTAAGAAATGCAGGGACACTGTCTCTAGGTAGTATTGTGAAAGTGTCATCTACGTACCGTTTGTAGAACCGGGGAGTCACTGGTGCTGTGGCTAGTGCTTTCTCCTCAAAATCCTCCATGAAAATGTCAGCAACGATGGGGGATACAGGAGAGCCCATTGCTACGCCGTCCACTTGCACGTAGAACTCCTCGTTCCATAACAGATAGCCAGATGTTAGGCATAATTCTAGTAGTTCTGCATATTCAATTGGCATGTTGTTGTCAACTAGCTTTTTCCTGATGATATCAATGCAGTCCTGTACTGGTAAGCATGTGAATAAGGACTGAACATCAAAACTAACCATAGTTTCATCATCAGCGAGATGTAGATGTTGTATCTCACTGACAAACTGGTAGGAATCCTTTACAAAGGCTGATGTGTTACCTCTCAGTGGTGTAAGTGTTTTTGCTACGTGTTTAGCCAATTTATAAGTTGGTGAGTCAATTTGGCTTACAATCGGACGCAGCGGAGCATTGTCTTTGTGTATTTTCGGTAACCCATACAGTTTCGGCGGTGTAGGGCAGGATGGAATAAGATAATTGACATCAAGATCTAACTGTTCTGAATATTTTTTGATGAGTTCACTCGTTTTCTTAAGGATCTTGGCGGTTTGATCACAATTCACATGTTTATACGTTTTCTCATCACTTAAAAGTTCTTGCATTTTTGTGTTATAATCCGACGTATCCATAACTACCGTTGCGTTGCCTTTATCAGCTCGGAGGATAGTTAATTCGGGTCTAGTGCGTAAGTTCTTCAACGCGACGTGTTCATCATATGGAAGATAAACTGCCCAAACACAATCTTCCATATGATGAACACGTCGCGTTGAAGAACTTACGCACTAGACCCGAATTAACTATCCTCCGAGCTGATAAAGGCAACGCAACGGTAGTTATGGATACGTCGGATTATAACACAAAAATGCAAGAACTTTTAAGTGATGAGAAAACGTATAAACATGTGAATTGTGATCAAACCGCCAAGATCCTTAAGAAAACGAGTGAACTCATCAAAAAATATTCAGAACAGTTAGATCTTGATGTCAATTATCTTATTCCATCCTGCCCTACACCGCCGAAACTGTATGGGTTACCGAAAATACACAAAGACAATGCTCCGCTGCGTCCGATTGTAAGCCAAATTGACTCACCAACTTATAAATTGGCTAAACACGTAGCAAAAACACTTACACCACTGAGAGGTAACACATCAGCCTTTGTAAAGGATTCCTACCAGTTTGTCAGTGAGATACAACATCTACATCTCGCTGATGATGAAACTATGGTTAGTTTTGATGTTCAGTCCTTATTCACATGCTTACCAGTACAGGACTGCATTGATATCATCAGGAAAAAGCTAGTTGACAACAACATGCCAATTGAATATGCAGAACTACTAGAATTATGCCTAACATCTGGCTATCTGTTATGGAACGAGGAGTTCTACGTGCAAGTGGACGGCGTAGCAATGGGCTCTCCTGTATCCCCCATCGTTGCTGACATTTTCATGGAGGATTTTGAGGAGAAAGCACTAGCCACAGCACCAGTGACTCCCCGGTTCTACAAACGGTACGTAGATGACACTTTCACAATACTACCTAGAGACAGTGTCCCTGCATTTCTTAACCATCTTAACTCCATAAACCCCAACATACAATTTACTATGGAGTTAGAGGCAGACAATATACTAGCTTTCCTAGACATTCTCATTATCAGGAATCCGAACCAAACCTTGAGCCACACAGTGTATCGTAAAGCAACCCATACAGACAGATACCTTAATGGTGACTCTCACCATCATCCTATACAGTTAGCTACCGTAGGGAAATCTTTGTTTCAGAGAGCCCGCGGAATCTGTGACAAACAACACCTGACTGCTGAGCTTCAGCACGTCCAACAAGTACTGCGTAACAACAAGTTGCAAGTACCACACCTCAATCACAGAAAACGCGCCAAACCAGCCACAGTAGAGCGTCAACCTGCCATCCTACCATACTTGAAGGGTGTCACTGACAAGATTGGAAACATTCTGAAGCGAGCGTCAATCAAAACTTACTTCAAGCCGCCGAAGAAGATCAACCAATTCTTACGACCTGTCAAGTGTAATATCCCCCTTCAAGCTGCAGGCGTCTACAAACTAGATTGTGACTGTGGACTCTCCTACATCGGGCAAACAAAGAGAAGCATAGGGACCCGCGTCAAAGAGCACGTAGCTGACATGAAACATAGGCGCGATAACAAGTCTGCAGTGAGTGAACATGCCTTTGAGGGGCCCAACCATTATATTAGATTTGACAAACCCCAAATCCTTGCTAGGGAACGTAGATTTATCCCTAGAATGCTCCGCGAGGCTATCGAAATAAATAAATATCCTAATTTCAATAGAGATGATGGTTGGAAAATTCCACCAGCTTGGGACCCCATCATTCACAAGCTAAAGCCCCTCACACACACTGTAAGATCTAATGATACGGTTAGTTCCTTTTGCAAATAAATAAATTAATACAAAAGACGGAGGTCGGCTCCCTCTCCAAGTTTTCTTTCGCCATTTCTTTCTTGGAGGGGCCTCCCAATTTTATGAAATGGTGGTAGTTTCAGTAGATTCTCTCTCTTTTTAGCATTAAATAATTCATAAAATTAAATTATAAATCAACATAAAATAATTAAAAATTTTGTTAAATTTTAATTTCTGAACGTCTAAAAAAAATTCATCGCTTGAGGGTAGGCTCACGGGTAGCTTCAGTCCCCCGTGACCACGGCAGCTGCAAAGGTGCCGAAACGTCGGGAAAAACCAAAAATCAAACCAAATACCAACTAAATACCAAAGTACATTCAATAAAACCGCGCTAGTATCCGTTAAAAAGTGTTTTATTTCATGTCTAGTGAGCGCGTAAGCTTGAGAAGTGAATATGTTTAACACTTCTAGAAAACCACACTGAAATATCATTTTTTTACATATTTCCACCATTTTAAAAAAATTTGAAAAACTTGAAAAAATTTGAAAAAATTTCACAGGAATCGGTTGAAAAATGCGGCCTGTAGAGGAGAACAGACAGCGCTGGAAAGCCGAACTGAAATAAGTTTTTTTAACATTTCTCCGTCATTTTGAAAAAATTCAAAAAACTGGCGTGACAAAAAAATTCTATATTATTTTCAAATCTGCTTAAAAAATTTCACGAGAATCGGTTGAGGAATGCGACCTGTAGAGGAGAACAGACAGCGCTGGAAAGCCGGACTGAAATATGTTTTTTCAACATATCTCTGCCATTTTGAAAAATTTCAAAAAACTGGCTTATCATAAAAATTCTGTATAATTTTCAAACCTGCTCACAAAATTTCACGAGAATCGGTTGAGAAATGCGACATGTAGGTGAGTAGAAGACAGACAGCCAGACATACGAAATAATTTTTGCCCAACCTGAAGTAGAGACGCTTCGCTCGCACTTCGTGCTCGCTCGGTCTTAAACAAATGGTCATACCATCAAACCATCATGTTACCTATTTGTTTTGCAATAAAATTGCAATACTTCGAGCTTAGTGTGAAATGAATAATTGACTGCATATCGAATGGATAAACATACTACAGACAAGTTTTAACTGAGCGCTTAAAACTACCTACGTACGTGTGGCGAACAGGAATAGTCCACATTGCTGACTATATTAAACCAATGATATTGTGTGTACATTCTCGCTTGCATTAGCGTTACGAAGACTAATGAACTAGTGGGTAGCTGCAGACAGAATCACTGAGAATACCAGTGGTATTTTGCGTATACATCAATATGGTGTACAGTCAGTTGATTTAAACCAGCTATTAGTAATAGCTAATAGCTGAAATAAAATAAAATATCACTATCCGTCAAATTGACAACACTGCCAACCTACAGAAAGAATTTAGGGGAATTCCCTAGGCATAGTTTTTAATTTCTCTCAACTGAGTTGTCATTATTAAAGTGAGGTTGCAACCTGTCATATTTATTTTGAAAATGGGAGAAATTTCCAAAAGTTCAGTTCGATTGAGATTTCTGTTAAGGATTCGAGGGCCCCCTGAGCTTGAAGGCCCTGCAGAGCCCCTAGGTAGCTACGCCACTGGCTATGACATTGTATTTACAATACTGACTTTAATACGTAACTTACGTGAGCGTGATAGTTTGGTTTCTAATCAAGGTTGTCCCAAGAGCTTTTTTCCTAACGATTTTTGACTGACGACGACATTACAACCGTGATAATACAAACAGCCTGTACATTATTTTTCAAAAATATTTCACTTACAAAATCTTATTTAATATTTATAAAGCATTATCGATCTCTAATATTATTCCAATACGAAATACCTAAAATGCTGATGTTTCATGAATTCATATCACCACTTTAGGATTTTAAAAATATTTCTGCTGCAAATCAATATATTATGTAAACCCCCTGATTTTAACGTATTTACTTTGTTACATTATCGCTCTCTGAAATGTAAAACGAGCTACGCAAAAAGATACCACTGATTCGAAGAAATAATAATTATTCCATTGTTTGTTGAATAAAAAATATAAGTTCTTATTACGGTTCTTTGAATTGTATATTTGATATAAGTATAACCAGTTTATGCAAGGCAAGCAAGTTAGAACAACAATATTGGCAAAGAGAGTCCTAAGTTTGATTCCTTGGTTCTGATAGGTAATGGTCATATAGGTAAGTAAGTAAGGACAAATTTTCATAGGTAGTTTAAAAAAAATACGGGTAAAGTATGAAATTGCAGATTTTTTCTCACACACAGGCTTTCATATCTTCTACGATGTTATGCTTCGGTTACTTGTTATTATTTCGAATTATAATCATAACGCCCCACTATCAGCAGTAAAATTATTTCTGTTTTTTTCCTGAACGGTAAAAAAAACCGGCCAAGTGCGAGTCGGACTCGCGCACGAAGGGTTCCGTACCAAAAAATAGCAAAAAAATTACGTTTGTTGTATGGGAGCCCCCCTTAAATATTAATTTTATTCTGTTTTCAGTATTTGTTGTTATAGCGGTAATAAAAATACACCATCTGTGAAAATTTCAACTGTCTACCTGTTGTCGTTATTAATAGCGAGCAAAAAACAGCAAATAAATCACGTTTGTTGAATGGGAGACCCCCTTAAATATTAATTTTATTCTTTGTTTGTTTTTAGTATTTGTTGTTATAGCGGCAATAGAAATACATCATCTGTGAAAATTTCAACTTTCTAGCTATCATGGTTCATGAGATACAGCCTGTTGACAGACAGACAGACAGACAGACGGACAGCGGAGTCTTAGTAATAGGGTCCCGTTTTTACCCTTTGGGTACGGAACCCTAAAAAGTATCTTAAAAGTGACTCCTTTTTTCGTTAGCAGAAATGACCACTTGATTCGTTATAACTTAGCCGATAAGTTTTTTTTCTTCACTTAATACGTGTAGCATTAGTTAGCACAGTGTTTAAACATTTGTGCATACATTTTTTAAAACAGCGCTCATGGTCATTATATAAATTTAAACAATGTTAGTTTGGCAAATGCAGATTCTTTAAAATTCTCCATACAAAACGGCAATTTCATACTTAATACTACTTTTAAACTATAGAATAGCGCTAACTTGAACAAATGAAACGCTCGTTTTTCAACATCAAGAATAAAAGAGTCAATACATTCTATGTAGGTAACATGTTATTCTACACTATTGATCAGCTTCGTTTTATCACTTTAAAAACTACATGTTAGTTTTCGCGTGTGTTTGCAATTTTAAGGCCACTAAACGACCTTCCAGCGTTAGGTTTAGAATTTTATTGTTAGTACAACAAACCTCGGAAGTTGAATAGCCTGCCATTTTATATAAAGTGATCACTAGTTGTAATTGAAATATTTGCGGATACAATAGCCCGCTAGCAAGATCACAGGCCGAGGATGTGCGGCGCGGGCGCACCTGCGCCGTCATGCGCCGCCGCGCAGCCGAGTTGGACAGCATTCTTCATACCTTGTAATGATAGCAAGTTCATTTCAATTAATAAATAACTACAGTATTTTGATGTATCCTCCTTATCTATCCATTGGGAAGACCGTGGCGGTCAGTGGGGACAATAAAATTGGTAGTGACCGACCTAAGTTTCGGTTTCGGCCAGTTTCGGCCAAAAAAGTTTCAAATGACTGTTTTTTATGGTTTAATAACTGTGACTCAACGCTCACACCTAGACTTTACAAATAACGGTTATTTTAAGATTTTTAAGTATTTTATCAATATGGTACTAAGTCAGCTCTCCTCCTTTTAAGGATTTTTTATAAAACGTTTACATGTAACGGATCCAAAATTATCTATTCTTTGAAATATTAATTTGTAAGAATATCTACTGAAAACAACACATTTCTTGGGATTCATTTGGGATACTTAGTTTTTATGATGGTAATTTTCATAAACGTTTTTAAAGTCAAATAACAATTTTATAGGTAGGTTTCAGTACGAGGTCATATGTCATAGCGTAGATTTTCTAGCAGATTTTGTTTTTTTGTTCACAAGATCACAATGCTTTTAACTGGAAATATTTTTGCGGCTCTTGTGGTTCTACGGCTCTGAAACAATACACCAAAACATTTGTAATAAAAACCTCTGAGAGAGAAGAAAACCTTAAATTGCATGATTAATATTAATTTAAAGTTCAATTCAATTCAATTACAACATGCAATTCTTTTTTAATATCTCAACTTAATTCACAGTCTACGTTTGATAAATTGGCTGATATCTATAATACCTGTGTATCTTATTTCATTATCATTTATATGGCAACTATTTTTCATTGATACCGTAGTCATAATGATAAATAGCAAATTAACTTTATAGTATGACTTCATACCAATTATAAAACGTGTAGTTATTAAATTTATAATGTGATTGATTAGATAGATTAATTGTCCGATTATATTGTTTGTTTATTGTGAAGTACTTACTAAAGAAACTAGATATAGCTAAAGCTGAACATTGTAATCAATAATTGTTTGAGAAAATCTAAAAAACGTATTTGAAAATTCAGTCCTCTCCGGGCATAGACTTATTATATTATTATCGTATTGTCTCCGGGTTACTTCTACGTCACGTCAATAATTCGACTCTACAATATGGCACAGTTGAGGGGAAACTTATGCTTTTCGGCCTTTTGTTAATTTTTTTTACACTTGTTCACTATTGACTAATGTCGCGGGCCTATGTCTTAAGAATATTGTTGACATTGCCTAAGTTCTGTAGTGCATCAGGCATGTTTGACGCAAGGTGAGATGATTTTTATGCAATGATACGCAAAAACTTGGCATCACTTACGAACCGACTAAGATGGAGCTCTAATGCTGTGGTGAGGCTAATGTTAACAGCCTGGAATTGGTAGTTCTGGGGAGTTTCATTAAACTTCAATTCGATAAACTTCGTGCTGGATACTAAAATAGCTGTAAGGAAAAAGTTACAAACATTAGCATAATACTAACATAGTTTATGAGGTGTTACTACCAATCATATGGACAAACCTACTCTGTAATAATTGAATTTTATTTTGTTTATTTTTAAATTAATTTTCCATTAAAAATACTTGTTCGAATAAAACGTATAAAACAACAAATTTCTCAATCAATTTCATCACAACAAGTCAAATGTGAACGTTCAATCCGGTTGTAAGCAGATGAACTTGTCCTCTCTTGCGTCAGAGGCGCCAACGAGATTTTGAAAGTTACACGACGATGAACCACTTGCATATTTATAAAAAAACAAGTGCAAGTATGTAGCACTTGGTCCAGATAAAGAGGGTACTATCTCAAAAACAGAGATTTTTTAGGAGATCAATTTTAATATAATGAAGTAGGGCCTAAGCGCGCGAAAAGAATGGAGATAGTACCTATCACGTTCCGCTGGTACTGATGAGAATCAAAAATAAAGTTGTATTTTTTTATATCTATAATAAATATAAATTAATAGGTAAAATAATTCTGCAAATATCATTTCGTTTTAAAACTGAATTACAAAGGGAACTAACTGACTCAAATCGTTTATAGCAAGTTTTTCAATCGCATACAAAGAAGTATTTTTAAATAATTTGATATCTAATCGTTATTGTCATAGATATCACGTTTCTCAAAACAACACCACATTTTCAAATTAATTAACATAATAATAGCAATATTAACGACTCTACCTTTTTTTTAATTTATGAAAACAAGACTTCTGATTATCGGATGTCAAGTTATGTGAAACATTCGAAATAAATTTAAAGCCGCAGAAAAAAGATTCGATCGTCGTGTTCGTTTAAAAAACAAGTTTTATTTTTCCCGCGCATGAGCGTGTCAAATCGTGCGTTGGCCCTTGCCTTGCAGGCGACTCCAACGCAGTACTTCGCCTCGCCACATCAATTATTTGTAATCAAGTCACTATAGTTATTTATTAGCTTAGAATTTGTAAGTATTAGTATTTGGACTAGGTTTTGCTAGCATCTTGTTAGTTTATTTTTAGATTGACGAATTGACGATGTAGTGCCGAATGAAGCAATTTTCATTGTACTGCTGTATGTGTGTGTACTTTTTTAAAATATTTTTGTGGAAGTGGAAAAGAAATATTTTTTTGTTAAAAATCTTCTGTAAGGTTTGAATTGTGGTTAAGAAGGTTTTCTTGATCGAAGGTTAAGAAATAGAATAAGAACTAACTGAAAATTAACTTTGAAAACTCAAGTCGAAATAATCTTACTTATAAATAATTAAGCGCTTTCGATTGTCATTGATATTTGCCTCTCACCTGTTTCAGACATTTTAACTGACAAGTAGAACGGGCGCAAAAAATATCAGCTTTAACTGAGTTTAACAGCAATCAGTAACTTTGCCAAGCCCAATTTTTACCTTACCTACATCAGTTGGACATTTTGGTGGCAGGGATCTCGATTGTTAAAAAACAAATGAAGGTGATATTTAAATAACTTATTTAGTTTATTGGCTACAGAAACATGATTCGTTAACTTTTTTAAAAGAGAAAAAATATCAAAGAAACCTCTTTTAAAACAGAGAATTGCATTTTACAGGCAAACCTGACAATTTCTTAATAGATTAGTCTAAACACACACTTCAATATACCAGTTGGATTTTTTAAAATATACATATTATGTAGATTTTTGTATCAATACACGAAATAAAGCCTATCCTTATTTCGTGTATTGAACTGGTGAATATTGCTGTGCTTAACAAATTAATTATAGTCTTTCCTTATATTCTCATATACTTATGTATTATTTTCTTTAAACAACGCTTTCAAAATTAAATCAAAACAATCTCTCCGCTAGAAGGTTCTATAATGGCACGAAAAAACAATGTGAAACTTTGACAGAGCACTATTTACTTCGTCAAAACAATTTTATTATTACCATTATCAAAGTGTCATCCGCAAATAGCACTATCTCACATAATTTTGCGAAGTAGGGAAGGACATTTATATAAACTAAAAACTGCAAAGGGCTCAATATTAATCCCTGCGGCACGCCCATATTGAAAGAAGCTCCAGACTCCAGTAGATTCAGTTCTATTAATTACCAATTTCTGAGTTCTAATAATACTAATACGATTTCATAAGGCTATATAACTGATTTATCAGAGATATGCGATTATGCTCTAACTCTATAAGAGTGTTTGGTGATCAACGCAATCAAATGCCTTAGGGCTTAGGCTGAAGTTCACCAACACATAAAACGGTCTGTTTTTGAAAATGTCAAAAACAGATAGTTAAATTAATCAGCTGGTTAAGTACTTGGTAAACTCGGGTATTAGAATTCCATGATTAAATATCGAAGTCACAATATTTTTACTTTTACTTACAAAACAAATTCAAGTGTCAAGTCCCTCAAAATGCCAAAAAAGAAAAGGAATATTTTTTTTGTAGTAAGTACTTAGACTTACTTACAAATATACCCAGAAACGGACTCTCCTTTTTACGAACAAGTTACGATTTACGAATGAATACAGTTAATAAAGATTAAGTACAACAAAAAGGCCCGCGGCCATTTGTCCTTAAGGGTCGGCCATTCTTTCCGAGCTTTATCTTAGGAACCGTTTCTCGGACACAATGGCACAGAAGGATTAGTCTAGTCCGACTATGACCATTCTTGTTCTAAGTTACAGTCTCATCTCAACTCAAGTTGCATGTTGAAAGATTACCAGCAAATACTTACACCCATTTACTTTTAAAATTCTAAAGCAATCCCCAAACGTCAAAACAAAGCAATTGCTTCTGCTTTCTTTAACAAGGAAAGAATACTATAAAAACCCACGATAAAGTCTGTTTAAAAATCCAAGATATAATCGTTCTTAGTACGTAACGTAGGTCCGTAGCTCGGTCGTCGGTACAGTAAACATCATAGCAGTTGTCTAGAAACCAAACCGGTTCCAAAAGTATAAACCTTTTCACTGCAAGTGAGTTGGGAAATACCTTTGACAACTTAAAGACTGTAGCATAACAACCATTTGTAAGATTTCTGAAAGCGTCATACATAATACATATAAGTATTTTATCTGCCTGTTACTGAATGGATGCTAATGTGTGAAGGCGGAAGAGAATGGCCAGAGGACTTTGAAAACAGCAAATAATGATCCGATATATCTACGTAACAGAGTGCTTCGAAGTGATTGATAATTTACGAAGCGTTTAGCAGGCATATTGCATCACGAGCGTACGAGCGCAACCGTCGGCGCGATCGGATTCATTTCGCCTCGAGAAGTGTCCGGTTTCAGTCTGGCACGTTGAACGCTCATATATTGCGTTTAGTATTTATTTATGTATAGGTCGGGCGCAGGTTCTATCGGCAGCGCCGCGGGCGGAGCGGCCGGCCGGCGGCCCAGGGGGGCATACTTACTACGTGATTAATCCGCGCCCCCCCCTGCCGCGGCGGCCGGGCGCTCCGTACTCGCGCCGGGTTTCCTCGTCCCCGCTCCTCACGGCCACTCACTACGCACGGAGCCCCGCGTAGTGCCGCCGCCAGTCGCTCTGCGACCCGCGCCGACGTCGCACTCTGGCCGTCTGCCTCGCGTGTAAACTATCGTTCATGCTAATCTTCGTTCGTTGATTTTCTCGCCGAGTGACCGCAGCGGAACCGGCGCGCGATATCGCGAGTGCCGAATGTTCGTGGACGTCACGCCCGTGTACTTTTCCACCGGATTCCGAAAGTAAGAAACCAGTTCGGAGTGCCGGACGGCGCCTTCCCTCGGATGAGATTTCCGAGCGACGAGCGCTGCTGTGACCCGTGGCCTGCGATGCTGCGCCCGTGACCGTCTCGCGACAGTGCCACGAAACGTAAGGATCTGTTCGTTGATTCGGGCGGTTCGCGTGCACGGGCCGCCTTCCTATTTGCATGGCGCATACAAGTGGATTTTATTTTCGTCTGGGTGGCGATGTGTGGGTGCGCGCGCGTGTGTGCGGCGCGGGCGTGTGTGCCGCGTCCGCCCGCCGCCGCCGAGACGGCCACGGCTGCTCCCTGCTGGCCGTTTTATTTAGGTTGTATCTGAGCGTGCCAGCTCCCGGCGCCCGCCGCCATCGCTACCTGTGCCTGATTGAAACCGATAGTCCCTTTTGTTTTTGATGGTCTTGAGCCAGCTGGCCGTTCGGTTACTCGCCGCGTCGGTCGCTGCCAATGACTATAGGATCTACGTATTATGTAAGTACATGCGAGCGAGCTACTTATCTTTATTTCAAATCAGTTGAACAAACAACTCCACTACTCGACGAGAGTCATTCAGCTTGCATATCATCGTGTAGTTCCTGAAGTAGTAAGATATCATACAAATCCTTTGTAATATGAGACTACTGTCTTTCTTCGGTTTTAAAGTTATAGTACAAGTACACCTATAAGCATTACCTCTACCACCTTGGCACAACTATCGCTGAATACCCAGCTATAAATGTTTGTTTTCATTAATGCAAGCGACAAATGTCAGTATCTTCCTTATTGTTGATTAGATCAAAAATAACACTATGAAATAAAATGTCTGATAAAATATAATCATAAGCGGCAAAAAGTTGCACTATACACAAACCACAATACCTACATTAACGTCTTTTTTTATTCATATCAATTACTTAATTAAATCTTATCATAATATCTTCATTCGTATCAGTACGATATGGTATGCTTAAGATAGTGTTTATCTATCAATGAATGTGTGCTACAGTGAATCCAAATAAAATTGACAAAAAATATTTAAATAACTGCTTAGGTATAGTTAAACTCCTACTTATATAAGATTACTTACTTGATAGGTACCTACTTAGGCAATGCTGACAGGTGATTAAAAATAAAAGTTTTGTCCACCTAAACATATACAAATACGTTATTTTAGTGCAATATCTTTCAAAACTTAATACAAGTAACAGTTAACCAAGGTTAAACCTAGTAAACTGTTACTTGTATTAAGTTTTGAATCTAGTTTTTAACCTACTGTTAAGTAAACTGTTACTTGTATTAAGTTTTGAAAGATATTGCACTAAAACAACTTATTTGTATATTTTAGGTGGACAAAACTTTTATTTTTAAGAGCAAAAACAAAAAAAGAAACTTTTATTATAAAAAAAATACATCATTTTTTTAAAAAAGCAACCAGTTTATCGCGATTCACGAAAAACAAAACATTTTTTTAGGAATTTATTCATTTGCTTTGTAATATCACAGTTTTGTGATAAAACTGTGGTAATATCAAATTACAAAATAGATATAATGGCATATTGAATAATGTTTAAATAAGTAGCATTACAAAACATTATTCTGTACTATGAATGATATTTGATTTTAAATAATCATTCATATTTATTGCAAAGTTGTTTTGAGAATATTCAATGAAGTCAAAATATAAAGGAAAATTAAATATATGACACTAGCATTGAATATTCTATTGTTTTTTCTAGAAACTTGTTACAAAAATAATTGCCTAACCTCAAATCAATAAAATGAAATAAAATATTGAAGAAATTCACATACAGTGCTTTAATTCCAAATTACTTACTTTGGAAAAGTAGTAGGTAGTTCCAAGCCTAGAATGAGTAGCTAAAGCACTTGTATTAAGGGACTCAGAGACAACGATGGAACCACTAATACCATAGAAATAGAATGTAAAAGAACAACAATGTCAATAAACAGGTGATCCGAAAACGAATGCATACATTTTATATGAGATACGTAAAAAATGACTTAGATTCGTAAAATATGACTATATATGGCAAAGGAAATTAATTAACTATGTTCCATACTGTTTTCTTTGTCGATAAACGAATAAATGTAGCGAAATTTGGTTTTAGAGAAATTTGTGGCAATATCTTATTTACCTGTGAAAAGTGTGATTACTTGGATTGTTTCTTTTTGTTACATCACAATTACTTAGAGCACAAGACACCATGGCTCCATGATACCTTTATTTTAAATTCTAATTAAGATTAACAAATATTTTAAACAAACTGTGATTGCTCATTTGCTAGGCGGGACGCTAGGGGCTCTTACTGTAAAAAATGTTGGCACATGTCACTTGATCCCTTGTCTCTTTTTTACATAGACCGTGTCCGTATGATGTTAACTTCTCTTTTCCACGCTTTGTTGGTCTTCTTGAGCGCAGCGAAAAATTTTCTATGTCTATGACTAATACCCAGACCTGACACAACACAGAAAAAATTGTTTTCTTAATTAACCTACACGCGGATCGAACCAGTAACGGCCATTTGACTACAGAGGAGGTGGTAATATGTCAAAAACTGTTAAACATAGGGGGTTAAGTTTGATGCATCTTTAACATCACAGAAGATATGAGAGTCTCTGTGTATGAGAAAAATCGGCAACAAAATACTTTAACCCCTATTATGCAATCGTGAACGTGTGTATAGATAAATTTATGAAAGTCTCAATAATGCAATAGAATCAAAGGTGTTGGTCACATAGCAACATAACATATCACAAGTGTTATGTTGAAAACCTAAATGATATGCGTACTAATTTATTTTGTAAGAGTATGCAATGTTATTGCACAGAGCTATTGAAAACGTTATGACAGTTAAGTTTGCAGACTTAACTATTGGAATATTTTATAGAAACTTTTACTGAAAAAAAAGACAAGAGTTAATTTGAATGCATTGGCATTTTAGACATAATATTATTTCCTTTCATAATAGTTACACGTACATCTTATAAGCGGCTAAAGCTCTTTATGGTCTTCAGTTTATTTAAGAAAATTGAATTCTTAAATTAATATTGCGTATTTTTATTTTTCAGTTTTATTAGAGACTTCAAATTTTTTATGAAGGCTTTTCTTTCTATGTCAGTATATTAACATTATTAACGAATATATCCATATACAGTGCCTGTGGTCTTGAACTAGCGATAACTTAAAGGCGTAAAATACACCTAATTTTATCGACAAAAACACCCACATGTTGGGGTCTATCCCCACTCCTTTTGGAATGGCCGCCATTTTAAAATTGACATTTTATTTTAGATGGCCCTGCGGAAAAACATTAATTTCTCCGGATTTAGAAGTCCTACAGTTATGAAAAAAATACTGTTTAAAAGCTAATAACACTAGCTATTAATTTAAAAAATAAAATGTGTAAATTTTTGGTTTAAATATGTCTTAAAATATTACTGAAATAAAATTTTATACGAAATTAGTGCGATTTTTTTGAATTTTTATTACATTTCTCAAAAACTAGGACATTAATGTCCACTTTTTTGCATTATTCAAATACACAGGGATATTACCTACAAAACGACTATAAAAATTATTGTCTATGTTGCATATTTCGAGAGTTATTTTTGTTTGAACTATGACCCTTACGTAACCAAAAAATTATTATTATTTTAGAAAATGGACATAATTACAAGCATTTTGAACATATTTTAAATGAGGTTGATAGTTATATCTGAATACTAATTTCATCAAATGATAAAATCTCGTTTTTAGGAGTTTTGATTTTTTTTATTTTTGAAAATAACCATTTAGTGCTTGTAAGGGTCATATTCAAACAACAATGGCTCTCGAAATATGCAACATAGAGCAATAAATTTGAAAGTTGTTTTGTGGGTAATATCCCTGTGTATTTGAATAATGCAAAAAAAGTGGATATTAATGTCCTAGTTTTTGTAAAATTACGTTATTATTTGAGTACAATCGAGACATGTAACACGTTGTAGTACTAATTAATTGTCTAAATATAGAACAAATAGGAAAAGTACAAGCCTGGTAGACAAACAGCCTGTAATTGCAACTTTATTTATTGGCCTTTAAGGTTGTAGTTTATATGTTTGTTTTTGTTATCTTTCAATGAATTGTACATAATAATTACACACATTTGTGGACACTTAATAAACTATCACTTAGTTTTTGAGTCAACGCAAGTTTGATAGTAGATATGGTATATAGGTTTTAAGTCAAAACTAGTTAGTGAGCAAATATGACACATCATCCGACTGTCATTTTAGAAAATTTTAATATTAAAAAGTTGGTCTGTTACTCTTGTTAGTTGTTCTAAATTATTTAAAACAGAAATAATTCCCCTATCAACTACAATTTGTTCTTCCTGCATAATGACTGACAAGTACGTAAACACAAGATAGTAATAAAATAATAACTCTTAATAATCTTTAACAATAAGGTGTAAGGACCTTTATAAATATAACCGTGTGTAAATGATTGATGTGTTACACTTAACTCAGTGGCGAAGGGCCCATACAAGTCGATTCCCATCGCCTTACCTTTTCAAAATCCCACTCCACCGATCCCCTATGCACATTTCCGTAGAACGGCTTACTTTCGCCATAGTTTCACCCCTCGTCAGCTACTAGGGTTGCCAGATGTCCGGTATTTTCGAGGCCTGTCCGGTAAAAAAGAAATGGTCATTCCGGACAGAACAATGTCCGGTATTTTGAGGGAAGTCGGTATACTACTGTGGCCCTACCACGAGTTGATGCAAACTGTTGACGTTACAGTAAACTGTCGGATATACTGCTCACAGTCAATACGAGTGAAAGAGAGAAAACGACAGTTTACTGTAACGTAAACAGTTTGCAACAACTCATGGTAGAGCCACTGGTCACAAGCGCTCCCTCAAACGCAAAACTCGCACGCGTTGCTCGCGTAGTATATTGCTATAGTTGCAATATTAGTATAAAAAAACCCGTATTTTTTCCCCTCCCCTCCCCTCGTTTGGGGTTGTCCGGTATTTTTTGGCGACTCACCTGGCAACCCTACCAGCTACCCACTGGTAAGTAATATGGTTTTTTTACAGATTTGCATATTTAAAAAAAATATGAAATCTTTAGTAATTTCAGTTTTGACATTTACCAAGTAAAGCCGTTTCGTAAAATTTGAATCTTATTTTTTACTAGCTCATTAATAATATATAATATTAATTAATTTATAAGTTCAGTGTTGAAACTAATTATTTAAGAGCCCCCCTTAAATATTTATTTTATTCTGTTTTTAGTATTTGTTGTTATAGCGGCAACAGAAATACATAATCTGTGAAAATTTCAACTGTCTAGCTATCACGGTTCATGAGAGCCTGGTGACAGACAGACAGACAGACAGACGGACAGCGGAGTCTTAGTAATAGGATCCCGTTTTTACCCTTTGGGTACGGAACAGTAAAAATCAATTAATAATAATAATAATAATAATAACAATTGTAAGTAACCTACCAAAAATTTTACAACCTTTTCTTTCAAATTGACTATAATTTAGATAATATAATAAATATTATAGATATTTTGTATGATAGACATTATTAAATAATTATAGATTTAATATATATTATTGACAATAAGTATATAGATATAGAATTTTAGATATATAATAGTTATTGCAGCATAACCAGCAGTGGGTGTCGTGCGGCTGATATGATGAATAATAGTTATTGATTAAAAAAAAAATATTTTTTAATGTTTATACTTTTGTGAATACCTGTCGTCATACATAATATTTATTGCTGTCCTTAAATAAATAAATAAAATAAATCTTATCAGATCTTCTACGTACACGATATTATCCTATCAAGCAGCATTGTCATTATATCTCGATATCGACGCATTACTCGATAATCGCGCATACCTGCATGCACCTTACTGAACATGCAACCAAAGTAAACAGTCAATGAACATTCTTCGTAGGGAATAATACGAGTACTACATTATTTGGAGCAGAAAAGGTTCGTAACGCTAGTTTTCCATCCACAGGATATTTTTTCTAAGAGTGTGCGTCACACACCTAGTGTTATGTTATGAAAACAAACTGCCGTTTTCTTTCCGAATTACAAAGGTCATAGTAATAAATTGTTATTTAACAATAATGTAAGTATTTATTTTGCGGAATTTGATAAGCAAGTAGCTAATGAACCGCAACGCGTTAGGGTTTTCCTGAATTGAACATATTTAATTAATATTAATGTTAAACATAATATATTACACAACGTTATAAATACTTAGTGCAAAATATTTTTTTCCATTAAAGACATATTTTTCCCCGTTTGCATGATAAATAAAAGAAAAACACTCTAAGTTAAGTACATATTAAATTCTCTGACAGTTATTTCTTTTGTTATTCGATTTTTCTTTGTGAAATTAATGAATGTAGTAATGTAGGTACGAAAACAGATGCTAAATAGCATATTATTATAGTACGTCTGTTTTGCCAGTCTGAAAATCGAAAACATTGCGTCAAGAAGTCGTAAAATTATTTAATTAATGACTTACGAATTCTTGATAAATTAGAAACAATATCTATATTTTGTCTGAAATTCTACCCTTAAGGGAATAAAATAGCGATGAAAGTTTGAATGAAAGTCCGTCAGTTATGAAGTTAGGATCTTTTTTGTGTTCAAACTGACGATTGAAAATTAATTTATACAAGCCTCAGCGTTTTTAATATTTCCACTCCTTAACTAAGGGGTGAAAAGGGAAACGGAGTTGTCTATAGAAAGACTTTAATTTTCAAAGTAAAAATCACTAAACTAATTATTTAGGCTTGGTTAGAAAAAGGTTAGAAACTAACGTAATTTATATTAGGTGTTGTTGGCATTTCAACCCCTAAACTAAAGCGACGAGATGGGATAAATAAACCTAAAAATTGATATGGCTGTCGTTATTGAGATTATATAATGGAATGTTGATTGCAAAAATGGCATTAATTTTTAATTCCAACACGGTGGACATGATTCAACTCCTAAAGGGGTGAAATTGGGGCTCAAATTTTGTATGGAAAATTAATGTAAAATAGACATTTCGACTTGAAACTTCGTAGAAGAACTGGATTTTGATGAATCAAAATATAGAATATGTACTTTTTATACTGGTAATAGGTTCTTTAAGGATTTTGTTGAGTGTACACGCGGACGAAGTTGCGATTGGAAGCTAGTAAGGTATATAAGTTACAAGGTTTTAAGACCAAGCTTCTACTATGAGTTGATGCAAACTGTTTTTGCTACCGAAAACTAACGGATATACTGCTCACGTCAATGCGAATGAAAGAGAGAAAACGATAGTTTACGGTAGCGTAAACCAGTTTGCATCAACTCATGGTAGGGCCACTGAACCGCATTCGCGTTAAAAGATGATACGTTCATCGTGTGCTGTATTCCCCTATCATATTCTTGTTTACATCGTGACACTCTATCGTGTTGTCGACCCCTATCATATTGATTTGGCAAAGCCTCACCCAACCTTTAGTTTAGAACAGTCACAGGAACAACGCTATCTTATCTATGGTATTGTTATTTTTGTTGCCAGAAAATGGTTTGTGCTGAAATCAATTAATACTTATATGCTTCAATGATGCTCTATTATTAAACTTTAAGACTGGTTTAATCATAAAACAGTCTTTAAGTTTACATAAGCATACAAATACACATTATAAGCATACAAATAAAAAAGTACAGCTTTTAATGTAAAAATAATGATAAACTGTTTGTTTTAGTGACTCAAAACAAGTCAAACTCGTGGTAGACCCGATATTAAAAATTGGAAAGAATGAAAGCAGAAACAAAAATAATGAATAACTCAGATTAATGACTTTTACTTTGTTTTGTTTATCATCATTGTCATGAATTTATTTATTTTGTTTTTTATTTATAAAAAGAAAGCGTTGTAATATTAATAAATATACCGGGTGTATGGGACAGCTTGGCCAAAACTGAAACAGTAGCTTCAGACCATGATTTATGATTGAAAATAGCTGGAATTTTCCTCAGGAAAATTTTCTAATTTTTCGACTTTTCTTCCATTTAATCTGTGATAACTTCGGAAGAAAGTCGGAAAATTAGAAAATTTTCCTGAGGAAAATTCCAGCTATTTTCAAATATAAATCATGGTCTGAAGCTACTGTTTCAGTTTTGGCCAAGCTGTCGCATACACCCGGTATAATAAATAACCTTTGAGTAGGAACTAACAACACAAAATATTAGTTCGACATAATACGCTAGACGTCTATTTATAAACGATATAACGGCTACGGCTCGCAATTAGAATATTAATTATAAAACAAACACTTTCTCGATATACAAACAGCTGATTACAAGGGAGCTGTTTATAAACAAGGCCCTTTTGTTTGTATAATTAAATTCTAATGTAGGCAACAACAATATAGGAACTGTTGCCATTCGATACTATTGCCAGTTGCCAGGGTATTAAATATTTTTAGATTGGGTGGGGTTGGGAAATAGAAAACTAAATATATGAAATGTTATGTACCAATGTAAATGTTTATAAAATTTCATATTTTTAATTTTCTGTTACCTAATCATGTTGTAAATTATTAACAGTGAATAACCGTAGCTCTATTTAGTTTCTAATATAAACACATTAACAACGTGTCCCAAAAAACCTCTAAAGCCGAATATAGTAGATAGGAACCATCAAACTAAACAACTTTTATCATTTAACAAACTGTGAAATAACGAAAAATAAACTGAATTTGAAGTAAACTCATGAATTTGCAGGTTCAAATTATTCAATATAATAAAATTTTTGATAGATATAACAGTTTAATTAAATTTTTCGTGTCAGTATAATAAACATAATAAATAATAAACTTATTTCTAACTTTAGCCAATCCTCTTTTTATTCCACTCAACGTCAAATAACAAATGGTAAAAGTCGTGCGTTTAAGACTTGGTTTAAGAACTAGAAAAAAAAACAAAAAAAATAACACCGTGACTTTGAACTGAATTCCATTCATTTTAAGCTGTAATTAATTTTGATTTAACTAACAATTACCATCATTATGCCATAATGTCCTTGTTATGCATTCAGTAAAAACTATGAGGAAAAATAAATCAGTTTCCAAGCCATTCATGCAATGAGTATTTTTACCAATTGGCTGTTATTACCTAATCTTGCTAAAGAAAATCAAGACATTGGAATAGTTAATGATAGTAAAATAATTTTGTTTTATGTTTTGTGTAGGTAAGTACTTTAAAAAAATTTATAAACTACAGAAAAAACAGTATATTTGTTCATGGAGGTAACTGATTCTGTAAAACTGAAAACTACGTACGAAACATATGATGGGCACACGGGAAGAAGGGGCTCATCGACATTTTTGATCAATTTAAACTAACAATTGCATTCGATAGCCTTTGAATGGGTCTTTCAAATGACATATTCAAAACAAACTAAAAGGAGCTCATTTCTCATTAAAACGTCTCAGTAAAAATAAAGTAGGTAAATAATAAAATCTTTAATTAGCAATTTTCTTATATTTTGCTAATTGTTAATTTCAATCTATTATTAAGCATGCGATGGTATTGACATACTCAAAACAAACTAGGGTCCATTACATATTCAAAACAAACTAAAAGAGGCCCATTTCTCGTTAAATCGCCTTAGTAAAAATAAACCATTCAACTTTAAACAGCCATTTTCTCAAATTTTGCTAAATGTAGATGAGCCCCTTCATCCCGTGTGCCCTAGGCATAGCTAAAGAGCGAATAATGTAAATCCAATTTAATTGGGCGACTTGTAACGCGCTACATTGATTTTCAAAGAAAGAAAATGGCAGTACAAAACCTTTTACATTTTTAAGACAAGAACCGTAATACGAGTACATATGTAGATACATCATATTATATTTATATTTTTGTCGAAGGTGAGTGCCGTTAAGTAAGAGTATTGAGCCTAATCAATGGGCTGCGGTGCGGTAGAGTTGGTTGCGTCACGGCTTTCGCGTAGTAAGCTCTTGCGAAATCTTCGTACAAGCACTTATGCAAGAATACTATACGAGGCTGCCGAGCTAAGCTAAGCCTTTCAATTTATCCTACAAGTCGCGAGACCTTTTTATTTTTATAACACTAACCAAAAGTAAAAAGTTAGATTAACTAAATGAAAGTAAGAAATATTGCGGTACTTACCTATAAGGCTTCAATTTCTTTGCTACTTTTGCTTGGTTTCATTTAAATTTAAAAAAATACGTTTATTCCCAAAAAAGCGGCAATGCTAAATCGATAAGCCTGATCAAAAGGGTTATTCCCAAAGCTCCATGACTCTATTGTTCTTCATTTCCCACCGGTACCAAGTAAAAAAGCTTTGTATCTAATCTTTTTATCTTCCTATTTTTAAAGATGATACGTAATTGAAAATTATTTATTATTTAAATAATCGCTTATTTACTACATGTTCTTATAATATGTTCTTATATATAATATTCATTGAATTTCATACACGTGCCCTTCATACAATCTTATCGAGAAAAAAATGATAACTTCTCATTATCTAGAGATCGCTAATTCCATCCACTTTTCGATATTATAAGTACGTATTTACGTACTGACGTAATAACGATACTACACTATTATACCGTAATTATGATAAAATACCTATAAGTTTTTGTAATCAAAGATTAGAAATTTAATAAACAAAACAGACTATAAATACGAAACTATAAGCTTTTACAAACTAAAAGTAACAACAAAATCCTGCCATCTTTTTCAAATTAAGCTCAGATGCTACAAATGTTTGCTCATGTTACGATTTCTTAGTTACGCATGAATAGACAAGCAATCAAAAAGTTAGACGATTATCTCACAGATTTTGAAACCTAGTTTTAACACTAAATTAAGTGACTTAGCTGCGGTTACAAATAGAAAGGCAAATGTCAGTAAGCGAGTTGAATCCAAATATCAGATGCTGGTAATTTCTATAACATTTTCTGAGTAACGCAATGGATGATAAATGTATGAACATTATGCAAGAATAGAAGTAGCAACTGGTATTTTTGAGTGATGAGATAATAAACTCAACTTTGACCTACAAAATGTTATTGAATAACAGTTTTACGGACAAGTGCAATTTAAGTAAATACTAAGATAAGTAAATACTTTTTCAACACACTTGCTTGTAAAGTGAGCCCTAATACATAGCTTTTAGGGCCATAAACCGAGCTATAACAAAGCGTGCAATAATATATAAAACACTAGGTTGTTATATAATATCCCTACAAAGTTAAATTAGTACCTTACTGCGAGTTCTATGCGAGTAAACAGAGCATTCCCAATTTAACCGAGTAATACAGTTATTTTTTTAGTAACAATAAAGAGGTTTTATGCAGTTTTCTTTATTCTTAGTTTTATTCATTTTTGAAATATAAATGTGTAAGTCCTTAATTAAGTCAAACAAATATTTATTATTATCAAATTATTCATATTTCACAATATTTTGGTAAGGTGTGTCCCCACTTAGGTTCGCGAACCTCCGCGCTCCGCGAACCTAGAACAGTGATCCATAGCAAAAACAAATATTTTTACTTTGGCTACAGTGTGTGCCTGTGCGAACCAGCTTCGCATACGAGTTCCCTCACGTACACACCTCGGCGCCCTGTTTCAGCAGAGGATAAACGATATTTTCGGTGCAGGTTCGCGGAGCGCGGAGGTTCGCGAACCTAAGTGGGTACCCACCCTAGAATATTAAAATATTTGCATTTTATCACTTAAGGCGAGGTGGTAGTGAAAGTGGCGCCGCCACTACATTTATTTTTATTACTCGTAAACCAAGTCAATATTTTAAAAAAGCTCAAGTAATAATCTCTTAAATTGTCTCTAATATTTTTGAATAACTCTTCAACAGTTTTCATTCATTCTGTAAGTTTTAAAATCCATTTTAGCTCAAAGTGGTCACTTTCGGCAATTATGGATTTTAAAACTTACAGAATGAATGATAACTGTTGAAGAGTTATTCAAAAAATATTAGAGACAATTTAAGAGATTATTACTTGAGCTTTTTTAAAATATTGACTTGGTTTACGAGTAATAAAAATAAATGTAGTGGCGGCGCCACCTTTACTACCACCTCGCCTTAAAATTAAAATTTTGAAGTAGGCTGTATGCTCACTCACCACTTTGTTCACAAAATATTCTTGCAATTGGGCGTGTGAAAAAAACAATAAAAAACCTACGCGCCTTTTTCCTTAATTTTCATATTTTGTTTTTGTCGTATTTGTTGTTGTGTGGTAAATTACTTTGTATTTTCCTCGCAAATGTGTTGAAAAACGTCGCATGAAACTCGTGAGCTCTTGCTCATTGCACACTCGGCTGAGTTACGCCCTCGCCTACGGCTCGGGCTGCAACCTACTGCCTTGTGTGCAATGAGCAACCTAAGCCAACTTGTCTCATAATGTACTATTATCGATGTTACTAATTATTGTTTAAAGTTAGAAAGTACCTAAACGAGGAAAATTGTGTCTTTATCTCCCCCAAGTTTAATTTTTGTGTTACTTAATTTCGGTGTGGAAGTGTAGCCTTCAAGCTGCATGTCACTTGTATATTTTTTCCCTTAAAATTACTTTAAATCAGAGATCCTTTTTTTCTTTTAATGTTAAAACTTGCTTTTTATATTGTTGTAAAGACATATTGAGTTTTCATAAAGCAAGTTTATTTTTGAAATTATTCTACAATAATATTTTCAAATCAATCCTGAAATAATGTTTACAAAAAAAAGTTTTATCTCAGATCATACAACAAGTGGATTTTTTCAACAAATTATTAGCCACAAGGACTGTTTGAAATAATCCTTTTTTTAGTGAGAACTAAATCACACGAGTAAAAAAACGTAAAAGTAAATGTTTAAGATAAGCCTACTTACTTAATAACTATATCATAGTGTAACGGGTTAACTTAAACCTCATTGCTAGCAAAATAGCTTCATTACAATTGGATGTCAGGTTACCTATAAAACCTCATTGCTGACAAAAAGTAGGTTATCTATGGTCCTATGTATGCGGCCTTGCGGCGCGACGCACGTGTAGGGGTGACGTCAGCCGCGCACGCACCGCGTTCAAGTTCAATGTTGCCTATTAATTTTGCCGTGCCGTACCACCGGCCAGCCCGGCAGGCTTGTCGGCTAATCCACCGAGCAAGGACGACCTGAATTTTACACATTTTATACTGCCCATGTAGACAGTTTAATCAACTAGGCAGTGCTATTTTTGTTACGCTTCGTAATGAACATTCAGGTGTTACATAAGCCTTTAATAAAAATTAAAAATGAATGGTCTTCTTTAATGCTGTGATGGTTATAGGTTCAACAAAAGGTCGTAACGCCACCACACAAAAACTTTTGTTCATAGCAGTAAAACAAAAAGTTAGCAGTGAATTTTTTTGACGTTTCTCCTTGTTTCTTGCTTAAAATTCGCCCACTCTGGTAATACTTCATGTCATGCTGAACGTAACTTTGTTACCATTCCTACAATTTCAGCGGTTACGTAACGATATTTCAGTAACGCTTCAACGCGGCCATTGAATGACATTTCTATAACATTGGCGGTTTCACCGAACAGATGGTTTTGAAAACAGGCGCTTACGCCTTCCTCCGCGGTCTTCCTCGAAGCACGCGTGCGCGCCTGTCAACACTCGGCCGTCGCCTGACCATTGTGAGTTGTCGCGTCACACATCCGCATTCACAGCTCTCACTCCCAAATATTTATTGTTTATCTTACCATTATCTTACCAATTGCTATACTTTGTCACTGGCCACCCGCCGTTCTATTCATTGAACACCTATCGGTGCCGAAAGAAATAAGAAGTTATTGCTTTATGCTAAAGTATTCGCGGTCCGTGTCACTTTTATCAATGCTATCGCAGCTGTTTTTCTAATTCATGTTTTTATTCTGCGACGTTGTGTCTAGAATAGCGATACAATAGGTGGCACGTTAGAGCCAGCACTGATAAGGCTAACAGCTGCTGCCGTCGTGTTATCGCTTTGAGTTCGATGTATGTAAATCAAAAAGCTACTTTTTCAGTCTAGTTCTGTATTTACTACATGAATGATGAATGTGTAAATACAGGACTAGAAACACGCTTGTTTTAGTGAAATATTAGGTGTATGTATGATTAAAATCAGAAAGTCGGTTAAAATACAATTAGGGAATAATATCCATTCTGCTATTACTTCCGTACATTTGTGAAGTCGAAGAGATTTTATAATTTTAAATTCTTTTCACGCAACCAAAAATTCTGCAACTTTTTTCCATTCATAACGGAGCTTATTCCTACCTAAAAAAATATTTAGTCAATTTGATTTTTTTCAGTCTCTTCTAGCTACCAGATATTTTTCTCGACTATAATCTTTCTCAATATAAACATTTACATTGTCATGACAACACACGCTTGCTTGCAACAATACTAAAACTGGTAACTAACCGATCTATTATAAATATTATCCCCCTTACTAATAAAGATTGTATAGCAGCTGCATAGTTACACAGTGTTTTGTCACTTTCTTTTTAATGTCAAATTCAAATGGTTTGACAGAGAGTAACCATTGTGTAACTATACATCTGCTATTCAATCTTTATTAGTAAGGGGGTATGTATATGTGATCGCAGGCTAGCTAGGAATCGAGCTACACAGGTCACTGAGGTAAACTAGTATTCAGATTTAACCTTTGTATTAAATAGAAAACAATTTCCACAGAAAAATGTACCGCCAGTGGCTGGCCACAGGTAAAGCGCATTCGCTTAGATAGTGTCGCCCTTTTATCGCACCGCCTTTGCACGTGCCGCTTCTTGTTAAAGGATGCCGCCGCATAAACAAAAGATACCGCGTGCGGCGTACACCCGCAAGTCAATTTGGATTTTGGCAGTTTGCATCGAAGCGCCGCCGTAGTGAAAGCTTGTGTTTGTTGACTCTGCTACTTATACTTGTCGTCTCAAGATGGAGAGCGGGGTCGACATTACATGGGCGGTCTTCAAGATCTTCCATGGTGGGTCCTCAGGCAGCAAGAAATAAACAACTCTTGAAGATGAATTACAATTTTATTCTTGAATGTACTATAATGACTTATTGATGGTCTCTTCAGAAACCGACAAGTCCTTGGAACTCTTATTTCAACCTTCGCAGTTTAGTCTCAATCATGAATCGATCTGTACTGAACTGTCCTGACGCTGTGCTGCGTCCCTTTATATACCCGGAATCAAGGCCTTGTCCAAACGAGTAAACAACCCTCGCTTGCGTTTCTGAGAAGACTAGAATTATCCATAATGGCTAATTACAAATATCATATTACAATCAAAATAAAACTATTAAGAAACTTAATATAAACAAAAGTATCAAATACAATGTATTTAACTAGAACATTCGGTACTTCTAATTACAAGTGTCAGGTTACAATCAAAATAAAACCATTAAAGAACTTAATACCATCAAAATACGATTTGCTAGAATGTTAGGTAATACATCAAGACAACTATGTTGTAAAGTAAACAATTGAATGATCCCGCCGCGCCGGTACAACGGTGACGCGTAGATGTCGATTTTCAACATCTCTCTCCGACACGGCCATTCTGACCGTTCACACGTCCTCGGGTGTGATGCCTGTTGACAAAGAAAAAGGATCACCCAGCATTTGTGTTCAAACGACTACAAACCACAATGGGGAGAGACTGTTCACATTAATCACATAGACTCGGTAGGCTGGACCGACGAGTTCCCATCATTAGTTTGAACTTGGTTATCATTTGCAATAACTGAGATCAGGCACACAACACCAGTGAACCAGTCCTTCGGTCACTCAAGCCACAACCAGTCCTTCGGTTGAGTCACTAAATGGCATTATATCCAGTCCTTCGGATACCCAAGTAGCTCGGTCCTTCGGCCACTTTATCCTGCAACTCGGTCCTTCGGTTGCCGTTTGCCATCTCATACCCCACAATACGCTACAACGTCTGCGGGTCATTTGTGCGTCTAATCTGAGTCACTTGTGCCAGTACCATCGGCACAGTCATCTAACTCGCTGGGAACTTGTGGGTCTGGAGCTTTTCGAATACGATCATGAGGATACTTGTAAGTACGGTTAGAGTTTATTGCTTTCAACAGATATCTATCGCCTTCGAGAATTTTAATTACTCTATATGGGCCTTTAAATTTTGGATCTAGTTTAGTTTGGTTTCTTTCTTCATTTTCGATCAAAACAAAATCACCAACAGCGAAATTTCGAATTTTTGCTTTGTTTCTGTCAAACCTTTCTTTATCATAGTGAGCATTTTTCACTATACCCTGCGCCGCCTGCTCCCTAACTTCATCAAGTTTAACCTCTGCCTCATCTTCTTCAATGCTCATTAGACTTAGAGGTCTAGCAATTTTCCCTATCATTAGTTCCAATGGACTTGCCTTGGTCACACGATTAGTAGTTGAATTGATTGCTAGCTGAATGTCACTCAAAGCGTCTTGCCACGAGCGTTCTTTACTCGTCTCAACGGATGTCAGCATAGTTTTCAAAGTACTCATTACTCGTTCTACCTGGCCGTTAGCACGACTCCCACCAGTGGCGATGAGATGTAATTGAATGTTATGATTGCTGCAAAAATCAGCGAAATCCTTACTAGCAAAGCAACGGCCTTGGTCGGCGATGACCCGTTTAGGAGCTCCAAAGAGAGCAACACCCGACTTGAGGGCACGAATACTACTTTTGCTATCGATTTTTGTTGAATGAACTAGTAGAACATACTTTGTGAACGAGTCAATTAAGACGAAGACATATTCCTTAGTAGAATTCTTACCACTGAGTTTACCAGAAGCATCCAAGTGAATGGTGTGCCATGGAATAGTACATTTGGGAATAGGGTGAAGTTCAGCCTGAACTCGACCTGTACTGGGTTTGGAAATCTTGCAAGTAATGCAATTGTCAACAAATTTGCGTACATATTTGGACATTCCTTGAAACCAGTAATAATCATAAACCTTTTCTAACGTCTTTTCCCAACCCAAATGCATAATGGCCTCGTGCACATTATTTATGACGGACCATCTAAGTGCACGTGGAACTATGGGTAGACAACGTGTTCGCCCATTTCTTTGAATTTTTCTATGAAGAATATTTGATCGTATTTCATACGTGTTCCTGACGTCTTCAGGTAACATTTCATTACCTAAATCCGATATTATTTTTCGAATCTCCTCATCCTTCTCCTGTTCTACCTGCAACCAGTTATCTGAAAGCTCGGCCAAATCGACTCGCTTTTGTTCGACCCGAACATTACTGGTTTTTGATAACGGAAGGGGGTTTCTAGACAAAAAGTCTACATGGTTCATCCTAGTACCTTCACGATATACAATGTCAAAATCAAACGACTGCAAATATACCCACCAACGATGTACCCTAGGTAATAATTCCCGTTTCTTCTGGGAGGCTTTGATTGAGTTGCAGTCAGTGACGACAGTAAATTTTCGACCCTGAAGATAATGGCGAAAGTATTTGATTGCATTAACGATAGCCAATGTTTCGAGTTCGTATGAATGGTACCGAGATTTGGCAGAAGAAGTGCGTCGACTATAATATGCAACAACTCGCTGCTTGCCATCAACCTTCTGTATTAATATAGCGCCATAGCCTTCCGAACTCGCATCGGTGTGTAACTCAATGTCATATTCTGGATTAAAAATCATCAAAACGGGCTCACTGGTAAGGATAGTGATAATTTTCTGGCGAATTTCCTCATGAGATGGAAGCCAATCAAGAATTTTAGACTTAGAACTGGTTAGTTTGAACAATGGAGTCATAATCGAAGAAAACTTAGGAACAAATTGTCGGAAATATGAAGCAAGTCCTATAAACTGTCTTAACTGGGTAACGGTTTGTGGTGGAGGAAGCTTAGTCAGTGCTTCAATTTTACGGGGATTTGGCTGTATTTGACCTTCCTCGACTACGAAGCCTAAATATTCTACTCGCTTTTTAAGGAAAGAGCACTTGGACAGATTCAATGAAAACCCTGCTTTTGTAAGTATGCCCAGTACTAACCGAAGTCGCTCCAGCCCTTCCGTGATGCTAGAAGACAGTATCAGGATATCATCAACATACGCTACCACGAAGGTATGCGCAAGGTTTCCTAATGCTTTCATAACTGCCCTTTGATAGACTGAGCTTGCATTCTTTAGGCCAAATGGCATAGTCAAATATTCCCATTGCCCATCCGGTGTGACGAAAGCAGTCTTCTCGATAGACGATGGATGAACCGGTATCTGATGATAACCGCTAAGCATATCAAGTGAGGTATACCACTTCGCATTACCTAATCGGGATACCTGATCAGCAATCAGCGGAAGAGGAAATCTATCTGACACTGTGTTGTCATTCAACTCCCTAAAATCTACACACATTCGATCTGAACCATCTTTTTTCTTTACGAGCAACACAGGACTTGAGAATGGAGAACAACTAGGTCTGATGATTCCGGCTTCTAATAGTTCCTGAACTTTACATCGTACAATCTCCTTTTCTTCTACACTGAGCCTATAAGGACGACGTTGAACTATACGGTTTGGATCAATTAGGCGAATCTCTAACTGTCCTGTAGTTACACGAGACTTGGCCAAGGTAAGAGGAAACGAGTCTGAAAATTCTTTTAACAAATTAGTTAATTGTGTTCTATATTCATCAGAAATATCTGTGTCAATGTTGTCAAAATTATTGCTGACCTGATTACCATGACCATTAACACCACATACGTTGATTTCTTTACTACGAGAGAAAGTAATGCTAGATGCTGACATATTTGCTATAAAACCCTGGCTAAGAATCTCACGGCCTATCATAATGTCGCTTCGTAAGTGACAGTCTGGTATAACATGAAATAGAACCTCTAGCCTGAATTGGTCAAGCATAATCTCTGATAGAATTTGGCAGGTACTATGAACACTAGACATTCCAATGCCTGTCAGTGTGATAGTGTTATAAAACCGTTTTCCAGAAAATGTTGATGCTATACTTTCTTTTATCAGGGAGCATTCGGCACCAGAGTCATAATGAAAATTGTAACACTCACCATTATTGTACAATCGTCCAGTGGGGTTGTTAACAAAGCATGCGTCGACACGACGATGACTCGAACCGGCAGTCGCAGCTTCAGCCCCGTTTCTACTGCTCGTCGTAGAAGTGCCGGTACTAGATGCACTGGAGCACTTCGATGCGTAGTGACCGGTTGCACCACACTTGAAGCATGTCACAGGAACAGACTGTTGCTTCTTCTCCGTCGAAAGCGCCTTGTTGAAACTGTTAGTGTTCTTCTTCATATTGTTTCTGAATCGGCAATCGCTTATTCGATGTCCCAACTTCCCACAGAAGTGGCATTTAATAGTGAATTGGGTAGAGGTTCTGTACCGCTTTGTTTCAGCCAGTCCGTCTTCATACGATGTTTGAGGTCCCATGTTTAATTTCCGCTTAAGGAATGAAAATGCTTGTAGCTCACGTTGCATCTTATCTCTTGTATCAATCACTGTAGTGAAGGCCAACCTCTGCAATCTCCCATCGAATTGTGCGATGTGAGCAAGAACGGTAGTCATAATTATTTGCTCTATGCTTGAACCTTCCCAACATGAAGAGAGTGTTGCCACTAACTTTGCAGCATAAGCAGCTAGACATTCTCCTTCCTTTGGTCGGCCGTTGAGTAAGTTGATGAGGGTAGCTGCTGGAGTCTCGACACAACCATATCTTGCCATAAAGAGGTCTTTGAATCGTTGCCATGACATGTCAGCGTATGATATTTGGGATAGCCATCGTGAGGCACTTCCTTTTAATGCTCCGCTAAGTGCTATTATGAGTGCGCTGCCATGCAGTGGTTGCTCGGATAAACACAGGTTTGAAGTGTTGCACCAAGCTCGGGGGTCAGAGTCTGGCTTATCAGGATTGAATTCCGGTAGCTTTACTGCAGTGCTTGTATTAGTTGGCAGCTTCAGGGCTTCGATGAGAGTCCTCGTATTCTGATTTTGCGACTCCAGGATAGCGCGCAGGAGATCTTCATCCAGACGTGATTGTTGCCTCGTAGATAAGCCTTGCGCTTGTTGCCTCGTAGATGAGCCTTGCGCTTGAGGTGATCCCACTTCTGATGTCGTCTCAAGATGGAGAGCGGGGTCGACATTACATGGGCGGTCTTCAAGATCTTCCATGGTGGGTCCTCAGGCAGCAAGAAATAAACAACTCTTGAAGATGAATTACAATTTTATTCTTGAATGTACTATAATGACTTATTGATGGTCTCTTCAGAAACCGACAAGTCCTTGGAACTCTTATTTCAACCTTCGCAGTTTAGTCTCAATCATGAATCGATCTGTACTGAACTGTCCTGACGCTGTGCTGCGTCCCTTTATATACCCGGAATCAAGGCCTTGTCCAAACGAGTAAACAACCCTCGCTTGCGTTTCTGAGAAGACTAGAATTATCCATAATGGCTAATTACAAATATCATATTACAATCAAAATAAAACTATTAAGAAACTTAATATAAACAAAAGTATCAAATACAATGTATTTAACTAGAACATTCGGTACTTCTAATTACAAGTGTCAGGTTACAATCAAAATAAAACCATTAAAGAACTTAATACCATCAAAATACGATTTGCTAGAATGTTAGGTAATACATCAAGACAACTATGTTGTAAAGTAAACAATTGAATGATCCCGCCGCGCCGGTACAACGGTGACGCGTAGATGTCGATTTTCAACATCTCTCTCCGACATACTGAAAATATTTTTTCATCCTTGGAAGGACAGTTAAGTGCCTCAAGATGAAACTTTAAGTGAAGCAACAAAAAAATACAGGTGTTTTGTAAAACATGTAAACAACTTATAATCAATGTCCATCGGCATTGCGTTGAAATCAGTTTGTCTGCACCTATCAGAGATACTTCAAAAATAGTGGGGATACCAAGAACTGGCCTCGGAATAATATTAAAAAACAATAGGCCCATTTACATCAAAAAACGTAAAAACGGAAGAATCCCACTATCAAAATCGGACGACTTTGAATGTGATGTAGTACGTCCGAACAGTATACAGATTTTATGCTAATAAAAAACTTTCGACACTAGACACGATTCTGGAAAATTTACAAGCTAATAATACGGACTTTCCGTATAAACGTACGACTCTGCGAAATGTCAATACATTACTAAAACTTGTATTTAAGTATAAAAGACTTAATAAGCTAAAACTATAGCTTGAATCATCGCTCTTTTTTACCGTTATCAATAACGTTATTTGACTAACGTTACCAAAAACTTACCGGTCTCTGAACACAAGTGCTTGCGGGTGTACCGACACTATCTAAATGAATGGACTTTATATTATTGTCTGCTTTCATTCTGGTCCTCGACCCTTTTATCCTATGAGCTCTGAAAATAATCATAGACATCTTCTTATTCAGTTTTTCGTTTTCGCATTTAATATAACGGGTTGTAGTTAATTGTTTTAGAAATAAAATTAATTTTGGTTCGTGTGTCTAACTTAAGTGTATAGTAGGTATCTAAGTCTTTTAGATACTTCTATTGATCGAAAAAAATCTTTTTATCGATAAAACACATTAAGTAATAAAAATTTACTTATATTCAGTTTGCATCAAGAAAAAAAACGGGCAAGTCTTTCGGAGCATATTTCTCAAAAGTCAGTCAATTTATTATAGCCAGTATTGTTAGAATAAAACTTATGAAACTTTGAAATTATTGCCCGTACATTCGATAGAAACTTATCTAATGTAATTTTAAGATTTAAAGGACTTTAAATTTGGATAGGTAAATAGATTATAATAATCATCATGTAGTTTGTAACGAATTAAAAAGAAAAAGTGTAAAACAAATTCTCGACAAAAACTAACGACGCGCGAGTATTTATAATATTGTATTCTGTCTGTGGCGTAGAATGATGTTTTATGGCTTATCAATTTATTAAAAAATACTTTTAGGTGTTTTCCGAAATATAATAATGTTATTTTGCGACTTCAAAAGTGTATACCCAACTTAACAACATTAAAACCGTTATAGGACTTCAGACATCAGCAATAACTTTGATGACCCGCGGGTCATGTTCTGTTTATTCATTGGACAATAACACGTGATGGTCATACCTATTAAAAAGGTATTTAGTAAACTTATCCAAAAACACGATGCTTATTAACAAAACAGTGGCACGATGATTATAATGTGTAACCCAGTAACGAGAATATGACCCGGGAAGCGCATGCGGCATTTGATAACAACATAATGTCCTAGATATCATTATCTCACACTAACATGATATCTGTGTATGGTAGTTTTTTATTATTATTTATCTGTAGGAGGTGTAGGTTTTAACTTCATCACTTAGGTATTTTGTTAAATAACTTTAAATTGTTCAGAACGTATTGTTTTGATTTGACTAAACGTAAATATATATATTTTTTGTTTATTTACTTTTATTTGTTTAGCAATAATTGTAAATTGTAATCTGTTATATTCAATTCACAGTTTACAATTTGACATCTGACATAAGTTATAAAACTAATAGTATTATTATTTGTTGAACTAACATTGTTTTTAAAAGGAATCCATTCGATATGTCATGGTCGTTGTTTGAATTTCTTAGAACCCAACTTGATTTAATTTATTGATTTAAAATTTTGTAGTAGGAACATAATACCTTTTACATTCTAAAACCCGTTATAATTAAGTTGAGTTATATTATAACTAAGCCATTTACTTAATGTAAACAGAAATATCTATTACCTACTGTGTTTTTGATAGAAAGATCAACAAGACGGTTGAGTTCTTTAAGTTATTTTCAAATAATAATTTTGCCAAACAAATACAGATACTTATACTTGTTTTGACCAAGTCAAGTTTCGGGGATAAGAATATTGTCAAAACAACATGTACTTAACATCACGCGGTTACGTAATAGGGCACGATGTTAATATCACGTGTTTACTTACAAAAAAAAGGAATGAATACTTTATGCTGTAAAAATAATGTGTCTGCATGTCGCTTAATGGAAGTTTATTAACACACCCTCATTGACAACCGACAAACACGCAGATCCACAGTATTTTACGTAGTTAATAATATAGGTGCTAAATTAAGTCAACTTATGTATTTTATAATAATATTGTTTTTCTTAATTTTCGGCAATTTTACGTTTGTTTAACTTTCCCGACCTTGATTATTGTATGCGTTTAAAAGCTTCGAGCATAGCTCTGTACACATTCTACAGTGTGTACGTCTGTTTGCGCAGGTGAATTGACACAGGTACAGCGCGAGTACGTTACATTTGAATCGATACGTTTTTCAATGTTTTTCAGCCATGGCCTTTACACGAAACTTGACAGAGCAACCGTCTTTTAATTCTGTAATTGACGACTTTTAACAAGTGATTCTCACATTGATGTCGCATTTCGCATGTTAAGCCGCGCGAACGTGCGCTCGGTGGAGTGGAGTTCCTCGCTGTTTAGCATACAATCGTCGGTAATGCTTGCTGGCAGCTTAGTCACGCTCAGATCTCCACTTAGTATTCCATACCAGCGCAGTTGACCTACGCGCTCACAAATGGAATCTAAATCGAGAGACAATAACTGTTCACACGAGGTCAGCATCGATATGTTTGCAAATATCACGAAATGGGACACGAAGGCACTCGCTGACAGCTCTAATAGGCAACGTACCAGCTGAATGGACACCCGCCAAATATAGGCACCAATAAAGGTACACGTTGCCCTTTCAATAACATTGTTTATTCATTTGCTACTTTGCTCCAATGTGGTTAAAGCTTGTAATTGCAAAGTTAAAGAGCGTTATTCTTGGTAGAGATAATTTACTAAGTATTATCTGATCCGATAAGCTCGAGTGGAGGTATAGTATTGTGAGTGATTATGAGAGATCAGTTGAACAACAGTGATTCTTGGTGAGACCATACACTTATGAGTTACATTACAATTACAAATATTTTAATGCTGGGAATGAATAGTATGAATCGATGTGGTATGCGCCGGATGGTTGGCAAAGCCCAGAACAGTTGGCAGGTCTACGCTTATTGACGCGACCGATTCATCGATCGCACACTATTCTTGGATGGACACTACTTAGCGATATTAGTTTAAAAACTTTGGCAGCCGGCGTCTGGGACATAATGGAAACACGGTTTATTAGTGCGTCAATGAAAATGAAACTGGGAGCGGGAACCGTGATGTTTATGACAGAATTAGATGGATTATAAATATTTGGACGGGTTACAGGCACGTGTAACTACATAATACTTTGTTAAATAAAAAGGTCAAACAGTATAAATAAAGATATGGTTTTTCTCATTCCCTCTGGGTTTTTTTAAACGTATAATACTATTTATAGAATTATCTTATATAGAGTGATTGAGGTTGATTTTCAGACAGTTTTTCCAATTGAATACTACGTTGATTTTCAGTTTTCTTTCTAACTTAATTCAACGATATACAAAGGCAATTGGATCTGAAATAATATGATTGTTTCTACTTTTATACAAATACAAAACAAGATGTAAGTCTTTACTTTTCAATCGCTTTAACTATTTGGCATTGGTATCAATTTTTACTGGCATTACTGACATAAACCGAAACAAAAATCTTTGATGTTTAAAACACGTAAGATTCGGAAACATGTGGGCGAGATGGTTTATTTGTAATGTTATCAACAGTGAAAGAAGCAATAGTTACATTTTACTGTATGAAATATGTACTATTAATAGGCTTGACTGACAGAGATCTTGAAGTGAAAACTTCTTTAGCGGCGTTGTACGCTTTTTTGTAATGGGGAAAAATGCTAATCTCGCGTCAGTAAGAATCACGTGACCCTGATCGAAAATTCGTAAGACGGATGTGACGGATGGAGAGTAGACAGCCGGCGGCGGAAGTATCCCCCTCTCTTTCTACGGGGCGCGGTGAAAATGGCGGCGCGTCATTTCAAGACGTAAACACTTGTGTCACCATAGCAACGCGCAAATTTTTTAATTCAGTGCCAAATCTTCTTAATAGGCTAGACCACCTCTTAAATAATGCTATCCGTTTTATCTTCTGCCTCCGCAAGTTCGACCGCACATTTCTTCGTACCGGTCACATCTTAAATGGCTTCCTATCCATCAGCGCAGAGAGCAAAGGCGCACGCTCTATTCTATTCTCAATAATCCCCATACTCCAGAATACCTGAAATGCTAGTTTCAGTACCTATCACTGCGACTCTCACAATCGTCAACTTCGATCTACTAACTCTCTTTCTCTCTTTACTCCTCTCTTTTATTCCGGCTATATGTCTGATTCTTTCACAATGCAAGCTCTGCGTCTCTGGAATAGTCTCCCTGAATCTATCAGAAGTTCTCCCAGCAAAGTCTGCTTCAAAAAGAAAGTTCATGCCTTACTCTTAGAAAGCTCATAGGTTATGTGAAATCATCGATATTTGTGTCTCCTTCTTATATATAAAGGCACTCCCGGAGTGCAGCCCGATTTTTATTTTTTAAAGCGAAGTTGTTTACTAATTCACATCTTCTCAGTTTGGTTCCAGCCAGTGAATATAAGCAAAACAAAAACAACATTTGCAATTTTGAAAGACGAAACATTTGATAATTTGCATATATTAGAATTCTTGATTTCGAAAATCGTAATTCGCTTTTTCTCTACTTTATTCTAGCCGTCATAATCTTGATGGAAAATGAACAACATTTTCATGGTCCAATTACTTAATTTAATAGATATTGATAAATAAAGGGTATTAAATTTTGGGGATTAAGGACGGTTAGCAACCGATGTATTTCGTGAACGGTTACATTATTTTAGCGTATTATTTATTCATACTAAAGAATTAAAAAAAAAACTTACTATTCTTTCTACTGAAAGAAATGAAACCATGTCAATAAAATGTTTGATATTGCGTTTTAATTGATCTCATTGAGAAAAAAAAATACATTAAGTAGGTACCTTTATTTAAATTTTCATAAACTAACCTAAATAAATACCTTTTTTATTTGACGAAACATTTTTTCGGAATATTTTATCGGACATACCGGCTCGCCTCGGTGCCTAACCTTACCTTCAAAGATAAATTTACCTCAAGTACAGTTTAATTAAATTGTTCACAGATCCTTTAATTATCTTCTCTTTGAGCAGAATTGATTTAATGAAGACCATAAAATGATAATATTATCGCATTTTAGTAACCCAAGATTTTCTCAACAGTGCCTGTATTATAAGTTTGGACAGTTTTATGTTTAATATACCTACTTGATAGCGACTGTAGTAAGCAATTTTGTATGCAATTTGGCACAGCGTCTCTGGCGGTGACTACACTAAACTAAAAGATTTTATACAAATGTTGACTACAGTCGTTATCGAGTATAGTAAGCATAAACTAATATAAATACGCCTGGAAGTTAAACCTTACAATATCAATATGCAGTTAGATTTCAATAAAACGATTTCCTACCTACAGGATACAGCTATTTGACACATAGCTGTATCCTGTAACTAAATAACGATAACTGAGTAAGAAAATAGTAAATCGTTTACTATTTTCTTACTCAGTTCATCGTTATAAGTTCAACAAGTGTAAGATGATATGATAATACTTCTTTTAATTATGATCTCATTCCTAATAGCGACTCTTATATGTTTGTATGAATCAACTTTTGCCTACTAAGTATTTAAATGAATCTTTGGCTAGTCTTGTTTACATTCTAAGCAGTTCTAAAATAAGTATAATAGATGCAACGGCGCGGGCACAGGTGACCCGGTTATTAAAAAGTTCCAATATAACCGACGAAGGCGTTAAATCTGATGCTGACCTGGTTTCCGAACGGTCCCGAGATTGGGGCCCTCCGTTAGTAACAACGATACTATAACAACTCCTGGATGGAAGAATTTATTTTTAATAAAAGCTCTACTTATACATAGGTAATGGCGACCTTTTTCCCAAATGGACGATACGAGTAGAGTTGAAGTAACTTACTGTGTTAGTTTAGGGGTTTATCATGAGCTTTTATTTTTACGCGGTATGAGAGGTGAAATTACGCATTTCAATTTTAGAATCGCCTTGAAAGCTCTTGTTACGACCTTCCCATGTTAAATGTTTCAAAATAAAATTGAACAATCATTTGTTATCCATGTAACAGAACAGAACAGAACACCGTTTAAGGAAAGCAAAGATTATGGAATGTCCATACATTCCATCATCTTAGCTTTCCGTAAACGGTTCACAAAAGTACAGCTGGAATAAATCGCACAAACTCTTGATTAATTACAAACTTATGTAAAAGCCCCAAGTGGTCGAAGTCAGGCTATAAAAAATCAATAACCGTTTAATATTAGTACTTATTTTTTAGGAATAAGATTTGATAAAAACCTCTCAAAGATTTCGCTATATAAATTCTAATTAGAATAAGACCTAAAAATTATAGGCTCCTCTTCCCTTTATCTAATAATTTAACCGACTTGACACGGGCAAATGGGACGGACTTTGCACTAAAATAGATGAGACCATTAGACACTCGGTGGTCTATCTGGACTAAAACGAAGTTCACTTGATACTCGTTGCCACTAGGCAACGAGTGCCACTATATGCTGTCGAGACAACTATGTCTCGACAGTAGATATGACAATGTTTACTATCTCGCTTCTAAGTACGAAAATAAATATAACAAACTGTAGAAATCAATAATCTTGAACTTTGGACTACAGTATTTTTTTAATAAAATAACTAAAGGAGTAACCCTAATTTTTAAATTTGAGATTTTTGCATTCACTATGCTATTTTTAAACAATACTAAATAATATACTAGGAAAAAGACGACTAACACCAGATCAATACTCAGACGGGAATTAGTAACCCTAATATTTAAATAAAGTAAAGAAAGACTCATTTGCTCATGGTTTAAAATAAAAAATAAAAAAAAAACCGGCCAAGTGCGAGTCGGACTCGCGCACGAAGGGTTCCGTACCAAAAACGGCAAAAAACACGTTTGTTGTATGGGAGCCCCCCTTAAATATATATTTTATTTTGTATTTAGTATTTGTTGTTATAGCGGCAACAGAAATACATCATCTGTGAAAATTTTAACTGTCTAGCTATCACAGTTCATGAGATACAGCCTGGTGACAGACAGACAGACAGACAGACGGACAGCGGAGGCTTAGTAATAGGGTCCCGTTTTTACCCTTTGGGTACGGAACCCTAAAAATAACAAAGGAACACTACTTTTATCTGCTTAGATCTGTTCGTTTTTATTTGACCTGTGAACTAGTCAAATAAGATGGTAGATCATTATGGTAATCCGAAATATTGTTTTGAACCCTTAAGTATATGTTAATTGGTTATCTTAAAATTCCATTGCTTCGAAGTTAGAGAGTGGGACGTCTTTGAGTTTACTTGTATTGGTACGCGTAGGTTGAATCACAGAATAAATAATAGTTCAATTCAAGTCATGTACGTACAAGTGTTGAACTCGTAATAATTACTTTGTATTTGCGAAGGGCCCTTTAGGACACTTATTATTATGTGTGTTAACTGCTAAGCTTAAGTGACCTTGACTTTTGACATATAACAATCAAATACTTATAGATTTGCCTGACCAAACTGGCTCCAGGAGTACAAGCAGAAAGGAAAGTTAAAAAATAATATTATTTCGGATTTGAACTCTACTATTTACTGGGTACTGGGTTTAACTTAAGTAGATATCATACAATTTTTCTTGTTTATTTTATTTCTTATTTGTCGCTTGGCAATAAAATTGCAGTGTCTCTACATTATACAACCGATTGAAAGATTAGGAAACGTTTCTGCTGACACGAAATTCCTTTGAATAAAAATGTCAAAGTAACTATTCGCGAAAAAGCTAATGTCATCGTAATTAACCAGATTGAATTAGCTAACACCGGTTTGCGGTCTTTGAACCCGTTAATTAATGTTAATACAGCAATTTGATTCGACTATCGAAGACCAAGTTAGAATTACAAATCAACCGAGAAATTTTGCCACAACTTTCTTATGCATATGCTCTTTCTGAGTAATTGTATATAGTTAATCAGTAATTTGTCCGATATTTAGGTGTATTGCCAATCCCTTGGCCCTATCGATTTATCATGCAAGATGATTTCTATGCTAGAGATTGTTAAGTATTCAACCAGTTTGTGATATTGTTATTGCCTTTGGTCTTGAACTAGCAATAATTTAAAGGCGTGAAATACACCTAATTTTATCGATAAAAACACCCACATGTTGGGGTCTATCCCCACTCCTCTTGGAATGGCCGCCATTCTAAATTTGACTTTTTATTTAAGATGACCCTGCAGAAAAATATTAATTTCTCCGGATTTAGAAGTCCTACAGTTATAACAAAAATACCGTTTAAAAGCTAATACTATCACCTATCAATTTAAAAAATAAAATGTATAATTTTTTGTTTTAAATACGTCATAAAAAATTACTGAAATAAAATTTTATACGGAATTGGTGCGATTTTTTTCAGTTTTTATTACATTTCTCAAAAACTAGAACATTAATGTCCACTTTTTTTGTATTATTCAAATACACAGGGATATTATCTACAGAATGATTTTAAAATTTATTGCTCTTTGTTGCATATTTCGAGAGCTATTGTTGTTTGAATATGACCCTTACAAGCACTAAATGTTTATTTACGAAAATAAAAAAAATCAAAACTCCTAAAAACTAGATTTTATCATTTGATGAAATTAGTATTCAAATAAAATTATCAACCTAATTTAAAATATGTTCAAAATGCTTATAATTATGTCCATTTTCAAAAATAATCATTTTTTGGCTACGTAAGGGTCATAGTTCAAACAAAAATAACTCTCGAAATATGCAACATAGAGCAATAAATTTTAAAATCGTTCTGTAGATAATATCCCTGTGTATTTGAATAATGCAAAAAAAGTGGACATTAATGTGCTTGTTATTGAGAAATGTTATAAAAACTCAAAAAAATCGCACACATTTCGTATGAAATTTTATTTAAGTAATTTTTTTATGGCGTATTCAATGTAAAAATTTACACATTTTATTTTTTTAATTGATAGGTGATATTATTAGCTTTCAAACAGTATTTTTGTTATAACTGTGGGACTTTTAAATCAGGAGAAATTAATATTTTTCCGCAGGAACATCTAAAATAAAAAGCCAAATTTAAAATGGCGGCCATTCCAACAGGAGTGGGGATAGACCCCAACATGTGGGTGTTTTTGTCGATAAAATTAGGTGTATTTCACGCCTGTAAATTATCGCTAGTTCAAGACCAAAGGCACTGTATATTGTTTGAGTTATAATTTTTTTTAAATAGTGTGTAGTCTTTTATAAATAAATAGAAAGATATAAACTTTACTTATTATTTACTAATTAAATATACTTTATACCTACTTACTCATTTATTTTTGTGCTCATTTTACTAGGTACAAAAGTCAGTAGGTATGCATCGTATAAAACACGTGTAGTTTTGTTGTTAATTTCAGCTTTTTCCAACTTTGTTTACATAATTTAAGCAACCACAAAAATATTACTAAGATATTGGAAAAAATCAGTTAATATTTTTATTCAATGTATCTTATTAAATGTCAATTTTTTTACAATCTCTACAGGTTTTTTAATACAAAACATGAATAATTTCATCGCAAATAAACGATGAAATCATAAAAATAATGAACGCAAACAAACGCGAATAAACGATTTAAAATAAAACATGATTCTTTTTTTTTGTAAATAAATTACTTCTAAGAAAAAGAGAACCATATATCAAGATCGGTCAAATTAAATCTCTCGTTAAAACGAATGAAATATAGGTACCCACAAATATTTAACACTAGTAAAACTATTATACTGACTCGCCATATAATGTACCTATTACAAAATCAGTAGTGACAACGTGGGCGTAGCAACGATATGTACTGGCGCTTATGATTATTAATTTATATAATCAAAGATACACAAGCAAATGTAAAAAAGGGTAAAGCAACGCCGCATTTTTCCATACAGTGCGTTTCTAATTGCGATTAAATTCAATCGGTTATTTCGTGAAGCTCCTTGAATCACAAATGATATAAACATAATAAATAAATATAAAAACGCTGAACCATTAAATATACAAGGTATGGGAGTGATATAAGATATTGAACTTTCTGGGCATTTTCCTCGAATCAAAATAATATGGTTTACGTTACGAGGCTTTGCTTTATTCCAAGAATCCCCTTATACAAAAAATATAGAATTCTTAAAGTAAGTACCTACATAGTAAAATATTCATAATGATGTTTACTTTTAGTACTCTTTGATAATTTACTTAACTTTGCCTATTGGAATGGTAAATACAATGATTAAAATATAATTATTAACACAGGACATCTAGTAATAATAACTACACATGTCGTATGATGTAGGACTAAAATATAAAAGTAAGGAAAGTTAGTCAGCCAGAAATATATTAGTATTATTATATTAATATATTAGTATTATTCAAAGTCAAAGTCAAATAAGCTTTATTCAAATAAACTTAATTATTAAGTACTTTTGAATCGTCTTTATTTTTCTACCACCCGTTCCAGACATTTTTAGCTGACAAGAAGATATTATATTTACTATTTCAATATTAGTAGTAAAATTTTATATAAAGATGTTTCAATATGCATATTAAAGGGGGGGGGGGGGGGGGCGTACCTAGCTGGAAAAAAATCTTAGTCGAAACTATAGAAATTATTGAAGATATTATCTCAATAGTTTTGGAAAGCTATTCATTACAAAACTAGACAGCTAGTTAATTTAAATAATAATTTAAATAATAATGAAACTGAATAATGAAACTAATTTTTATTAGTTTTATTAATGGTTGTGTGCCAACCATGAGTATTGAAAAATTATGACAGGATTGGGAAAAGAAGGACGCACTGCACCGACCCCAAATAAATTTGGATAAGGGTAGCGATCTTGAAATACTACAAAATTGGAGGTCACTATAAAAAAATATTTTTTTTCTATTCAGAAAAGTTTTAGCTATTATGTTTCTGTCAATCACAAAACTAACTTGGAGAATTTCTATTTAATTAGTCGCCTTGGTTGACATACTTACTTATTAAAAATTGATGGGTTTTCTCGTCGAAAACAGACATCGAATCGGTATTAAAGCCGTACCACAAAAGATTTTAAAACACTGTTTGCCGTTTCTTTCAAACAATATTGTCAAAAAAGTGACAGTAACACATTTAAACAGTGTCTAAGTTAAACACTTGTTGAACAGTGTTTTAATTTTTTTTTGTGGTAAGTAAGGCCGACATTGTCTTATTTGGAAGTGAGCCGGTACATAATGTTGTATGTAAGTATGTAAATAAGAGTTGTCCGTGTGTTCACGTAGGCGGGGTTGTTTGCCTCGGTTCTCCTATTGCGTGATATTCTCAATAAAACTGTTGAGTACCAAATTGGACATTTAAATGGGCGAGCCGTCTTCGGTTCGGTAGGTCGAGCACACTTTTAGGTAGGTACAACTCTACATACTTATTTTGCGGTCGGTTATCAAGCAGTAAAGAGGTTGGTTTGAAAATGGAAACTCGTTTTTAAATCCAAGTTTCTTCTAACAAAGGATAATGATAAAGACCACGTTTAACGATGTTGTTTATGTTGCTAATAGATTTTCTTTTGTTTAGTATTCTTGTTCGTTCAGTTGTTTTTTATATTATATAGGAAAACCACTTGCAGTGAATGATAGTAAGACAACATTAACATGCTGTTTCACTCACCGGAGCGGGAGCCGGTTCCAAGTCACCGATGGAACGTAACTTTATAATTACAATTTATATTGTTGCAAAGTAATTAAGACGTCAGCCGCTTTTTACCGCAAACAAATAAGACTCTTTTCACACAAGCGACTGCAACATAGTTCGCGACAAAAGTAGTTGGCCAAAATTGTACAAGTTCATTTCGCACGCGCAACAATATGAAGTCGCTTTCAGCTTTCATGACTGATAATATCTGGAGCATTGTCGCAGTGGCACAATTAATCATGTCCAATAATAAAGCGGTACATTTACTTACAATAGAGAGCGAGAAATGCGAACTACAAAAGTACTTACTTATGTTATGAGCCAGCCTTCAGGATTTCAAGTCATGTAATATAATAGTACATTATGATATAAGTGCGGTAAGTTGAAAATTACAGCCGAGGCGATATTGCTAGCCCGAGCCGTAGGCGAGGGTTAGAAGAAAGCAGAGGCTGTAATTATAAAAGCGCACGTATGTCATACGACGTTTTATAACATATTTGCGAGGAAATAAATAAAACTCGGACTTTGCACCTTTGCTTGTTTTCCATATGATTAAATTTTGATACGCTTGTAAGTATCTTATCGGTCAATTTTTCGGGCAAGAGGCCTAGAATAGCCTTTTTCGCTGCCTCTGAGACTTCTGGCGGTGTTGAATTCATAAAGTCATCACTACTTGACGACATTTTCAAATAAAAACAATACAGCAAAAAAACTAAATTAGCAATGCGCGCGCATCAGCGCTTTTTTTAAGGCAAAGGCATAAAAAACAGCCAGTATTACTAATAAAGTAAATTAATATTTTTGTGTTTTTGTTACAGATAAATGGTTGTAATTTATTGTCAACATTAATTAAATTAAATAATTAAATGTTAATTTATTATATTTTATCGCCCAAAGTTAATTTTATTCATAAAATGTTGACCTCTTTTCTGATATAAAAACTCTTTGCTAAGATTTAAAAAAGTACCGTTCGTTTTAGACGAAGCATCTTGATAAACCGTGCGGTAATGTAAAGTAAAACGCACGGTTTATCAAGGAAACCGTGCGTTTTACTTTACATTACCGCACAAGTTCGTAATGAGATACAATACGATATTGAAATTGGTGTAATAAGAGAGCCTTTACGAGCAAATATGTTATAAAGAGAGTTTATCTCGCGGTTAGATTCTGAATGAATACCTACATCACACGGCGCCGAAATACGAATCAACCAGTCTGCATGATACATATAAATACTTAAGTACGTGTTTTCGTTATTTACGTAGGTAAGTAATTAGTTTTTTCTAGAACAATTTCATTGCCTTGCCATATTTGTGACCAGCCACTCTTGTAACAGTGACCACGCTGCTAAGTGCTAACCATATATGGTCAAATTAGTACCCGTCTATGGCCAATTTAGCAACCGTTTATAGCAAATTTTGTAACCCATGTGGACAGACGCTAAGTCCTGCGTTGTTTACGTAACGCTCGCGTGACGCGCCGGCCAGCCGTTCATTCAGTCCACAATTTGACGTTTTGCCAGTACGGGTTTTTTAATTATGACTTTGCACATTTACTTATTGATCTGTTTCAAGCTAATTATATTTCCATATTAATTTTACACATGGCTTGTATTGGGTGGGTATAATTTTGAACTTTTTTATTTAAGTAACTGTAGATAGTTCCTTAGTTCTATAAAAGTATAATTACCTACCTACTTATGTTATATATATCATATATAATATCCTATCATGATTCACATTAGCTTTACCTACATTCTTTTTTGATGGCAGAAACTTTAACAAAACAAAGACACCAAAACGATTATTTTTTAAACAATGTAACATCACGTGTCGCAGCGGAACGTTATCCCCACCCTTCAGTTACACCCCATTTAACCACAGCACAGCTGACATTATGCCATTTTTAGATCAAAAATGTATGTTGAAATGCATAAACACTTCACTTCTGAAATTCTGATAATATTTTTTACGTCTTAGTGACACTTGTCTAGGCGAAAATCCAAGTAGGTAGGAGTCAGTTCTTAGATGTCCTACAAAAACAAAAGTACCTAATGTGATATTAATTTTCGTTACGGGATAAATAAAAAGCTACAATAGTATATCATGCAATCAGTAAATAAAGGACGGATTTAAAGTGAGGGCCTTAAATGAATCACGACCAAGTGCAGGATTGTATTCAAGTATTAGAATCCTGAGCGACGCAAGTGGTACCTTAATAATCCGCCTCGATATAAATTTTATTCAAGAATTCATACTTATCGGGAAAGATTTAAGGGAAAATATTATTTGCACAATGAGTTTGTATGTCGAGTATTCTTTGCACAAGAAAGGAATTTGTATCGAGTATTTTTGAGCAAGGAGGTTGTATAGCATTGAGATGGAAGCCCAAGAACCTTATTGGAAGCCGAATTGTGTTCTAAATTCAAACACCAAAATAGTGATTAAAAGTGCTATTTATTCACTTTTGTCATTGAGTAAAATAAGATTTTTAGAGGGGTAATGGTATAATATAATAGTATATTTTGTAATAAGTAAATAAAGGACGGATTTAACGGAGGACCATAGATGAATCCGAGTAAGTGAATGATTCTAAACGATTGAATCACGACCGTAGTGTAGGGTTAGAATTCAAGTGTTAGAATCCTGAACAACGCGAGTGATTCATGGCTCTCGATATAAATCCGTTTTATTTGAGAGTAGCTCTTGTATTGTATAACAAATAACTTTTTTCAGTCTTTGTTATCTTTACGGAAAATCACACACAACCTATATGATTCGGTTTTTCATATTTTAAATAATGTCAGTGGCTTTATGATATCATCATTCGCTAGAAGGAGGCCAAAACTTTGGCATGTTTGTTAAAAATTTATTCATGCAAAAACCACTTGATTGCATCATCTCCGGTGTAGATAAATAATAGTTTCATTGTTTTCCCCTTAGCCGCATCCTTTACAAACATTGAAATAACTATATGAAATCACAAATTAGGTGCCTATATATAACCATTCAAAGATTTCTTATTTAAATTTATTTAAAAAGAGATATTTTAGTAATTGATTTTGTAATCTGTAAAAGATTATTCCTTGTAACTTACTCGTAGGAGTTTTATCTGTACTTATAATAAAATATTTTCACCGTGTATTTTTACCAACCATCCATTAAAACAAACCAACCAAACCAGACCAATCAGAATCTGTTGAAAACAGTCTAAATGTTTAAAATGCGTAACAGATGGATTGCTTGAAGAACAAATATTTTGCCGAAGTTAGTTCGAGTCTTCGATAAACTCTCTTCATTTCCAACGAAGCAAATCGGGCGTGCAGTCAAAATAGTCCAACATTTGTAAGTTGGGCGGGAGACAGGGCGGGCGGGAGACAGGGCGGGCGGGGAATATGGGGGTAGGACACTGATATCTGGTGTAGGTTGACCTGATGTCTGTGTGAGTCTTCGATCATCTAAAGGTGTGAGTATTTTACTATTTTTAGGTGTTATGGCTCAGTTACAGCCATATCGTTAGGAAGTCAGTGTTGCATGTTAAATATTATAAACATGAATAAACAGTAGACACGGTTGTTTTATGAGATAGAGAAATTACAACTAAATAATAATAACCATTTACGAATGATTAGCAGTTAACTTATTATAGATGCTCGTACAACGTAATTTTCAGAGAGTCAATAAGTAACTTATAAAATACATGTCTAATACTAAATAAATATCATATTAATTTTGTTTGGCACTAATATCATTATTGAAATACAAAAGTTACAGGCACAGTTCACCTCCGTGGTTCTATAATTTGCAAAAGTACAAAAGAAACTTACTGCCCCGTTCTTCGTGAAGTAAGTAAGATGTACCTATATTGATAGGTACATCTTACTTACTTCACCATATTAAATCCCATTTCTATAATGTAGCCTAGTGTTTGTCCGCGGGCGGGCGGGGTAAGTGGGGCGGGCGGCGCGCCGCGGTGGTGGTACGATGGCGGCCTGTAAGACGTGAATGGCGGCGGCAAGGTCAGGGGCGCCGGAAGTGGGTTACGGGCGGCGCCCTATCGACCGCCCGGTTTGCCCGCCCGCCCCGCCTGAAAGTCTAACGATGTGAGCTGAAACTACCCTTAATGCTCTGCAAGAATGATAGATGTGTGATAGTGGAGTTGGGCTTGGGATTTTATAGACGTTAGGTAAATACCTTACCTAAAAATGGTTTGTTTATTCGTGCGTTTCCCCGCGAGGATAATAATTTAATTAAAAATAGGTTCACTAACAATGTTTATAATAAGAACGTTACGTAACTTTTCCGTGCAGTTTAATAAAGTAGGTACCTACCTAAATATGTCATATAGTCAATAAATTATATCATATCACATATTTAATAATGTGGATATATAGAGATTAATAAATTACCACAGCATTTGATACTGATCACGAATTAAATTAAAAGATAAGTACAAAGCAAGAATTTTGCATTCACGATGTCTGATGATAATCATGTCAGTAGATACCTATCCTTACATATAATAAAACAGTAAAAAGATTGTGTCTGTACATTACATATATTTAAAAAATATATTTGGGGCGATGGAGACATAGTAATAGATTAAGTAATTAAAAAAAAATGTGTCTGTTTGTTTGTTTGTTTGAACACGCTAATCTCCGGAAATACTGAACGGATTCGAATGAAACTTTTTTTGTTATTTTGTTATTTAGCTGTTAAGCCTGGGCATAGTTTAGGGTATGATTGATTTTGGAAAATAGAACACCTGATGTAGAACCATAATGGTCCAGCTAAACTATACAAAATATAAAAACGATACCTTAGCAAAAGTTGTTCAGCCTGATGAGCATTTTTTGTTGAGATATAAAAATAGAAGATTTAGAATACCTGATACAGAACCAAGTCTAATTTATTTGCATAAAACATGTGTTTACAAAAAAACGAAGATCATCTGATGTGGAAATCTTCCACGTGGTGAAGGCGGTAACAGTTTAGGCCTAATGTTTTATATCGACTTGCCTATATACATACGGGTCAGATGCTTAAAGCCGCTGGTGTCGATCTAAGGACTGGTTGTTTTCGCATGGCCAACTTTATGTGGCTTTTTCCAGGGTTAGTTACGCTTCAGGTCTTTTCATATTGGCTCCCGTAGGAAAGACTCTGTACATAGATTATAAAGTTTTTTTTAAACTACGTTTACATGTTTTTAATATTAAATATAAAAAATAAAATTAAAATAATTTATTAACTTTAAACATTATAACACTGCTACAAGTATTTTCTTATGTAACTACATTAGTTCATATTTATATGCATACGCCGCACACCGGAGTCATAAAGTCCACGCGTACGAAGTCGCGGGCATCAGCTAGTCATTAATAAATCGCAGTGCATTTGCGTTACAAACATTAGTCTATTCAACTGCCCAAGAGCGTACTCTGTGAGTGTTGTATGTACAAACAGACAAGAGCCGACACAGATACGGTTCAATGGTACGCACCACGTGACGCGGCCACTTCCGCAGAACGGCTCGCAAATTTGGTCCACCATTCATTACCAGAGCCGCACTAAGATAACACCTCTATCTACCTACATCATAAGAATAGATATCATGAATGGAGATTTTTATCAAAGCAATAGCAATAGATTTTGATATTGTTTGAAAGTTCAACTGCCTAAGATCGAAAGGCACTTAAAACACTGCAACTCGCCAATGAGTTACGTAAGCATTTCGTTGAGAACCAAAGGCGTAAACTCGTAGTATGAGTGCACGTTTTTACCGGTCGTCGGGCGGCGAACCTACGGCCTTGCGCTGCGCCTACGCCGCGCACCGGCTCCGCAGACACTACACTCAATGTAAAACTTTCAAAATTAGAACGTTCTATATTTAAAACCATGTTCGCTAAGACAAACTAGTCTATGGGTATCTCGCTGCCAGGAATATTATCAATCAGTCGCGAAGACACGAGTCTCACAGATTACGCGCCAGACATGATAAAAGAACAAAAGAAAAATTGTGAGGAAATGCATTATTTATCGCGATTATGCGCACTTAGTTAAAAGAATAAAATGCTGTCAAACATCGTGCAAGATAACTTACGTATTATCGGCACATATCCTTTTTATTTAGCAACGTGCAGGTCGTTTATTCCAACATTTAGATCTTCGTGAAAAATAGAGCCTAAAATAGCCGTGGGGCGAGGCGGTCGTGTGACTAGAACCGACTAATTAGCTTGAATTTTTAAAGGTTTAGTCACGATACGCCATCTCTCGCTGTTATTGTGAGTCATATTCACGTAAACAATGTTTCTCGCTATATCCTCATGAGGATGTAGGTAGGTACGGCATTTTTGCTTGAGATAACAAAAATTATGTAGATACGCATGCTGTAACTGTGAAGCCGCTGTTGGATAAAAATAGTTGGATAAAAACCAGTCGTTACTATAATAAAGTGCAACAAATAGGTTTGAATTGAACTAACACGACTGAGTCATGATATGAATGATATTATTCTTGAACTGCTTACTGTTACAGTAAGAAATAGGTGTTTATTTATATTGTAAATAGATTCAATTACAAATTACAAAACTTTTTATATTTATTACGTGAACCTTCTAATATTATTTATTCTCTTTAAAAAGTCAATAACAGTTTGGTCTGGTGTTACTAAAGAGGATTGTTACCAAAATATTGAGTAAGAACTGCAAATAATAAAATATAAAACCTGATAGCAAGAAATAAAGCAAACTAAATGCAACTCAATAAAGAAAAACTGTATTCAGCACTGAAAAAGCTATAGAAGAAGTCGGTAACACGATTTTTTATGAAACATTTAGGATTTCTTTCAGTTTTGTGAACTGATTAAAATGCACAAGGCCATGATAGGTTCGTGACTATGTCTGGAAAACTTAATATTAGGATTTCATCATGTATATAGATAGGGAATCGAAAAAATTATAGCCTTTCCTAATACTAAAGAATCTACTACTATTACACCTATAAAAACTCAAATAAAAAATGTTAACCACTAAATTACGAATGTACTTACTGTATTTAAGTACAGAAAATCATTAAGCATTGTTTTCAACAGATATCTAGCCAGTACTTATAAGAATTATAAATAAGTACGGTACAGTCAGCCCTGAATAAGCTAAACTTTTAAAACTTTGTAGTACTTTGTCACACCAACAATAACACTTTTCCAGTTAATTGCATTTCAATTGCAATCCTACTTTGTGTTTGGATACATATGTATATTTATTTTATGGAAAACTTACAGCTGAAACTAGTAAACTTGTAGTTACAGAAAGCCATTTAAAATAAAAGTTTCACTTAAAAGTAGTTGAGACTAAAATACGTCTATGTTGACTTTCTATCTTCTGTTGCGTACTACGCATTTAAGTACTTCAATGTTGTCGGACGTGTGTACGACAGTCATCCCTTATACAAGTTGTATGCTAACTCGACAAAAGCATATTGTTTGCGCAGGTGCACTTCATTCTTTGTTCTCTAAATTAACGCCTGTGGCCAACACGCAAGAATGTCGAGGATCGCGCCGCGTTTATTTATGTCAGATTCAGTCGGATACACCAATAGTTTTCTGGGCTCTAGAGTTCTCTTTATGGCGTAAATATTAATTGATACTATATTTAAACCCTTCATCATCATCATCATAGCAGCCGTACGACACCCACTGCTGGGTATAATAGGTCTTCCCTAAGGATCTCCAGAACGATCGGTCAGGTTGAAGCACTTAGTAGATACAAAATTATTAAGACCTCTATATTTATCAATAGGACCTTCCTGTAAGACTTCGCCGAAAATGCGCATCATATTATATAAATTATACATTAAATAAAAATGTAAATAAAAATACCGTTTCTCCGAAAAAAAATTATACCCAAACAATAATAGATCGAAATATGATGGGTATCTTTACTTGGTGAATACCACTCACAGAAATGTGATATTTTCACGATTTGGTAAATTAACAAGATTGTATCATTAGCACGCGAGTTTTAATTTCGAGTTAATACTTATCTATCTTAAAAGAGCATGTACATTATACAAATGTTCAAGAGCGTTGACGCACAGGGCATTTCATACAAACTTTCAAGTCCTTATTTTTCCAGTTGAATGAACCGATTTTAATGAAACTTCATAGGTATAAGCAGAATACGTCTTAAAAGTCAGTTGAAAACACTTTTCAAATGTCTTTGAAAGATAATTGGAAATTTATGTTTCTATAGAAAACTTAAAATCGGTCTAATTTAGCTGTAACCACTTAATAGATATAACTACTACGTCTGTAACACTATTTATCGATATGTGTAAGTATATCTGCTTATGTGTAAGCAGTTTCATGAAAATCGGTTCATTCATTTGGAAAAGTACGGAATGGAACAGATTCTATGAAATGCCGTTTGCCGTCAACGCTCTAATAATATTTTATAGTTTGTAATGTCAAGGATCTCGACGGTCGGTTACGTGGCCGGCTGGGCAACAGGCGGAGACTGCATCGGGTGCCGCATTGCATCGTAGTAACACCGTGTTACTTTGTACAGCCGCAATTTACGCACGACAAGTTTTCAACTACCTTGACTAGTGGAGAAAACTTTTGTAAATATACTTTACGAAATTGTATGATGACTTCGATCCCGAAGGAATAACAATAATGTGTATGTTCCATGCGCCTTACACTTTTAGATGATAATGATAACATAACAGTGTAAAACCACGTGTAACAACTGCTTCTCTGAAGATTAGAAACACCAAATGTTATGAATAGAATATTCATTGACAAACTACGTAGGCAGATCGAGTATCTAAGTTATTGTTATGCTTATTGTTAATATTTATAACTAGCGGCCGCCCACGGTTTCACCCGCGTGGTTCCCGTTCCCGTGGGAATATCGGGATAAAAAGTATTCTATGTTTTAATCTAGGCTATCTACTATCTGTGTGCCAAATTTCAACCAAATCCGTTCAGTAGTTTTTTCGTGATTGAGGAACAAACATCCAAACCCACAAACTTTCACATTTATAATATTAGCAGGATAAGTAGGTATTTTTAATAGTCACAACTCTCAATGTCACCTTACCTGTAGTTACATAGTAGTAAGAACATAAAGTATTATAATTGTTTAATGTTTCTTTGGCTAGTTCAAAGGTTCTAGTCTAGCACCGCAATTACTTTCGAGTAACCATTAGTCTAGTCACCTTCATTATTATACTTAATTAAACAACAATTTTCTCTCATGCTTGTTCACGTGATGTTGACTACCTATATTTACTGCTGATAAAGGTATCTCTTGAGTACATAAACATAAACAACTCGAAATATGAATAAACATGAACAACAACCTAGATGGTTGGTGGTAGAATGTTGCCAATTGCCAACTAATTAATTATTTGCGGTATTGCCAAAAGATTTTCTGTAGAAAATTACTAAGCTTTCAATAGTGGTAAAGTTTTTCAAAAGCAATAAGATGACGATCACTTGATTTGAAGTACATTTCAATAATATGCGCTAATTGCGAAATAGTCTATGCGGTGGATATTTCTAATAATAAAAAAAGAAAAGTCAATATGCTGGGTCAAACTTAATAGGTAGATAGATATAGTGCATAGCAGACAGTATGTTACTTGTTTAATTTATTAATAACACAACTGCATAAATATCGTGCAGGGTCCACAGGTCAGGGCTTATCAAATAATTTGCATTTTTATTATGAAATCATGTGACCCATTTGTATACATGTTATGTAACTTGTTTATATTTTGGAGTATAATTTTATGAGTTTAACAATATTTGTATTTTTTGTGTGGTGTTTAAAAATAAATAAAAACATGGAAATACAAAAACTTAATCTAGGAAACGTAACTGAGGAAAGATCTTTATTTGAAAGATTTACCTATACGTTTTTAAAATTGTTATCGCAATGTAAACAAAAACAATGAATTGATATCTGAACAAAAATGATAAGCAACATGATTGTAAGTAATAAGTTTTCTAAAAAGATAGCCTCTCGACTCGCGATTCTGATAAAAGTATGTAAACATAATGTTTGTTGATTTTAAAATATTAAATCTTTATTTAGTAAGTATATCTAGAAGTTGAAAGAAACACCCTCATTATTACGAAAGTTATTAAATGGATAAGTATGTGGTTATTTCCAGGATTCTGCAGAGTAAGATTTGAAAGCGTTATTTTAGATAGCTCCATTGTTCTGATACTTAGTATTCAAGTTTATTGAAATAAACCAACAACAGTCTAACCATGAGAATCAACAGAGTTGGTTACTTCCTACGCGTACAGTCGCTACGTCCTATAATAAGAGCACAAACTACGCCTAACACGACAGACACTGCTACGTCATGCATGCATACTGAATTACTAACTTTTAAATACACAAGCCCGTGAATAAAGTCCGTCTATTTATAACGTTGACGTCCACAATCTTATCTGGTTGCCACTAAGCGCGTCTCGGGTAATCTAACGCAGATGTCGGATGCCACCGCTTACGAGAAACAAGGCTCGATACGATCTAGTTTCTACATTATTTATGGACTGAATACAACCAATACTATCTGCCGACATTATGTGTGGTGCGACGGATAACGCTGCAAATAAGCTACAAAGCAGTAGGTAATATTTTATTTAAATAGTTTACGCTTCCACTCTTGATTGTTTTCATTTTTAGAATTTATGAAAAGCTAATGAGAAAAACAAAAATAATAAACTTTGTAAGTAATAATAAATAATAAAAGTCCTACAAGTTAAGCATCAATGTCCTAAATTACAAAAAGTTTTGACTTTTTCGAAATTTTTCACGGCCACTGGTTTCATTCAACTAAGTACTTGTCCATCAGCCATTTTAATGTCCCGACTGCTGGGGTACAGGCCTTCCTTATAGGTGGATAAGGAGGACGGACCATGCGGACCCAATGCGGATTGGTCGGTATATTAACGACTGCAAATGCAGCCGGAAACCAACGGCTTAACGTGCCTTCCGAAGCACGGAGGAGCTCGACATAATAAATTTTTGGTCACCCATCCCATGACCTACCCTTGCGAAAGTTGTTTAACCTCCGAAATCGCTGGGCCAGGCGCTAAACCACTGCGCCACCGAGCTCCTAGGTACTAAGTATTTATTCGTCAACAATTGAGAATAGTAAAAAAAACATGCGCTACTGATTAAAAATTAATTTCAACATAACTAACGTAACCTTTTGTTTGCCAACAGCTCATCCGATGATCTCGGCGAGCCTCCCCGGCGAGGCGCTGGCCCAGCTGGGGCAGCTCGGGCCTCTGAGCCACCTGTACCCGCCGCCCGCGCCCCAAGGCATGACGCCCGAGTTCCTGGCGCCGCCGCCGCGCCCCTACGCGCGCTACCCGCAGCGGCGCCGCGACATGCCCGCGCCGCCCGCCCCCTTCCCGACCTACTCGCCGTTCTTGCCGCACGGATACGCCTCGTACCTCTACCGGACGAGGCCTCTACAGCCGCCCGCGGCATACCCGATGCGACCGCGGCATTCCTCAGGGTTCGTGCCCCCGGCGCCAGCACCGCATTCGCCTCCAACGGCGCCGGCGCCTGTACATCCTCCTCGAGAGGTTAGTATTTTTATTAGAGACGTCATTAAACCTTATTAGAAAGATCTCTGAAAGAATGACTGCACGGATACGCCTCGTACCTCTACCGAGGCCCCTCCAGCCGCCCGCGGCGTACCCGATGCGACCGCGGCATTCCTTAGGGTTCGTGTCCCCGGCACCGCATTCGCCTACAACGGCCTCCAATCTGCCACCTTCGAGGGTGCCATGGGGGTGGTGGTTGCCACTAATAGGTGGCGTTTACCACCCCGGTGGTCGATGGCACCTATTTATTCCCATCTGCCCTCTTCGAACTTGCCACCGGGGTACTATAACTACCAAGGGGCAGATGGGAATAAATAGGTGCCATCGACCACCGGGGTGGTGAACGCCACCTATTAGTACCAACCACCACCTCGGTGGCGGAGCTTGAAGGGGGTAGATGGGAATAAAGACATTACTCCTACCTCTAAGCTTAACCTTAGGTATGTCCACTCTAAAAATTAAATCTCCCAACAAAATGGATTGGACTAGCTGGACTGTTTTCTCTATAATAATAAAATGCTAATATTTACAACTTGCCTTTTCCTTCACCTACATAAAATAAACTAATTATAACATTTTGACTATTCCAGGAGCCACCCATGTCCCCGGAGCGAGGTGCGCCCGCACCGTACTTCTGCCGCGGCGCCCTCATCCGGCTGGAGGACGGCTCGCTGCGCCGCGTCGAGGAGATGCGGACGGAAGACTTCGTCATGAGCGCCGACCGCAGCGGCGAGCTTACGCTCACGCAATGCACGCTGCTGCGGCTCGATGAGCGCGGCGACAAGCTCGCGCTCACGCTCACCTATGACAGGAACCGGTCGCAGGTTAGAAACTATAAGTACTTACATATTTTTGAACCTAAATGTCCATCAGCCATTTTTTAAGTCCCCGCTGCTGGGGCACAGGCCTTCCTTATGGTTGGATATGGAGGACAGGCCATAACCCACCACGCGGGCCCAATGCAGATTGGTGGGTGTTAACAACTGCAAATGCAGCCGGGACCAACGGCTTAACGTGCCTTCCGAAGCACGGAGGAGCTCGAGATGATAATTTTTTGGTCACCCATCCCATGACCGACCCTTGCGAAAGTTGCTTAACCTCCGCAATCGCTGGGCCAGGCGCTAAACCACTGTGCCACCGAGCTCCTCAACCTAATTGGTGCCCAGTTAATACCATGCTCTCCAAAAGCCTCTGTGGTCTAGTGGTTCGCCCACCCGTGTAAGACGCAGGGGTCTCGGATTCGATTCCCAGGGGGCGTATAATTTGTACTCGGTTTGGTTGGTGGTAGGGCTTATTTCAAGTCCTGCTGGCTTGCTACCATCATCTTACCTAAGTCTGACGTCATAACAACAATTTAATAAAAATTGTTGTGTTCCGGCAGTTAGAAGTAAGATAGCCAGTTCCACAGTGATGAGGATTCCGGGTGTAGTGCGCTTCCACCTTCGGCCTTATCGTCACTTAAAATCAGGTGAGGTGAAGGCCAAGCACTATCCTGTTGTGCATAAAAAAATTCTGACAACATTCTCGACAAACAATCAATCGCCAAGAGAAAACTGTGTATACCGACTACCTAGTTAAATTACATTAATTACATACTTAGATTTCACCCTTGCATTCCAGGTTGAGCTTGAGTCCACCGTGGAGCACCCATTCTTCGTATACGGGCGCGGCTGGGCCTCGTGCAGGCCGGAACGCACGCTGGCGCGCTACGGCCTCAACGTGCAGAGGCTGCAAGTCGGAGACGTTTGCGTCTCTCTAGTGGCGCGTAAGCACGCGAGCCACGCGTCCTCGGGGCCCGCCGGGCACACGGGCCATTCCGGCCCGACGGGGCCCCAGGGCACGAGTACGATGCTCACATCCGTTCCGCCCCAAACGCACCCAGAAAACCTCAGCGTTAAAGAAGACTCTCGGAAAAGACGGTGGTCTGCTTCTGACGTGTGCGAAGACGACCGTCCGCCCCCGAAGAAACGCTGAACGAGACCGAGCTCGGCCGCGCTCGAACCTTGATGTGTTGTGATCTTCGTTGCAACTCTCGGACTATTTTCTCTGTGAAACGTGTGTGACGAGCCTTGTCGGCTGCCTCTCCAATCCCAGTGACCGCGGCAGTCGACAGCAGTCCGGTCGTACGCTTATGATATTCTATTCGGGAACTCTAGGTGCTTTTTACTGTCGGGTGCTTCTGTACGTTTGTGTACGATGTTTGTAAATATTGTATGTAACTTAGGTCGAAGTTGAACGTTCCACTCCATGACGAAATTTATGTGTCACAAAATTAGCGTTAAGTGTAGTTTGACTACACGTTATCTTCTAGTGACACACAATCGTATTCGAGAGAACATATTACTGTAAGGTGTACCTTATCTGTGTATGAATAATGCTATTTTTTTAAACATGGAGTAATATTCAAACTAGCACAAAAATAACAATGAGTTTCTATCAGATCTTAATGAGATAATGTGATAACCAATGAGATTTTAAATCGCCAGAGACACGCGGTAATGCATATAAAATTTTAAGGTACAATGAATGTTAGGTAAATAAGGGCTGCCGTGTGCTTAAGTCTTGACTGATATTCCATAAATTTCCGGAATACTTCTGGTTGTTGTTTACTCCGCGCACCGCAGTCGAGCGCCGATGGTTGTGACTGCAGACATATCCGACGCGTGTCCGTGTCGTGCGCGTGCGGACTCCGCCCCGTACGAACACAACCGTGAAGTCTTTCTGTCTCCTTGTAGGTAGTAGACGCATAGCATTGACAAATAAATAAGATCGTGTTTAGAATAAAGTGTTGATATATATTGTATAAAAAATAAATAATAAAATGATTGAAGGGTCAAATTCGTTGATCTTAATATATTTTAAATTATAATATTATCTAGAAAAAAAATGCTTTTCGAACTCCTTTTTTCAATGTGCTGATATTTTTGTTGGAACCAGAATAATGGAGTACTATAATCCAAGATAAAGTAGGCGTTATGGTAACTTCACGACGATCGCATGAATTTGAAAATTTCAGGACTGAAAAAAGGATTCCGTCATGACATTGTCCAAAAACTGTTAAATGGATTTCATCAATCTAAGTTGAGTCGAGTGTTCCGTGGCCAGAAAGCAAAGACACATGACCACGCACACAGTCTCAGAAACATAGTAGTTATATATTTATATGTATACCTAAATATAATCATCACGATTAGATGTCATCTATTAGATTTGACGTCCAATGTGAGATACACATAATTTTGTATGAGAAGATGTATACATAATAAACACACAGTCTGTGATATTTTGTAGTTATTGGTCAGTTAAGGTATGAAGTATTGCTTGAGTAAAGGAAATATAATGTTATAGGGTAAGTGCGTTATCGGTAAGGAAACTGTTGTAGTATACTCAAAAAATATCGCTGAGGAAGGAAATTTAAAGCCCGAAAACAAATTTAGCGTCTGTGATTTATACACATTATATCGTTATGCGAAGTAACGCAAATTCATGGCCATATCATAAACAAATCGATTTTTTTATATTATCATTAAGTGAATGGTTATATTTGTAGAGCATTGTTAAGTGTTTTGGACGATTATTATAGCCCGATTCAAACTTTATGACTTCTGTGAAGTTAGCCAATATGCGCGTAGCTGTGCGCCACGAATTTGTGTTCTGCGCATCGTCTCGTGCGATGTTCAGATAGGTCATAAAGTTTGGATCGGGTTATACCAGGTTAAAGATTTATTTTGCATAATACGAAAACATTCGAAGAACAGTTATGTTGTCAAGCGAGTTTTCGTCAGGGCATAATAGTGCCAAGGACTGTATAAATATGACTCACTAATGTAAGTATCGTACGCACATCGAAACTGTTTAGAGATCAAGCTGTTGCTCATGAATACTGTCGAAATATTTTTTTAAATAAGGTTGGTTTTACAAGGCACGCCATCTCACAAGGCCTTAGGCTGCATTTCCATTTTCCACTGAGGCGGAGCTGCGCGGAGCGGTGTGATGCTGAGCGGTGCACCAATCACGATGCTCGAAACCTTTTTTCTCAAGATTTCAAACGTGATTAGTGAATTCCAAGACCGACCCGTGGTCACATCAACTTACCACACCAGTGTGACCACATGCACCGCTCCGATCAACTCTGCCTCACTGGAAACGTAGCCTTTAGATTAATGGACAATATTTTTGTGTCAATATGGGTAATGGCCTTTAGATTACACTCTTCAACCTTTCAACTTTCAATCGGACCATAGTTCTGTAGGGGTCATGAACCCTACTTTACTATTGACCAATTGAAAATCAGAGACAACTCGAAATCAGAATTATTTACCTTCTTAGGTATTTACATTTCATGATCTCTAGACAGATATCGTGAATTTTGTAAAGAACTGTTCATCTTTGCAGACGTTTTACATGTGAAGTGACCAAGACAATGATATCACTGACATTATTGATTAAGTAACATCAATATAGTAAAGTATGATGCGTTTGCCAAAGGCGAATGCCTGACGTTTCACACGAAAAGTCAATGGTTATAATGTGTGTCGGTCACATCTGCAGATACGTGCAGTCCTCTGTCCGTACGATCTCACATCGAGATAGGTTTGCTACCCGCATCTACTAGCATACACTTGCCATGTCAGAATACCAGTTAGCCCGCGTGCAAATGGAAATGGAACGTTAGGTTTGATTTCATTGTACCGTAAATATTACGTGCTTATTAACCGTATGTTAATAACCGACCACCATAGATTACGAGAACACCGCATCGAACGCCGGTGTTGTACAAAAGTTAATAATATGTTGTATAATGTATGTAATTCTAGTTTTATCGTCTTATATTATTTGTAATTGTAATGAAAGATCTCATTTTATTAATCGGTATTTTCTAACAAGGCGCTTCATTAGATCATGACTAAGCCTACCTCACAAACTTTAAGACCGCGCTCCGCGTGACGTCACGCGGCCGGTCGCAAACAAGTCTAAACAAGATCTCAATTTGATGAAAATAAACTTTTGAAAAGACTGGGACGCTTTACTGAATGTTGTGGGATAGTAGTTTCTTCGAAGATATTACTTAAATTATGTAGGAGCATTTATTGTGGACGCGCTCGTTCCGGCCCGAGCTCCGCTTCCGACGGCACGCTGGATTATTTAGTACAAAATTCCTTACAAAAAGTATTATTAATTTCCCAAAATTCAAATTCAGAAAGTATTAATTTCCAATGAAAGGTGCTATTAATATGGTTTTTAACGCGGACTTAGTTCCGGCACAATCGCGATTGATTTGACGACTAAGAGTTGAGAAACGATTATAATGAAAACATTTATATGGATTCCATGAGAAGCCGTCAACGGCTAAATCGCTGTTCTTCCACGCCTCCCAATAATAGAATAGAGTCAATTATCATCATTTGCATATAATTGTAAATGTTGAATGTATAAACTTCTTCATTTACCTGTATTCATTAAAATTTTAATAAATTTGAGTTAAACGAATAGTTTGTCGTAAAGAACATTGATATGTAATATTTTGTAATAAAATTATAGTTAATACACTGATCACACAATTTGTATCACATAGAAAGTTGATTAACATTTAAAACCTGTATTTTGGTACTTTAAAAGGTGCGTGTTTATTCGATGAATCGCATCATTTTAATTTTAGCTTAAAATTTGTATAATTTAAGAAAAAGGCATTGTCTTAACGCACCATTCAACATTTTGAATATTCGTTTTATATTAGTGAAGAAAAAGGACTTCAATTAGATGCCATCTTTATAAATAATTACCGATTGTTCAATTCTGGGCGTTTTTTTGGGTTTACAGGATAACTATTATTGCACCTTGCAAAATGCCATTGGCAAAACAATAATTTGGTTTCATTCAAAATTACTTCTTGCCCATCTTGTAACTTAAAAATTCATAACATACAAAAGAATTGCATTCGAATCGAAGTTTTATATCCGCTGAGCGATTTCCAATTTATAATACATTCTTATTCTTACTTATAGCATACAAAATTGATATATTTCATAATTTCTTCTTATAAAAATCAAAGAACATAAAATTACAACTTTCGGACAAGAATTATTTTAAACAATTTAGTTTAAAAATATTAAGAAGGTATGAAATATACCATACAAGTTATCGCAATTTAAGTCTGTAGCTACGATGCCAATGTTTAGTTCGGCCAGTAATGGTTCCCATAGTCCATATTGTTACGATACCCAAGAGACAAGACACATTTATTTGTGCCATCTGTGAGATATAACTTTCTACATAACAGAGAGAAGACGAACCCGTTCTAATATTTACTACTAAGGCCACATACGCACTGACATGCGGCTTGCTTAGCGCCTAGATAGTCACCTAGCGTGTAGCGAAGTGAGCGGAACGTTCTGTAATGTTCGCAACCGGCCGCAGCGCCTAGAGCCTAGCGAGTCACCTAACGTGTAGCGAAGTGAAAGGAAAAGTGTTAATGTCCTCAACCAACCGCACAGCGAAAGCGCCAAGCGCGCAGTGCGGCCGGCTGCGAACATTGAACGTCCCTTTCACTTCGCTACACGCTAGGTGGTAACTACCTGTCAGTGCGTACCTGGCCTGGAGTCAGAAACGTTAGTGTTTTCTTTACATCACTTTTTTTCTCTAAAGTGAAAGAAACAAAACACTATTCTACAGTACTCTGTTTGTTAGGCAAATGTAAAAAAGAACATTTTGTAATTTTAACATAGCTTTCAGATTTCCGTCACGTTTTCAATTTAAGTGTAGTGAACAGGAAATGTTGTGTCATTTAATTCATAGATAAAATAATTTTATATAATTGTTATGTAATTATATGACAAATATGGCAAAAAATATATATATATATATTTTATTGTATAGCGGAATGAGTACTATTTCAGAATAAATGTAAATGAAAAAATGTTATAGACCGAGATAATATGTTAAAGATAAGTTAACTGTTTGTAAAAAGAAGAGAAAATATGTATAAATGAATATTTGCTAACATGTTGTTTTATTAAACCACGCCATTAACTTTGGTTTGGCTATGTATTTCAATTACAATTATTCAATGAACCGATATGAATAATTAATTATGTAGAATAATGTCAAAGAAATAGAAATGCAATTTCTCTCTGTGTGTCTAACGTTATTTCAAGAGATCTCCTACTCTTTTAGAGAAACTAACAGTAGATAATTTTAAATAATACCTATATCTTGCGTCACTTTAGGGCAGTACAATTTACAACAGGTAACATGGGCCCAATCGCGCTAATTCTGAACGATAAAATCCAAACCGTTACGTTGTCATTTAGGGTATATTTACCTAAAAATAATTGGTTTAGCTTTAGAATTCTTATTTAAATTGTCCAAGATTGCATCCTAGGCTCCCAAGCATAGCTTTCAACAATTATAACAACACTAATGCGAGTATTTCTTTGTAGGCGAAACTGAAACGGTAACGATTTAGCTTTGGTTTTATCGTTGAAAATTCGAGCGATTCCCCAAGAAAAAACTAAATTAAAAGCTTACAACAATATATTAAATAAAGAATCATCACAACATGGAATCGTATTAAAGAAAATAGTAACTTAAATAGGTGTTAAGGCAAAATGAACTTTACGGCTCAGATGTCAGAGTTGAGTTCCAGCATGACTTTCTCGCCGGGCTTGAAGGCGGGCATGCCCAGGTACGGGCATGTCGCGCAGCGGAACGCGTCGCCGAGGTAGCACTGACAAATAAAACAAATATTAAGACACTGTATCTCTACGAGCGTGGTTTGAAAAGTCCATGTCTTTGTAAAGAAGAAACATCTTTTTTCGCCATATTTTGTTTTATTTCTATCTTTTTGTAGCTCTGCGTATTCAGTCCAACGATGTTCCTATTTTTTCTTTCATTCGCCTGAAAACTGTGGTAACTGAAATTAGGGCTCATTTCAGACACCACCTTTCTCAAAAAAAAGACCACCTTTCTCGAAAAAATCTCAGTGAGCTTAATCTAGAGCAGTGGTTCCTAACCTTTTCAATATTGTTACCCATATCACCTGGTAGTGAAACAGACTTGGACAGGGGGGGGGGGGGGGGGGGGTGTTGCCGCCCTATCATATTCACAGAGCATAGCAGCAAATAGTGTCATTGAAGATACCACCTCTGTTACCACCATAGAATAGCTGTTTTACCCCTGCGGGGGTAATTACCCCCAGGTTAGGAACCAATGATCTAGAGAATAAGAAGGATTCGCATCTTCATTCGATGAGTTTTGATGTCATGAGTGCCGCCGAGGGGGTCGACAGGGTCATTAAGAAAAGTTAGAAGTCGCTTGCGCTTTTTGTTTCCAAAAGTAATAATCTTTTGCCGAATTTGAAAAAAAAATAGTGTAGACTCCTAAGGAGTTTCTTTTTAAGATACAAAAATAAATTATGAAAAATAAAAGTATTTCTTCTTCAAAGTCATGGACTTATCAAACCGCCCTCGTATATAAAGCGAGATAGTAGTGAGAAAACGAAGCGCGTGGGAGCGAGACCGATCTGGCAGATTTGGCGAAAAAATCACGAAATAGCATTAAAAAAAATAACCGCTTCTGCAGTCTAGTGGTTAGTCCACCCGTGTAAGACGCAGGGGTCCCGGGTTCGATTCCCAGGGGGGGTACATTGTACTCGGTTTGGTTGGTGGTCACCATCTTACCTAAGTGTCCACGACTTCAGTCCCGACCAAGTCTAACCGTAAGCACGTCCGAGCTCATTACAATTTCGAGAATGGGGAATGTCCGAAAAAAATTAAATAGGCTGAATATTTTTTCATAGGTAAGGAATAAGCTCCCTTAGTTATACAAAGTGTTTGGTAATAGCCTTATAAAGCCGAATATGGTAGATAGGGACCATAAAATTGAACAACTTTTACTATGGGAACAACTCTGAAATTCTGAAAAAAAAATCAGCTGTTTCATACAAAAATTAATAACGAAAATATCAAAATGTATGAAACAGCAGATAATTTTTTCGCGATTTCAGAGTTGGTCCCATAGTAAAAGTTTTTCCGTTTGATGGTCCCTATCTACTATATTCGGCTTTATAAGGCTATTACCAAACACCCTGTAGAAAAAAAATTCAGAATTTTCGGATGCGTGAAAAAATTTAAAAAAATGAAAGTCTCTTCGACTTCACAAATGTAAGAAAGTAACAGCAGAATAGAGGTTATACCTTTGCCAAGACCTGCCACTATGACAACAAGAATTAAAAAAAAAACAATTTTGACATTTTGTGTTGAATTTTTTTTTTTAATACCATGTTGTGGTTGTAGCAGGTGATGGCAAAGGTATTAATCTCCATTCTGCTGTTACTTTCCTATATTTGTTAAGTTGAAGAGACTTTCATTTTTTTTAATTTTTTCACGCAACCGAAAATTCTGTTTTTTTTTTTACCAAGGGAGCTTATTCCAACCTATGAAAAAATATTCAGCCAATTTGATTTTTTCGGACATTCTCCATTGTTTTATAATAACCGACATATATTTTAAATGGCTTCCTGTGCAGTAAAAGACGTGGAAAGTCTGACAAGATGTCAAGTTATCAAAAATATTCACCGGTAAAAAAATCTGCACAGTAAGTTATGTTAGCTAAAGCAAGTATGCGATAAGCGCGTCTGTTGCCTTGTATGCGGTATCTTTTGGGGGGTGGGTGATATGTGCCTAAGTCTGCCGCCATAACAACAATTTGAAATTGTTGTGTTCCGGCAGTTAGAGGTAAAATAGCCAGTTTCTCAGTGATGAGGATTCTGGGTGTAGTGCGCTTCCACCTTCGGCCTTATCGTCACTAACATCAGGTAAGGTGAAGGCCAAGCCAAGCACCATCCCTTTGTGCATAAAAAAACAATTCGTAGTAAATAACCAGATTTAATGCACCTACACGATTCTGAATATTGATGATACAATTTAATTACATGAAGCAATTTCGACTTCAAAACCTAACGCTGTTTCTAAATAATTTTAAACTTTAGAATTTTTAAGTGGAGTTTTTGAAATAATTATGTATCTGGCCAAAATAATTGAATCGTGTTTCAGGTTCAATAGGTTCGTGTCTGGATAAATATATTAAGAATATCTTAATTTCAAGGCCCTAGGATCTTTCAGCGTCCTATGGCATTACATACATCAAAAGTGTTAATTTTCTTTAAAAATCGCCTTAATGGTTGAATACTCAAACGCTTCTTAGTACTATACTTTAACGGAGGGGTCCACATTATCTGATATAAGCCCAGCCACACACACGACGGAATCCCGATTCGGAATTCCGAACGGAATATCGATAATGTATGAAAATTCCGTACGGAAAAATCCCGCATATGTGTGGTAGGTCCATGGATGGATTAGCTGCGTTCGGAATCACGTATGAACGGAACTCCGAAAAGGAATAGGGAATGTCCGAAAATACAAAATGTCAAAACTTTTTTTTTATACTATGTTGTGGTTGTGGCAGGTGGTGCCAATGGTATAATTTCCATTCAGCTGTTACTTTCGTACATTTGTGAAGTCGAAGAAACTTTTTTTTTTTTTTAAGTTTTTCGCAACCGAAAATTCTGAAATCTTTTTCTATTACTAAGGGAGCTTATTCCTACATATAAAAAAATTCAGCCAATTTGATTTTTTTCGGACATTGCCCATTCCATCAGTGTGTGGCCACTCTAAGGCTGATTTTTCAATCCTCAGTTAACAGATATCAGTCAGTTTAAAGCCGGCCACATAGGAATCTCAATTCGGAATTCCGAAACGGAATCATTCCGAACGCAGCTAACCCATACAAATCTATGACTATGGACCTACCACACACGTGGGATTTTTCCGTACGGAATTTTCATACATTATCGATATTCCGTTTCGAAATTTCGAATCGGAATTCCGTCTGTAAGTGGCCGGCTAAAATATTAATCAAATATTATAAAAGTCATTCTAAAAATGTGACAGACAAATGAATGGCTTTAACGCCGTTAGCATATGGCAGACTTGTAAGTTGTAATGGTAAATTTTAAGTTTAAGTTCTTTGCCAAACCACATGTTTTTGCAAATAAACAGATGATTTGGTTTATAACTAAAATATTGGTAACAAAACTAACTTTTAACCAGATAATGTGGACCCCTCTGATAAAGTAAAACCTCTGATAAACCACCGATAGTAGCTCACGGGGCTGACTATGTAACTTTGTTGCAATCAACTCTGACAGAAATCGCAGTTACATTGCTGCTTTATTAAGAGAACCAATATGAGAACCACCATACTTGAAGCAGCAATGTAACTGCTCCTTTAATCGATTTCAATCGAGAATTTTTAGCAACAGAGTTACGTAATCTTAGGGCAGAAACCAGGCATAAATGACTCACACTCCCGCATGAAGATTTAGGCGTGTCTTTGACCTCCCCCTTCAGCTCCTCCGCCAAGCCGCAGGAACAGTCGGCGCAGGCCTTCCGCTTGCCAGTCGTCGCACACACTGGAAAACGAAAATAGTTTTCAACCTTATGGCCTTGACATAAGAAATAATTTCTTATGCAAAGACAGTAGTAGATAGGGACCATCAAACTAAACAACTTTTACTATGGGACCAACTCTGAAATCGGGGAATAATTCAGCTGTTTACAAAAATTAATAGCGAAAATATGAAAATGTATGAAACAGCGATTTTTTCGCGATTTCAGAGTTGGTCCCATAGTAAAAGTCGTTCACTTAAGATGGTCCCTATCTATTTACCATATTCTGGTTTAGCCATTAATTCTACTACACGTTGTATAATAGGTAGGAACTCAACTCAAAGGATAAATCATGTTTTAGTTCTAGAATCGTATAACCATTCATATTATTTATTGGATTCAAAATTACCTCATCGAAGACACTGAAAAAGCCACCAAAATATGTATTGGATTTGGATGTGACAGCAACAGCAAACAATCTTGTTATGTAAAATAATTTTAATTACGGTAGGTATATTATATTACTGCCCCAGTTTTATAATGATGGTGACATTAATATTGTGTTCAATAGACATGCAATTTACCAATGCACAAGAATACTTTAGGGGTAGGTACTAAATTAATTTATAACAATTATGTGCTTCAGCTCTCGCAAGTCTATAAACCCAGGTTATCCACTATTATAGACTTTGCCTAATGGCAATTTACAGATCAACATAGAAATCTATCAACTTTTATCGAAAAGAACACATCGGCCTTGACTAAACATTGATCAAAATAACTGGCCTTGAAATATATCAAAACAAATTTTAGCTTTGGTTATCAAATAGAGAAATCATAATATGGTAATTTTAGTTAGATAGGTATACTGACTTGACTAAAAAAGCAAGTAGAAATTAGTTGAATATAGGAAACAATGGTCTCGATTCCATTCAGCACAGTGTAGTCTAGTATTAGGTAGTTATAGTAAATAAATTAAATAGTACAAGCAAGACAAGGTATCGAGTGACTGACTTTAATGAATTAAGTGCCAGTGTCATTCATTGTATTTGTAACTCAATACAATTTGGCAACACAAAACCTCGACGTGACGCGACTCGGCCGGTGCGGCGCGTCGCGCGGTGACGAAATTTATACGTCATTGGGCTCGGAACACAAAACCTCTACTTGAAGTAGTGATAAAACTAAATGATTATAGATACGCCATTTGGTTTGATAACAGAATATACGTATAAAATGTAATCATAACTATATCAGCAAATGACATTAAACCGCAGAATAAATAATGATTAAACTGCAGAATATATAATTAAACATATGTGGCTTTATTAATAAACAAAGAGTAAGTTTACACCTACTTTAACAAAAAATACTCTTTAACAATATTAGTCCTCACGTTTGACATCACAAAGCATTATATTCCTAAGCAAACTTTTTGGTTACACTAGGTGTAAACTTACTCTTCCTTTATTAATAAAGGGGGAGTTGATATCGAATATTAATAAATATTCAATATCAACTCAACTACATTAATATTTTTTTTATTTACGTTAATTAAAAAAGTGTTATCGAAGTAATTGGGCTATGTAACTTAGTACTTCAATATACTTATGTCAAAATATTAAAATGTGAAATACCAAACTATTAGATATATTGTATCTCACCTCTAAGAGATTGCTTGTCCGGTTTCTTGAGATCATCTTCATCTAGCAGCTGATCATCATCAATGACTTCATCATCATTGGTGCCATTCCATTGAGATTCAACTGTGTCATCAATCTTCCAAACAGCAGGTTTGTTGCCTAATTTCAGCGAGGCTTTTGAGCCCACCTGTAAAAATAAGAACACATACAACATGTATAGTGTTTCCCGATAGATACAATCTGGGGGGCATCAAATCGTGAGTGCATAGGTATATTCTAGGCAAGCGCATTCCATTATAGACTGCATCATCTTATAAATGTGACAATTTGTCAAATTGTCATGATATTTTTATATCCACTGCGTCAACCAATTTGAAAATAGAACAAAACTACTCATAGCTACACCAAATTATCATGACAAATGACAAGTTATCAGGTTATTATATTATAATAATATTATGTAATAGCAAGTCTCACCTCAAATTTAGGTTTTTCAGCTGTGAAAATGTTACTATCTCTACTGATATTGATGAAACCATTTAATTTGAGAGCACTGGTCATGTCATTTTCATCTTTCAACAATATTTTTCCATTGGGCTTAAGAAGTTTTATGATAATAGCAAGAAGATTGTATGTGTGGGTAACAGCATGGGGTGGAATCCAGTTAGATACTACAACATCAAATGATGAATGGGGCCGAGATGCTGAAATAAATAAAATAGGAAAATTATTGTTTATATCATGGATTACCAAACTTTTTAGCCTAAGGGCCAGACTAACTCCTCCATGAAGTCCCAAGGGCCAGGACTCAGCTAGCTCATTGTACCATCATACTGTAAACTAAAGTATGTTGGTATTGGTACGATCCGGACCATTTTAGCTGGCCGGTTTGTTAGTTCTCACGGACCGGAGCTGGCCCGCCCGTTTCACTCAAAAAATAATAATTGAAAAAAAAAAATGTGGAAGTACTTTTCCAGCAACCGAAATCAGGGGTTTTAGTAAGAACCCCTGAGCTCCCCAGGGTATCAGTTTCCCCAGAACGAGGGAGCTCATTTCTAAATCCAACCCATAAATTATTCCATTAAAAAATATCAACAATAATTATGATTAACACTATTATTTTGTGAGAAATTCTACAACTAGGTTAGGGTAAGATTTGTTTATAAAGTTTCTAGTATACTTAGAGTAACTAGTGTAAAAGTATTATCAAAATAGCTCAGAGGTTTTCTTTACTTACATTCAGTAATCATTTCAGAATTTTCTAATACAATGTCTCCAGATTTGGTTATACTTTTCAATTCATTTACTAAACTTTTCAATTGTTCTTGATCACTGGTTCTCCAAACCACTGCAATTTTGTCTCCTTCTTTGATCCCGTTCATGCTGAACCTGAAGTATTGCCTTTCGGGCTTCACAAAAATATTAGGATTGAAACAAATGTAGAACAAACCGAAAGCCTTCACTTGCTCAGGAAAGTCACGATACAATATAATTATTTGATGTTATTATTGCAATGTAAGAGGACTATAATGATGAAGGCGCAAGAACTACTTTATTTTAATAAAACTTACACGACACGGATCACGCACGCACAATCACTTTCTGATTTGAAGAAGCTCACCACTTGCTCGGGCTCGGCTCAACAAAAATTACAAAAACAAAAAAAAAACATGCCAAGGCTCACAAGGCTGTCGACCAGTGTTGCCAGCAGGGTATTGTCAAAAATTACCTAAAATATATAAAAAAGTAACCTTTTAGTGAAAAAAATTACCTTTCATATATTTTTTTGTGAAAATGTATTAAAAGTTGATTAGATGTTAATTGTATTAACTTACAAAGACAAAATTTAAAAAATAAACATTTTCAGAATTTGCAAAAACATTTTTTTTGTTATCTTTGAAATGATATAATTCGGTTCGGACTGAAGTGACAGATTTGGTGTCATTATATATTTTGCTTGTTATACTTTCTACAATATACAAGAATATTATCGACTGCCGTAAAAAAAACGAATGCACCACTTGCCCATACAAATTGGTAATTTTCTTTTATAGCTCTTTCTTTTCACACAAAACAAAATACTATAAAATAGAATTACAACAGGATAGGTAACTACCAAACAATTCAAACAAAATTACTACCTATGTAAAATCTGTCTGCGACTCACTGAACTGACAAACAAACTGACATTGACAATGACAAGTGATGGCGGCGGGCGGGGGGCGGGCGACACGACATGAAAAAAAAACATAAAGAGCACTCCGTTTCACGTTAGTTTAAAAAAATAAGAATTAATTTTGAACTTCTGAAAAATTACCTAAAAGTAACCTTTTGAGTTGTGTAACCTAGAAGTAACCAGACAGATACTAAAATCACCTAAAAGGTTACTAAAGTAACCTTCTGGCAACGCTGCTGTCGACGCTGTCGTGTCCCCTCCCCTGTCCACTGTCTGTCAGTGTCAAGTCAAGCAAACTGTCATGTCAGTTGTGTCAATTTAAGGTTGTCGTACCTAGTATCTCAAATCCCTTATTTTAAGAAAAAAAAAACAATACAACCGGGGAATGTCTTAAAAAAATCAAATTAGCTGAATATTTTTTATAGGTAGGAATAAGCTCCCTTATTAATTGAGAAAAGATTCAGAATTTTCGGTTTTGTAAAATCATTAAAAAAAAGTTAAAGTAAGTTAAAGTCCATTCTGCTGTTACTTTCGTACATTTGTGAAGTCAAAGAGGACTTCACAAATAAACGAAAGTAACAGCAGAATGGAGATTATACCTTTGCCACCAAATGCCACAGCTAAAATGGTATAAAAAAAAGTTTCAACACAAAATGTCAACTTTTTTATACTACCTAAGTACCAACTTTTTTATAATTATAGTATCTGAAAACTTGTCAGGTTTATGAATTGCTATTGTTACATTTCACATACAGCCATTCAGAGAACTGGTAAGTTCCAGAACGACGTGATACCTACTAACCAGAATTATCGTTAGTGGGCGGAGGGTCCATTGTTTTCATCCAGCCTACTTATTGTTTAATTTAGTCCAATCAATAAGCATATTTGTTGTATGGAGACTTCCGAAAAATTCTCCCGTCTATAAAATTTGGCATGTGATGAAGTTAGGTAACACAGATTACAGATGAACAATAAGCCAATAAAATTTGTTAAGAGAAGTTAGGTATTTTTACCTAAACATGAAAATCGCTTATATCTCTCTGTGAATATTTCCTCGGGCTAAAATACTTTCTGTATACGTATTTATGTATTAGTTAGAATAAGTATGTAAAAGAATCCAATATTTTTTCGATTTCGGAGATACTCCAAATTTAAATTTTAATATTTTTCAATATATCTTTTCTTGATTAAAATATCTGCTGATTATTATTTTTTAATATTTTTTTATACCCTTAATATATAGATTTGTTCAGTAGGCCAACAAATTTTCTTCTTTAATCATATTTATACATAAATGTATGAAAATGGACCGACTATTTTTCACATTACCTCTTAAGACCAAAAAATAAAAAAAATATGATTAAAGAAGAAAATTAATTGACTTACTGAACAAAGCTATATATTTAAGGATATAAAAACATATTAAAAATAATAATCAGCAGATATTTTTATCAAGAAAAGATATATTGAAAAATATTAAAATTTAAATTTAGAGTATCTCCGAAATCGAAAAAATATTGGATTCTTTTACATACTTATTCTAACTAATACACAAGTACGTATACAGAAAGTATTTTAGCCCGAGGAAATATTCACAGAGAGATATAAGCGATTTTCATGTTTAGGTAAAAATACCTAACTTCTCGTAACAAAATTTATTGGATTATTGTTCATCTGTAATCTGTATTACCTAACTTCATCACATGCCAAATTTCATAGACGGAAGAATTATTCGGGTTGCATAAGCCCCGTTGATTGGACTAATTTTCAAAATTTATCGCTATCGCTTTCATTTGACAGATGGATGTGATACATCGCTGCATTTCTTTGGTAAATTTTTATTTGTGCCAAAAAGAAGCATCAATGTATCACATCCTGAAAGCGATTGCGATAGATTTTGAAATTAGACAATTAGCCCCCTGGCTATCAAGAGCCAAAGACGACTGCAATGCTGCTGTTTATAAAGCATGTACCTATTTAAAAATATTTTTACATTACATGCTTTAAAAAAAGGAGCATTGCAGTCATCTTTGGCTCTCGATAGCCAGGATGAAAATTAACATCGGCAGACTGATTATCTTATTAAAAACCACCTAGTGACCGGTTTCGGTTTACAGATGAATGTGATACATTGCTACTTTTCTTTGGTATGTTTTTTTTTCACCCCAAAAACAAGTAGCAATGTATCACAATCATCTGTCAAATGAGACCGCCGGTCGCTAGGTGGTTTCTAATTAGATAATCAGCCTGTGGAACCTCCTCCCATCCCACCCCACTCAGAACGATAATTCTGGGGGTCAAGTCTGCTAATGTTAACGTCATGATAGTGGTTCAATGGTGTTTGAATGGTAATGCTTTTTGACACAGTTCTTGTTCCTTAAATCCAAAATCAAGATCAAGACACAATGTGTTTTCGTTTTGGGTTTAAGAAACACAATGTGTTTCGGTTTTGGGTTTAAGAAATAAGAGCTGTGTCAAAAAGCATTATCATTCAAACACCATTGTTGCGCACCTCCTTGCTGTGCTAGGTTAAGTTTATTTTTCAGAAACCTTTTTAAATCAAAATTCTTTGTGTTACTGTCACCTTTTTTACTTGTCAATATATCGGCTTCTGTCATCATTGCTCCTACATAATAAGCTTGTTCGAAAGGTAATTTACTATTATTTCACCATAAATATATCAATTTACAGTCCTCTTGCTTTCATTCCATTCCCTGTCGCTATCAACCATTGAACACCGATTTCGACGTTAACATTAGCAGAATTGACCCCTGGTTATATTTTATTTTCTTTTAATTTTTACTGCACTTGCACACACAACACAGCAGCTGATTACAGTACTAACAACTATGAGCTGAAGAAAATGCAGTCTACATACAATAAATTCAAGTGAAAATACACATGAGCGGGGAGTTTCCCTAAAAAAATTGAGTAAGTACACACTAAAGAGTTGCAAGTACAACAAGAAAACTCAAAAAATTGAATTCTGCTAAATTTCTGATAAGGTTTTATTAGTTTCTGCTAAAACCTGCCAACTTTTTCTAATCTGCGACATAATGCTAAACACTAAATTGGGGGTCAAATCCTGTTAAATCGCAGAGTTCTGCTAAATCTGGTCATACTGGTCACACTGCACGAATTTTCCCTATATTTACTTTACTCTTTGCTTCGAAAAAAGTAAACTGTCAATGTATCAAGTTATCATTAATTTATAAAAACATGTTGTATGAAGCATTTTTAGCTGGTTTCTGGTCATCTCTTGGTAGCACAATAGGAAAACTAACGGGCGCAGCATATGTAGTAGTAAGTATTTTTTAACATTATTATGAGATAGAGTTTTTACAAGTGCTACAATACAAGGATATTTTGACAAGTTTAGTGATAGTGGCGATAATCGGAACTAATTTTGGCAGCTGCAGGAAAACACATACCTAGTTTTTTTTATTGTAAAGAGTTTATCGGCTCTGGGTTCTACTAGCCCTTTTAAGGTTCGCGCACGGGTGTCCCTTGACTTGACTCGCCTAACTAAAGTCATTGGTCCTAATTTCATTTGGCCGAATTTATTTGGCCTAAGTAAACTCTAACTAAGTTATTCAGAGATGTTTCATAAAACTGGGGTGCAAGACTGTTCTAACAAAACCTAGTTTAATGTTTGTAGACCAATCACAATGCACCTTTTAATCCTTAAACGGTGGGACTAAACGTTAAACTGTCACTCTGAATACGATTTGTGCTAAAATGGCGTTAGTCCGCAGCCTAATGCCATGTTAACTTTGGCCCTAGTTTAACGAATGCACTCTGAATAAGACAGTTACTGTCTTATTCAAAGATGTTTCACAAAACTAGGGTACAAGACTGTTCTAACAAAACCCGATTTAATGCTTGTAAACCAATCACAATGCACCTTTTAATCCTTAAACGGTGGGACCATAGAAATAGAATGTCAAAGAACAACAATGTCAATAAACAGGTGATCCGAAAATATATGCATACATTTTATATGAGATACGTAAAATATGACTTAGATACATAAAATATGACTATATATGGCAAAGGAATTTAATAAATTATGTTCCATACTGTTTTCTTCGTCGTTAAACGAATAAATGTAGCGAAATTTGGTTTTAGAGAAATGTGTGGTAATATCTTATTTACCTGTAAAAAGTGTGATTACTTGGATTGTTTCTTTTTGGCACATCACAATTACTTAGAGCACAAGACACCATGGCTCCACGATACCTTTATTTTAAATTCTAATTAAGATTAACAAATATTTTAAACAAATTGTGATTGCTCATTTGTTAGGCGGGACGCTAGGGGCTCTTACTGTAAAAAATGTTGGCACATGTCACTTAATCCTTTGTCTCTTTTTTACATAGACCGTGTCCGTATGATTTTAACTTCTCTTTTCCACGCTTTGTTGGTCTTCTTGAGCGCAGCGAAAATTTTTCTATGTCTATGGATGGGACTAAACGTTAAACTGACACTCTGAATACGATTCGCGCTAAAATGCTGTTAGTCCGCAGTCTAACGCCAAGTTAACTTTGGCCCTAGTTTAACGAACGCACTCTGAATAACACAGCTTAAGTATTGTACAATTACTGTGTTATTCAGAGATGTTTCACAAAACTGGGGTGCAAGACTGTTGTAACAAAACCTGGTTTAATGCTTGTAAACCAATCACAATGCACCTTTTAATCCTTAAGAGCCATATGACAAATCTGCGCTCTGCGTATATTCACAGACTAATAAAACATACTGAAGCGTTAACGACAACTCACGAGTTCACGATACTGTGTTGAAACTACGACCAAGCGATTTTGATACTTTGCCCAAAGTTATATGTTTTAGTACTTCTATGGAGTAATTAGCTATCGCTATTCCGCACATTTTTAGAGTGCCATGGATCTGTATGTGAAGAAACAGATTATAGGAAGATGATACCATAAATGAGACAGATGATATATTTGTTAAAAATAAAAATTATTTTATTACCTAGTTTTTTATCTAGCAAAGGAAGTTTTTCGTTTTAGATTAAAACTATAGCTTAGAGCATGGGTCGCCAAACTTTTTAGCCTAAGGGCCAGACCACCTCTTTCGGCCCTTTTTTGTAAATGTACCTATTCGGTGCTAAAACCACAAACTAGCTGTCACCTGGAGCCGGGTGGGAAAAAGGGTGACCTTCCCTCTTCCGCCTTTTAATGTTCCGATGTATGACACTTTGCGATTACCTATTACTAGTAACTTTTGAAAAATACTCACTCATAGAATAGGGATTAAAAAAAATTCAAAAAAATACTTACACCCAATTGCACTAAACTTAAGAATCGCCTAAGTCTTTTCTTAACTACAACTCGACCGAGTTCAGTAGGCGATTGACAGCTACATGACCGCTAAGTTTGACACCGTTTTAATTTGGTCGTGTTGTAGTTAAGAACAGACTTAGGCGATCCTTAAGTTTAGTGCAATCGGGTGTTAATGTTGATATTTTCAAAATTGCCTCCATGATGTAAGATAAGAGTATATTTATTACAAAATATTTGGCGTATGTTTCATACGAATTCATTTTCTCCCTGCAAGCGCAAAAAAAAACAGCTGTTCCATACATTAAGGTCGAGTAGGTACTGCACTTTTGTATGGAACAGCTGATTTTTTTGCGAACAGGAGAGTTGGCCCCATAGTAAAAGTTGTTTGTAATCATGAGTGCAACCACCACACAGCGGGAACCAAATGATTAAAATTTCAGCGTGTATAAAAAAACAAAACTAAGTCATCGAGCGGGATTCAAACCCGGTACACTCGTTTTTTGCCGCCCCCGTCTTAACCCGCTAGACCAGGCAGACTTTGGCCGATAGGACGAAATTAGCGACCATATTCTGCGTCGAAAGAAAAACGCATGAAAAAAGCATGAAAACTCGAAAACACGCGTTTTCCCAAACATAAGACTAATCTAGATCAATGGGGAATGTCCGAAAAAAATCAAACTGGCTGAATATTTTTTTATAGATAGGAATAAGCTCCCTTAGTAATAGAAAAAAAAAATCAGAATTTTCGGTTGCGTGAATAAAATTAAAAAAATTAAAGTCTCTTTGACTTCACAAATGTAGGAAAGTAACAGCAGAATGGAAATCATACCTTTGCCAACACCTGCCACTATTTACAAGAATTAAAAACAAATAGTTTTGACATTTTGTCTTGAATTTTTTTTTATACCATATTGTGGTTGTGGCAGGTGATGGCAAAGGTATAAACTCCATTCTGCTGTTACTTTCCTATATTTGTGAAGACGAAGAGACTTTCATTTTTTTTAATTTTTTCACGCAACCGAAAATTCTGGTATTTTTTTTCTACCTATTACTTAGAGAGCTTATTCCTACCTATAAAAAAATATTCAGCCAATTTGATTTTTTCGGACATTCCCCATTGTTTACCCATGAAAACCCCCATATACTAAATTTCAGCGAAATCGTTAGAGCTATTTCCGAGATCACAGAAAAAAACCCGTGTAAGACGCAGAGGTCCCGGATTCGATTCCCAGGGGGAGTACAATTTGTACTCGGTTTGGTTGGTGGTAGGGCTTATTTCAAGTCCGCCTGGCTAGCTACCACCATCTTACCTAAGTCTGACGCCATAATAACAATTTAAAAATTATTGTGTTCCGGCAGTTAGAGGTAAGATAGCCAGTATTCCGGGTGTAGTGCGCTTCCACCTTCGGCCTTATCGTCCTTTAACATCAGGTGAGATGAAAATTTTGTATGCGGGCCGATTTCGATGAAACTCGGTTTTTGGTAGTATTTTGACAAGAAAACAGCAACGCAATGTTAAAAAAGTAAAAAATTCAAGATGGCTGCCAACTTTTTTGTTTGCGGGCCGATTTCGATGAAACTCGGTTTTTTGTAGTATTTTGGCAAGAAAACAGCAACGCAATGTCAAAAAAAATTAAAGATGGCGGCCTACTTTTTTGTTTGTGGGCCGATTTCGATGAAACTCGGTTTTTGGTAGTATTTTGGCAAGAAACAGCAACGCAATGTTAAAAATGTAAAAACTTCAAGATGGCGGCGACCTTTTTTGTTTACGGGCCGATTTCGATGAAACTCGGTTTTTGGTAAAATCTATATTTATAAATTTTAATCACAAAAACAGGAAAAATTATTTAAACTGGAATATTATTTTAGTCTGGCTTATATTTTTTTTATTTAGTCTGGCTGAGAAAAGTAGAAAATAAGTAACGTTGTTACAAGTCAAAGTCAAATAAGCTTTATTCAAATAAACTTAATAACTTCAACAAAGTACTTATAGTAGCAAGTTATGTGTTACATCATTTCCACGCATTTTGATCTTTAAGATAATCATCTACTTTATAATAACCTTTACTCATGAGCGTTTTTTTAACATGGTTTTTAAATTCATGCAAAGGAAGATCAATCACTTGTTGCGGAACTTTATTAATAAAAGCTCTGCCTTTCCCCATAAATGAACCTCTAGTTTTTGCAAGCCTAAATCTTGGAACGGCAAGTTTATGTTTTTAGCAAATGAATCATAGTGTTTCCTTACATAAACTAAATTTTCATATATATATTGGCCTGCCAAAGTTAAGATATTTATTTCTTTAAACAATTCTCTCAAGCTATCTCTTCGCCGAAGATTGTATATGGCGCGAACAGCTCTTTTTTGGAGTACAAAAATATTTTCAATACTGGCAGCTGAGCCCCACAATAGCAGTCCATAGGACATTACACTATGAAAATAACTAAAATATACTAACCTTGCCGTTTTAATATCAGTTAAAAGCTTTATTTTCTTAACAGCGAATGCCGCTGAACTAAGTCTACTTGACAAGGCTTCAATGTGTGGATCCCATTGCAGTCGAGAATCTAGTGTAATACCTAGAAATTTTGTACTCTCAATAAACTCGACTTCATCGTTATTTAAATTAATATTTAATTTTCTCTGCTCAACATTAGGTAATGAAAATTTTACACATTTAGTTTTTTTGGGGTTACGTGCTAAATTATTGCTATTAAACCAGTGTGAAACTTTAGAGAGGGCACTATTTACTTCGTCCAAATAGTTATTACCTCTGTTTACTTAGAGAACTAAAGAAGTATTATCCGCAAATAGTACTGTCTCACATAAATTATTCGCGTAGTTGGGAAGGTCATTTATATAAATTAGAAACAGCAATGGGCCCAATATTGATCCCTGCGGCACACCCATATTGATGGGAGCTCCAGTAGATTCAGTTTTATTAATCACTACTTTCTGAGTTCTATTGTACAAATATGATTTCATAAGGCTAACTGATTTATCAGAGACACCATAATGTTCTAGCTTCTTTAATAGTGTTTGGTGATCAACGCAATCGAATGCCTTAGAAAGGTCACACAAAATGCCAATTACATCTTGCTTTTCTTCCCAAGCGTCAAGAATATGTTTGAGAAGTGCAATTCCAGCATCAGTAGTATTTTTACCCTTGGAAAATCCAAACTGATTTTTATGAAGAATGTTATTGGATGTGAAATAATCTAATAATTGGGAATATATATTTTTTTCAAATATTTTGCTAAGTGCTGGTAGTATAGATATTGGCCTAAAGTTAGCTGGGTCACTTTTATCCCCAGATTTAAAAAGAGGAATCAATTGACTATTTTTCATTAGATCAGGAAAAACCCTTTCATCAATACATTTGTTAAAAATAAAAGCCAAGTAAGGGGCTAGTATATCAATTATTGATTTAATAATGCTCTTCTGTTTCTTTGACATTAATTGTTTTAAAAGCTTTAATAATATCTTCACTATTTATGTTTTTAAAGAAAAAGGTTTCCTTGCACTTATCAAACTAGACTCTAGGAGGGAGACAGCGATGTTGGGACAAGCACTAAGAGCACTGGTAGTTTCTATTGGTATTCGAGCAAAGAAATCTTCAAAGACTTTAGCGACCTTATCGTCAGATTCAATAGTTTGATCACCAATTTTTAAACAGAAGGAATTTATATTGGATTTTGATTTGCCCGTTTCTTTGTTAATAATGTTCCAAGTAGCCTTAATTTTACTATCGGCTGATTTAATTTTATTTGAAAAGTACTTCGACTTTGCTAGAATAAAAACTTCTCTGAATGTTTGTGAATACTTCTTGACAAATTCAATGCAGTTAGGATCACAGGAAGTAGCTATCTCTGCATAAAGTGCGTATAATTTCCTTCTGCTTTTATATATACCGGGTGTGGCCCAGTCACTAAATTTCGTACTATCATTACTCATGATGACTTTTTGTTTAAAATTTTCACTAAATTCAGTTTCAAGTAAAAATTAAGTACCTAGCTAGACTAGACTTTTATACTAGAAATTTATAACTAAATAAATGAAACTTCTCACAATTATTTACGCTCAGAAAATATATGATCTCAGACAAACATACCTATTATCTATATTTAAACGATCGAGATCAAGCTGCAAGCAAGCAAGCAAGAAACTGAATGAAAAGGAAGATGGAAGGAACTGAATGTGAATGAATTCATTGAAAGTTACATTCGTTGTTTTACATAAATGTTTTATAATTTAATTTTTTTTAATGTTCATAGTTACAATTACAGTTTTACAAATGAAAATTACATTAAATAAAGAAAGAAATATATAACAAAATTAAATTTATACATCAGATTAAACATTGCTCGAATTCCATTCCAAGTAAGCAGCTGAAGCACTTGTGTTATAGAAATGGGAGACAACGGTGGCACTACAAACACCCAGACATGAGACAATACAGAAAATATCGTTTTGGCTCAGCTGGCAATTGAAACCTGGTCCTCAGAGATGACAATACCTAGAATACTTGTACACAAGCCACTCGACCACGAGTTTCATCGAAATCAGCCTACTAACAAAATAGTTTGCCGCCATCTAGAATTTTTTACATTTTTAACATTGCGTTGCTGTTTTCTTGCCAAAATACTACCAAAAACTGAGTTTCATTGAAATCGGCCGGCAAACAAAAAAGTTGGCTACCATCTTGAATTTTTTACATTTTTAACATTGCGTTGCTGTTTTCTTGCCAAAATACTACCAAAAACTGAGTTTCATTGAAATCGGCCGGCAAACAAAAAAGTTGGCTACCATCTTGAATTTTTTACATTTTTAACATTGCGTTGCTGTTTTCTTGCCAAAATACTACCAAAAACCGAGTTTCATCGAAATCGGCCTGCAAACAAAATAGTTGGCCGCCATCTTGAATTTTTTACATTTTTAACATTGCGTTGCTGTTTTCTTGCCAAAATACTACCAAAAACTGAGTTTCATTGAAATCGGCCGGCAAACAAAAAAGTTGGCTACCATCTTGAATTTTTTACATTTTTAACATTGCGTTGCTGTTTTCTTGCCAAAATACTACCAAAAACTGAGTTTCATTGAAATCGGCCGGCAAACAAAAAAGTTGGCTACCATCTTGAATTTTTTACATTTTTAACATTGCGTTGCTGTTTTCTTGCCAAAATACTACCAAAAACCGAGTTTCATCGAAATCGGCCTGCAAACAAAATAGTTGGCCGCCATCTTGAATTTTTTACATTTTTAACATTGCGTTGCTGTTTCCTTGTCAAAACAGTAGCAAAAACCGAGTTTCATCGAAATCGGCCCGCAAACAAAAAAGTTGGCCGCCATCTTGAAATTTTTTACATTTTTAACATTGCGTTGCTGTTTTCTTGCTAAAATACTACCAAAAACCGAGTTTCATCGAAATCGGCCCACAAACAAAAAAGTTGGCCGCCATCTTTAATTTTTTACATTTTTAACATTGCGTTGCTGATTTATTGTCAAAACAGTAGCAAAAACCGAGTTTCATTGAAATCGGCCTGCAAACAAAAAAGTTGGCTGCCATCTTGAATTTTTTACTTTTTTAACATCGCGTTGCTGTTTTATTGTCAAAATAGTTGCAAAAATCGAGTTTCATCGAAATCGGTCCAATAATCAAACAAAAATACACAAATATCAACAAATACATCAATGTGCGGCCGCCATTTTGAATTCCAAATCTAATATCAAAATCGTGCCAAAAACACTTTTTCATGACACCCACATTAAAAAATTGCAAATACTACTTTCAATATAATATAACCCAATCAGAAGTGTAAAGTATGGGCTCTCAAGACCTCCCACCCCCCCTTCTATACCGCACCACCCCGCACGATTGCTCTGTCTAGCTAGACGCCTCCGATGGCCGACTGTATGATGACTATCTCTCGGCTGTGCCTGTACTGTGCTTAGATGATCAAATCTTATAGTCGCACTATACTACAGACTAGTACTGAGGCGCGTTCAAATCCTTGATCTATGTTTTTGTGTTTTGTTTCTAAAAGTTCATGGTTGATCCTCAAAAAAACATTTTATTTGATTTAGAATATAGGAAAGTTTAAATTATTCGTATTCCAAATGGAAAACGAAGTTTTGCTAATTAAAAGTTCTTCCGTCGTTCCGAATCCTAACACAAGAGCGAAATAAGAAACAACCGCAGTCGTCTTCAGAACGTGCCTCTGACGCAAAAATTCGACACACGTCCAACACTGAGAAGCGCTCGCGCGGTACTGAATTCTGACGGTCGGTGCATCGCATTTTGTAGTAATTTTGCAGTTAAGATTTCTCATTATTATTGAATTAAAATAACAAATTCATGCTTAAAAATTATGAAATCTTTATTCCTTATGAAGTAACAATTATTTGTGTATAAATTTTGCTCAATAATATTATCGTAGATAGGAGAAATTCACAGTTAACTCAAAGCGATTTTCGAAGTTTTTTGGTTTAGAATAAGATTTTTTTTCTAATTTATTTCAATGATATTTCAAAATTCCGAGGCCGCTATGATCTATTCTACTATATAAGAAATAACACTCTATTTTTTTTATTTCATTTGTTTAGAACAGTAGTCCAATCCATGAGCCCAAAAACGTGCCCTCGCGCATTTTATGAAAATCTTTCTCTGCCATTTTGGATTTAATTAAAAAGTTAAGCAAAATTTACAAAAAGCGAGGCCGCTATGATCTATTCCAATAGCTATTCTGCACTATTCAATAAGTCAAAATTGTTAATGTATGTTAGTTTCTGAGATCGACGACGCCAAAATTCCCCATTTTAACCAAAACTCACAGTCGATACGTCATATGGCTCTTAAACGGTGTAGTAGGTATGAACCTCTATACTAAAAAAAGTTGGGAGTTACAAGTCGTGATAAAGTTTGGCCACATGATAGAAACTGATCTGTAGGCTGTTTCTAACTAATATTGAGCTGGGCCAAACTATCCTTACATACAGTTCCATACGGCGGCGGGTTGAATAGCGCACTTTTCCCGGCTTCATTCTAAAAACTATAACAATTCAGGTTTAGCTAATAGGTCAAATGTGGTATCATTTTCGGATAAATTAATAACGTAGAACTTATTTCTGATATAAAAAAAAACAATTTGTTAAGCAGTTTCTGAAAAATTACACAATAACCAACATTTTAAAACTTCATTTTTTTTAGTTTAGGTATTGGCACTTGTTTCAGTATTTTCAAAAAAACTACTTTAAAGAAGCGTTTTTCAGGTTAATTTGTAATATGTTTTAGTTATGCTAACTATATTTTATACAATTTGAGCCTAACCCAAGTAGTTTAAGTCCATTGTTTGCGGACATACAGCTAGTCAAAAATATGCATTTTTTCACGAAATAAAAAAGGTTTCCGTTTCGTTCAGAAACATTTTTCAGGTTTTTTGTTTATATTTCTGTAAAGTTAATTAAATTTTCTACAATTTGAGCTTAATTTGAGTAGGCTAGGTCTATTGGTTGCAGAGACATAGCTGGTTAAAAATGGGTGTTTTATTGAAATTAATTAAAAAAATCTTATCTTTGACTAGCTGTGTCTTTGCAACTAATAAACCTATACTACTCAAATTAGGCTCAAATTGTAGACAATTTAATTAAATTTACAGAAATATAGACAAAAAAACTGAGAAATGCTTCTGAACGAAACAGAAACCCTTTTTTTTTCGTGAAAAAATGCATATTTTTGACTAGCTGTGTCTCCGCAAACAATGGACCTCAACTACTTGAGTTAGGCGCTAATTGTATAAAATATAGTTAGCATAACAAAAGCATATTACAAATTAACCTGAAAAACGCTTCTTTAAAGTAGTTTTTTTGAAAATACTGAAACAAGTGCCAATACCTAAACTAAAAAAATGAAGTTTAAAAATGTTGGTTATTGTGTAATTTTTCAGAAACTGCGTAATAAATTGCATTTTTTTATACCAGAAATAAATTCTACGTTATTGATTTATCCGAAAATGATACCACATTTGACCTATTAGTTAAACCTGAATTGTTATAGTTTTTAGAATGGAACCGGGAAAACTGCGCTATTCAACCCGCCGCCGTATGAAACTGTATGTAAGGATAGTTTGGCCCAGCTCAATATTAGTTAGAAACAGCCTACAGATCAGTTTCTATCATGTGGCCAAACTTTATCACGACTTGTAACTCCCAACTTTTTTTAGTATAGAGGTTCATACCTACTAGTGGGACTAAACGTTAAACTGTCACTCTGAATACGATTTGCGCTATAATGGCGTTAGTTACTGTCTTATTCAGAGTGCGTTCGTTAAACTAGGGCCAAAGTTAACATGGCGATAGACTGCGGACTAACGTCATTTTAGCGCAAATCGTATTCAGATTTACAGTTTAACGTTTAGTACCACCGTTTAAGAATTAAAAGGTGCATTGTGATTGGTTGACAAGAATTAAACCAGAGGCCCTACTAGGGTTGCAAAATTACGTAATTTTACCGAAAAGGCTGGTAAATTACGGATATTTTACCGTAATTTATATAAATTACGGTAAAATTACCAGCGACTATTAGCGTCTTTTATTTATTTATTTCTGCTTTAGAATAAAAAGCAACACTGATTCATGGTATCTAAGCATTGAAAACAAAAAAATAGGATATTCAATTGCGATGATCGTAGTAAAATGCAGGAATTGTGACATTCCCATCTATCTATCGACTCTCGGCAATATCTACAATTACTTCACCTCGCGTTTTATACTGCTTAGTGCGTGAACTTTTTAGTTTTCACTTAAGGTTTTTTTTAGTTTTTCACTTAAAATAGTGGTTTCACATTTTGGAGCTCAGATAGGCTGTCTCACTCATACTTTTGAACTTAAAAAAATAACTTGATTTATTTTTGGTGATTGTTTTCAATACATCGTCTAAAGAATAGTATTACGGATATTAAACATATATTGTTTTTGTTGAAAAAAATACATTTAAATGTACAAAAACTAGTTGTAATTTCACCAAGTACGTGAAATATTCGTGATAGTATTCTTTTGACTATTGAAAACATTCACCAAAAATAAAGCAAGTAAGTAATTTATTATTATTTAAAAAATTCAAAAAAGTGAGTGAGTTAGCCTATCTGAGTTGCAAAATGTGTCAGACAACGCTCTTATAGACTATAATTACTTCACCTCGCGTTTCCTATCTTATTCGGTTAATAGCTTACGGCTTGGTACGTGAAAGGGAGGTCGGCGTTTTTTTCGTTTTTCACTTAACGGACAAACAGACTAACAGATTAGCACATTTTCCCCTGTAATAAAAAAATATAAGTACTTTAAATACATTTTTTACTGAAAATTACCGTAATTTATCGAAAAATACCATAAATTACGTAATTTATCGTTTTTTACCGAATTTTACCAAGGTAATTTTACCGATTTGCATCCCTAGGCCCTACCGCCCAAGTGTCGTCGACTTCGCCGTCAGCTTCATTTGACAGATAGTTGTAATACATTGCTACTTATCTTTGGTAAGTTTTTATTTGTACCAAAAAGAAGTAGCAATGTATCTCATCCATCTGTCAAATGAAGCCGATGGCGAAGTCGACGACACTTGGGCGGTAGGGCCACAGGTTTTGTTAGAACAGTCTTCTTGAACCCCAGTTTTGTGAAACATCTCTGAATAACACAGTTTATTGTTTAACCTAACCCCTCGTTTTCACCAAGGTATAATACATGTTTTGTTGATTTTTGTTCTCATTCATATACATGTATAAAACATGTTGTATACAAAACTTGTTATGTACCTACTTGTAATTGACTACTTTCATTTCGTTCAAACACACAGACGTTCGTATATAGTGTGAACGAGAAGAATGTTTGAGACTGTTACAACACATGTATAAAACAAATACTTGTTTACAACAAGTATTCTACAAGTTTTGTATGAGACTAGTATTTAACATGTTTCTTGGTGAAAACGAGGGGTAATAGATTTTTTTTTTGCATTTTTGTCGTTTCGCCTAAACGTTAAAATCCCTAATTATCAAAACCACTAATGTTAAATGTCCTTAAATTTATTAGCATACATATCTTTTGACACTATAATGACTACGCCGAAGTATTGTTAACCCTTATATTGCCTTGCATACATAATTTTTGGCATAACAATAATAAGCGGTTTTCAAAAGGCAGTTTAAGAAAAAAAAAGTAGTACATAAAAAAGAACTAGATGTCGTTGTTCAACTAAGTAGTTAGGTTTTTAAGAAAAAGGCAAAAGATGAAACGTAATTACTTTTTTAACATACGTTTGTTGAATATGTGGTTTGTTGCGTTGTGCGTTGGTTGTCCGTTGGTGTGATCCGAAGAACTTTTCTCTGACCCTTAGCACAGTTTAGTAGAAATAATTTTAAAAATCTCTACCTAGTTGAAGTAGCGCCATCTATTGACATAAAATTATACTAAAATTGTCAGCTGTCAGAAAATCGTTGCATGCTTGCATGATTATATGCATGCATGCATGCTTGCTCAGTTGTATGCATGCAGGCTTGCTTTTATGCATGCTTGCTCGCTTGCTTGCATGCCTGTATTCTTGCTTGCACGCAACATGCTTGCAAAGTGTTTGTCTAGGGGTGCAGGGGCAAAAACTTTTAATGCGAAGACCATAAGGTTAGGTTAGGTTAGTGTTTCGACCACTTGCAGTGGGCTCCCTAATGCTGCATGCATGTTGCATGCTTGCTTGCATGCATGAATTCCATGCTTATTTGCATGCACTACTTTTCTTTGGTATGTTTTTTTTTCCAAAAAGAAGTCGCAATGTATCACATCATATCATTTGTCAAACCGAGACCGGTCGCTAGGTGGTTTTTAATTAGATAATCAGCCTGCCGATTATGTGCGCGAACATTAATTGTATTGTACTAAAGTAAATTAGTGCTACGTGTACAAAAAAAAAATCCGCAAATCGATATACAGCAAAGCCGTTTGGTACACCTGAGGTCAAAACAAAATTTTGGACCCTCAGTTCTTAAAAATTCTTCCCTTAGGTGTTATAGTGTAATTGTTTTGTATTGGAAAAAAAAATCTCAAGCCTATCGTGTATGGTACCTATCGAATGAAAGAGCTTGCTAAGCCGGTTCAAAAAATATTATATCACATCTATTATATTTCAGCCACTTGTTTTAAATTAAACCAAAAAACATTTTCTAACATACCAAGTTTGAGCTTCTTCAGATACGATGTGGTTTAATTATTTTTGTAAAATACACCTTAAGAGATAATATAATAATGTCCTCATATCAAATCACAAGAAAGCAATTTTGAAAATATTTACATTTCGGTAGTATGTTTTTCGAGTTTTTGCCCAAACTTACGTTTGTATGGGATTGGAGGTATATTTTAAGAAAAATTATTCAAACATATCGTATCTATCTGTAGGAGCCCATCAAGATTGGTATGTATGTTTTGAAAATGTTTTTTGTTTAATTTATAACAAGTGGCTGAAATGTAACGATATGATATATTTTTAGAACCGGCTCAGCAAGCGTTTTCATTTAATAGCATACATGATAGGTTTTGGAACAAAAAATTTTTTCCAAAAAAAGATGACTCCATAACTCCTCTCCTCAGGGAATAATTTTTAAGAACTGCGGGTTCAATATATTGTTTTGACCTCAAGTATACGTGTACCAAACGGCTATGCTGTACATCGATTTGCTGTTTTCTATTTATTTTGAGCTCGTACGATGACCACTATACGGGGAGAGTGGCGCCACCAAACCATTGAAGTTTCAAAAGATCCTTATTTTTTCATAGAAATATCTATTTATTGTGTAAGATTGATGTGATTGCTGTTTCGTCGAATAGAAACTTCGTTGGTCCTTCAATAGAATGTTACCCAAGCACTTGTACTATTATTATCTTAGAGCATTAAACCAATTATTATGTATTCTGTGTCCAACCTAAATCTCTCTAGAGTGTGTTTCATCGGTTATTTTACCTAGGGCGTTATGTTGTTACGTTATGTTTGTTAATTTATTATTATTGCGATGGAATAAGGTTCAATTTCCGGGGTAACAACATAACACCATAGGTAATAACCGATGAAACGCACTCTAGAGTCTCCTCTAGTATAATAATGTAAGTACTCTATGCCTAAATCTATGTACAGTCAGCAACAACGAATGCACTAAACTTTGTCATAGCAACATTATAAACAGCGGTAGTACTTATAAATTCAAATATAGGTCCAAAAAGTTAATTAGACAAAATACTAATTAAAAAGTAGTAAAGTTGAACTCTACTTTCGTTGCTAACCGTACCTTTTACCGTCGATACATAGGTATATCTAGCCGTCCTAGGTGCCCTAGCATGACCACCGAAACACAATAGTTAAATATGTCATCGAAATGATATCAATAAATATGTTAGGGGGCAGTATTGGTATTGCAAGCAACCGGCTCTTTCAATGTACTTAAGAGTGCATCGTGCGTCCACTAGCGCCGCTAATCAAGAATAAAACATTACATCGAAATAATTGCATTAAATAAAATTCTGAAAAATAAAAAAAACTAGTATTAGCTAGCAACATTTTTTGTATGCGTTAATTCTTAGCTTATAGTACATTATGAGACAAGTTAGCTTAGGTTAAAAGCTCACGAGTTTCATACGATGTTTTTCAACACATTTGCGAGGAAAATACAAAGTAATTTACCACACAGCAACAAATATGACAAAAACAAAATATGACAATTACCTATGGGAAAGGCGCGTAGGTTTTTTTTGTTTTTTTCACACGCTCAATGCAAGAATATTTTGCGAACAAAGGGGTGAGTGAGCATACAGCCTACTTCAAAGTTGTAATTTTAAGTGATAAAATGCAATATTTTATAACAAAATATTGTGAATTATGTATAATTTTATAATAATAAATATTTGTTTGACTTAATTAAGGACTTACACAATTATTTATTTCAAAAATGAATATAAATTTTCAGCGGCATTAAACCTCTTTGTTGTTACTAATTCGTCGTCGGACGCGCGTAAAGGACGGTCGTATACTATTTTCCTTCTAATTTGCGCATAAACGTAATTGCTCATTATGGTACCTAAATGTGTCTCATGCAACAAATCCATCACCAAAAAGAGCCCAGGGCTGGAGTGCAACAAATGCTCAAAAATCGTGCACTGTAACAACAACTGTGCTGGTCTATCTAACAAGCAAGTATCGGCATTGCGGTCAGCAGAAAACCTCGAGTGGACATGTCCAGAATGTCTCAAAAATGGTTCAAAACGCAAGTCGTTAATAGAAGTGGAAGAAGATTCTGAAGATGAAGATGAGCTAGATGCCTCTTTTAACAAGTCAGCCATGAAGAAGATCTTAGCCGGAGTAGAAAAAACAATACAGAAAGAAATGAAATGTATACAAAACTCTATTGACTTCTTTAGTGACAAAGTAGACGAGTTTAACGATTCTATAGAAGCATTCACGCAAAGGATCAAGGACCTTGAAAAGAAAAATGCCCACCTTACTAACCTCAATACCCACCTGGAAACTAAACTAAATGCCGTCGAGCAACGAGTGCTGGAACTGGAGCAAAAACAACTCTCTAACCATCTCGAAATTGCTGGCGTAGCCTACGCAGAAAATGAGGAAACAACGTCAATTGTAAAGATAGTGGCTGATAAACTCCAAGTACCTAAGGAATCCATTAAAACAACCAAGCGAACGTTCCATCGAGGGGACAAAAGTGGACCCATATTGGTGGAAGTGCAAGATGGTCATCGGAATCGTTGGATACAGCAAGCAAAACAAGCTAAAATCACTGCGAAAGATATCCTGCCTACCGCCCAAACAGCCGAAAAAGTATTTGTACGCGAAGCGCTAACCCCATACATCAAATCGCTTTTATGGAACGCAAAGAAAACATTAGGCTCAAACTTTAAATTTATATGGTGCAAAGATGGACTAGTACGAGTACGTAAGGACGATAAGTCTAAGGTATTTATTTTACGAAACGAACTTGATGTGAACAAAATGTTATCCTCTTAAAATTAATTTCTTTTTTATTAATTTCATTTCTAAACAAAATCGTAACATTTAAAATGGCGAATGATTTGGTGTATAATAATATCACAGAGTTAAAAGATTGCGTCAACCTAACAAATTACTTTAAATGTATACCGTCCCATTCATTTAACTGTGTACACTTAAACATCCGTTCACTCATCAAAAATTTTGATAGTTTACTACAATGCATAGAAGAATCGCTAAATAAAATTGACGTTATTGTTATTACGGAGGCGGGTATTCATGATAATATTAGTACGTTGTACTCCATCGACGGCTACACAATGCACACAAAACTACGCAGCAAACGCAAAGGCGGAGGAATTATAATATACATTAATAATAAATATAAGGTCAATACCATCGATATATCGACACTATACTACGAATGCCTGATCGTCAGAATCACAACTGCAGCTGATAATAACTTTACTTTGTGTGCACTGTATAGGCCGCCGAGGAAGAACAAACGTCTATATATACGCGAACTACAACGTAATATTAGGTGTCGCTTTCCTAATCTGGATAACGTCATATTAATCGGAGATATAAATATAGACATAAGAACCGAAAATCCCATTAAAAACGATTACTTGAATATGCTCGGAGAGTTCGGTTTCGATTGTGGAATAACTAGTTATACCAGAGTAGAAAGGCGACGTGATTTGATAACTAAAACATGCATCGATCATGCATTTATCCGATCAAGTAACTACGAGCTGTTCTCCGCGGCGCTCGACACCGTACTGGCCGACCATCGCATGATTGTATTGTCATGTGTAACCCCTCCGCACATACAGGTTGCGCGAAAATGTGTAACTTTATTAAATAATAAAATGGTGCATTGTAAGTTGGAGAAAATTGATTGGAACCAAACAAAAAACTTGGAATGTCCAATAGATATTTATAACTGCATTAAAAACGAATTTCATAAATGTTACAACAGTTCAACATATAAAAAAGAAATAAGTAACAGTGTAAGAAATAAAAAACCGTGGATAAATCAAAACATGAATAAACTCTGCTTAAAAAGAGATGAATTGTTTTCAAAATGGATTAAGGACTTAAATAACTCTGTTTTACATTTACAATATAAGAAATATAGAAATAAAACGAACAAAATCATAAACAAAACAAGAAATAATTATTATAATAATAAAATTAAAGATTGTAGAAGAGACGCGAAAAAATTATGGAATTTATTAAATCAAATTATAGGCAAAAATATAAGCAATGTTGATGACGTTCTGATGAAATCATTTAGCATAAAAGAGGGCGAAGAAAGTAAGATTGCCAATAATTTTGCGGAAGGCTTTCAGCAGAACGTCAGCAACATAGTACCCAAGTGTAATAAACCTTTACTGAATCCAAATGACTATAAGACTCAATCAGATGTCACTATGCGCTTTGAACCAGCCACGTTTAGAAAAATTAATAAAATAATTAAAAACATAAATCCAAAAAAATCCCCTGGTAGTGATGGTATCCGTGCCTTAGATTTAAAACATATTTCTTATAAAATATCAAAAGTAATAGTAAAATTTATCAATAGTAGTATCAAATCCGGGACGTACCCAGACGATCTGAAAACAAGTATTATTCGTCCTATACATAAACAGGGCAAAAAATCAGATTATGCTAATTATAGACCCATATCTATTCTACCTACACTAGACAAAGTAATAGAAAAATTTCTTTGTGATCAAATTCAAAAATTCTACAAGGACAATAGCATTCTTTCGTCAAACCAATACGGATTCCAACCACAAAAAAGTACTACACTACTACTTTCGAAATTTACTGAGGACGTAAATACACATCTCAACGATAAGAAACATGTTTTGGTGGCTTTTATAGACTTTAGTAAGGCTTTTGACACTTTAAGACACACTACACTAATAGAAAAACTAGAGAGTACAGGAATTAGAGGACCTTTGTTAAATTGGAGCAAAAGCTATCTAGAGCATCGTCGATACATGGTCAAAGTCGCAGGCAGCCTTAGCGATAGTAAGTTAAGTACCGAAGGAACTGCTCAAGGTTCAGTGTTAGGACCTTTGCACTACCTGGCTTACGTCAATGACCTAAACAATTTAATAAAAAAAAGTACAGTACATCAATTCGCTGATGACACTTGTCTCATAGCAGCTGATCGCAATATACAAACTGCTCAGCAAACACTGCAACACGATCTAACGCTACTTACCAAATGGTCGCATGACATGGGTTTAGTTCTAAACGCGCAAAAAACAAAACTCATTCACATTCATTCACCCTATAACCATGCTTATCAGAATCCTAAAATAATAGTTCATAGTCATGATTGTCTACACAAAAATAACACGCATTGTACTTGTGGACCTATCGAACAAGTATCTCAACATAAATACCTGGGGTTGATCATAGACAATACGTTCAACTGGGGACCTCAAGTAGAATCCGTATGTACCAAAATGCGAGTAATGCTAGCCAAATTTCATATTCTAAAATATAAAATACCATACGATGTCCTTATAAACCTATACAATGCCATGGTAGCTCCTTTATATACATATGGGTTAACTAGTTACGGTAGAACTTTTAAAACATACACGGACAAAATTTATAACCTGCAACTTAGAATACTTAAAGCTATAGCTGGTAAAAAAGTAACAAATAAATATAAATATGAAGAACTATTCAAACTTTGCAGAATACTTCCAATAAATGATAAACTAAAATGTGACCTATTAAAAGAAAACCTACATATTATACCAGTATTACCTATAACTAATCATAAAATACAAACGCGTAAAGCGACACAAAAGAGAATTACTAAACCTTATTCTAACAATTACTACGGTCGCAGACGATTGTGTTGTTTAATCCCTAACATAGCAAATAATATGCCCCATAATTTCGTTAACAATTTAAATGAAAACAATTGCAAGCAAAAATTAAAAACTTATTTTATAGATAATTTAAATTCAGATACATAGTTTTTAAGTCAACATAATTCGCTTAAATAAAGATACACAACTTTAAAGTTAATAACTACTTACCATAAAAATTAAATTCAATCAGTTTTCTCCGAACATCCTGTAGCGCGTGAACCAGAAACCTGTTCGCTCGGTGACTGGTGGACGCCCACGAAACTATTTCACCCATGCGCATTAATGCAACTTATTTGTATTTTGTTACCATTATTGTGTGTGTGCGGCCGACGCATGTCGCCGCATTGTTATTGTTTTTTATTTCAATGCCATCGTCCGAATCGAATGTGCAACACTTAGACAAACCTCATAGGTTTATTAGTGTAAAGCCATTGTTGATATAATTGTAATGTTATTTGGATAAATAAATAAATAAAAAAAATAAAAAATAACTGTATTACCCGGTTAAATTGGGAATGCTCTGTTTACTTGCATAGAACTTGCAATAGGTAGGGTACTAATTTAACTTTGTAGGGATAATTCTATAACAACCTAGTGTTTTATATATTATTGCACGCGTTTGTTATAGCTCGGTTTATGGCCCTAAATGCGATGTATTAGGGCTCTCTTTACGAGCAAGTGTGTTGAAAAATGTATTTGCGCACCTAGTTAAAATCTGGGTTAACGCCCAAAGTGGCCATTTTAGGCGTTAATTAAAACAAACATATTTAAACCAGGAATAAACGCATAAGTAGGTAGGTACAAAAATAGTTTATAACTAATACTAGATTTTATATTTTTCAGAATTTTACTAAACATAGTTAATTCGTTGTTATGATTTTTTGGAGGCTCGGTGTTCCCTTAAGCTCAACATAAGCGTCAATAATAGTACCTACATTATGATATGAGGGCCTGAGGGGTTGCATTGCAGCCCGAGCCGTAGGCGAGGGCGTAACTCAGCCGAGTGTGCAATAAGCAAGAGCTCACGAGTTTCATACGACGTTTTTCAGCACATTTGCGAGGAAAAAAAAAGTAAGTAATTTACCACAAACAAATGCGAAATATGATAATTATGGGAAAAGGCGCGCAGGTTTTTTTTTTCACACGCCAAATGCAAGAATATTTTGCGAACAAAGAGCATAACTTTACTTCAAAATTATAATTTTAACTGATAAAATGCAAATATTATTAATATTTTATATCAAAATATTATGAATTATGAATAATTTAATAATAATAAATATTTGTTTGTCTTAATTAAGGACTTACACATTTATTTATTCCAAAAATGTAATGAATTTTCAGCGGCACTAAAAAAAGTAACTTTAATACCCGCGGGCTGATTATCTAATTAGAAACCACTTAGCGACCGGTTTCATTTGACAGATGAATGTGATACATTGCTACTTCTTTTTGGGTCGAAAAAAAACATACCAAAGAAAAGTAGCAATGTATGTCAAATAAAACCGGTCGCTAAATAGTTTCTATTTAGATAATCAGGGTGCCGGTCAAATTGGGAATGCTCTGTTTACTCGCAAAGAACTTGCTGTAAGTTACTAATTTAACTTTGACTAATTCTACAACCCACTAGTGTTTTACATATTATTGCACGGTGTTTGTTATAGCTCGGTTTATGTCCCTAAAAGCGATGTATAGGGCTCACTACGAGCAAGTGTGTTGAAAACAGGGAATGTTAACGTTATTTTTGAATATAACGTTATTTCTTACTTTTTTTACCGTTAATTTTAACATTAACGTTATGTCAATAAATAACCTTAATTTTAACGTTAATTTGAGAAATAACGTTAAATTTAACGTTATTTACTGAAATAACGTTAATTTTAACGTTATTTCTTCCTTTTTTTACAGTAACTTTAAAATTAACGTTATTCCAATTAATAACGTTAATTTTTTACCGATAATTTTACCGGTACTAAATTTAACGCTATATTTAACGTTCATTTTACCGGTAAAATATTTTTAACGTTATTTTGACCGGTAAACTTACCGATAAAATGTTTTAACGGTATTTTTAACGTTATTTTTTATATCGTTATTTTTTTAACGGTATTTCAATCCCTGGATGAAATAGTACATTATGAGACAAGTTAGCTTAGGTTGGTCATTGCACACAAGGCTGTGAGTTGCAGCCCGAGCCGCAGGCGAGGGCGTAACTCAGCCGAGTGTGCAATGAGTAAAAGCTCACGAGTTTCATACGACGTTTTTCAACACATTTGCGAGAGAAATACAAAGTAATTCACCACACAGCAACAAATACGACAAAAACAAAATATAACAATTATGGGAAAAGGCGCGTAGGTTTTTTTTTGTTTTTTTCACACGCCCAATGCAAGAATATTTTGCAAACAAAGGGGTGAGGGAGCATACAGCCTACTTCAAAATTATAATTTTAATTGATAAAATGCAAATATTTTTGCATTTTATAGCAAAATATTGTGAATTAGAAATAATTTGATAATAATAAATATTCGTTTAACTTAATTAAGGACTTACACATTTATTTATTTCAAAAATGAATATTAATTTTCAGCGGTATAAAACCTCTTTGTTGTTATTAAAAAAATAACTGCATTACCCAGTTAAATTCGGAATGCTCTGTTTACTCGCATAGAACTTGCAGTAAGGTACGAATTTAACTTTGTAGGGATAATTCTATAACAACCTAGTGTTTTATATATTATTGCACGCGTTTGTTATAGCTCGGTTTATGGCCCAAAAAGCGATGTATTAGGGCTCACTTTACGAGCAAGTGTGTTGAAAATACGTTTAAACACTCTTAATAAAGTTTTTATTTTATAGTTACTAGCTGCCCGCGCGGCTTCGCACGGGTAGCGCCCGTCATCTATTAGTTATATGTATTGCGATTTAAAATGACAGAGATTTTTTTCATTACGTCTTTCCGTACAATTTTTGAAAGTTATTTTTTTTACTTCTCCTGAATCCTGATAATAACAAACACAGCAAAAGCAGGATTATCTAATTTGGTGCAGTCGTTCTGAAGTTATGCGCTTACAAACATTTCGGCGATCTATTTTCAACCTTAGAATAATAACACCTAGAACGATAGTTCTCTACAAAGCGCACTGTCAAAAGTAAGCAACTAAAACAGCCAAAATGGGGAATGTCCGAAAAAAATCAAATTGGCTGAATATTTTTTTATAGGTAGGAATAAGCTTCCTTAGTATTAGAAAAAAGTTTCAGAAATTTCGGTTGCGTGAAAAATATATAAAAATTAAAAGTCTCTTTGACTTAACAAAAGTACGAAAGTAACAGCAGAATGGAGATTATACTTTTGCCACCACTGCCTCAACCACAGCAAGTATTTAAAAAAAAAAGTTTTGACATTTTGCGTTAATTTTTTTTTTAATATCATGTTGTGGTTGTGGCAGGTGATGGCAAAGGTATAATCTCCATTCTGCTGTTACTTTCGTATATTTGTGAAGTTGAAGAGACTTTAATTTCCTTTTATTTTATTACGCAACCAAAAATTCTGAAACTTTTTTCTATTACAAAGGAAGCTTATTCCTACCTATAAAAAAATATTCAGCCAATTTGATTTTTTTCGGACATTCCCCATTGCTCCGTTTTCAGATTTTTTATTAATACCGAATACCGAATTTTTTATTAATAACATAATTACCTAATCATACCGAATAAGTGCAAAACAGTTTCAATTTTCCTACATTTAAGAGATTATTTACTATATTATTGGATTTTAGTTACGATTAGTAAAGGATATAAATCTGAAAACTAAACCATTTCGGCTCAGTATTAGTTGCCTCACTTTGGATACGAGGAAACGACTTCTAGGTGTTATTATTCTAAGTTTTTATCTAAATATGTTTTTTTATATTTCGTTTTTTTTTCAAACACAAAGGGCGACAGTTACGTAATATGGGGTGCACTGTTATTGATGATGGTGCTGGTGAACACATGGGGCTGCCGCCACTACCTCCGGTCGCTGGACGCAGCGAGCAACTCCGTCGCTCCCACTGTGGTGTCTGCCGCGACTAGCTATGTGCTCTCTGTGAGTAAATACGTTAGTACTATTATAAAACGTGTTACAAAATAACCCTAAAACCCCGCTTAGTAAAGCGGAATACGGTAGATAGGGACCATCAAACTGAACAACTTTTACTATGGGACCAACTTAGGGTTGGGTAAATTTCACCAAAAATTTCAGTCTGTAAAATATTTCGAATGAGTTTCATTTTGTTTTAAAATATTTCAGTTTAGAGTGAAATTTATTTTAAATTTCAATTGGCCTAAGGTCAAGGTCAAGAAAGTTGACTTAAATTACGAATAACTTTGGCAAATATGACGTAATTTTTTTTCTACATAATATGTAGAAAAAAAATATATATCCTTACATATAATAAAACAGTAAAAAAGTGTATACATTACATATATTTCAAAACAAAATATCTGGGGCAATGGAGACATAGTAATAGAGTAAGAATTAAAAAAAATCGGCCAAGTGCGTGTCGGGCCACGCGCCGTAGGGTTCCGTAGTTACCTTATACCATACCATATTTAATACCACCTATAATTTTTCGTCTGTAAAAATAACTTTGTTTTTCACAGTGTTGGTATGAATGACAAAGTTATATTTGCGGTTTTGGATAATGTGCTATATCTCAAAAACTAATTACTATATCTCGTTCAAACCAATTTTGGTTGAAAGTGTTTATTAAGATCTACAGCATTTATTTTTTTTAGATTTTTCACTCTCTTATTTCAAAAGTTAAAGGGGGGGGACACACATTTTACCACTTTGGTGGTGAATATCTTTCAAACGGTTGACTTTGAGTAAAAGTTGTCTTAAAAACCTCAATGTCATTTTTAAAGACCTATCTATAGACACCCAACACGTGTTGGTTTGAAGAAAAAAATTTTTTTCAGTTTCAGTTCCATGGATGGAAAGCCCCCCCTTAATCTTTTATTTTTCTTATTTTTGTATTAAATTCGTTAAGCGGTTAACAGAATACATCTACCTACCAAGTTTCAACTGTGTAGTCTTAATACTTTCGGAATAAAGTGGCTGTGACATACGGACAGACAGACAGACAGGCAGACAGACATGACGAATCTATAAGGGTTCCGTTTTTTGCCATTTAGGCTACGGAACCCTAAAAAAGTGTGTCTGTTTGTCTGTATGTTTGTCTGTCTGTTTGAACACGCTTATCTCCGGAAATACTGAACGGATTCAAATAAAACTTTTTTGTTATATAGCTGTTAAGCCTGGGTATAGTAAAGGGTATAATTGATTTTGGAAAATGGAACCGTAATGGTCCAACTAAACTATAAGTAATATAAAAATAACGCCCTTACAAAAGCTGTTCAGCCTGATGCGCATTTTTTGTTGAGGTATACCTGATGCAGAACCATAATAGTCCAGCTAAACTATTAGAAATATAAAAATGACACCTTAGCAAAATGTGTTCAGCCTGATGAGCATTTTTTGTTGAAGTATAAAAATTGAAGAACTGGAAGACCTGATTCAGAACCATAATGGTCCAGCTAAACTATTAGAAATATAAAAATGACACCTTAGCAAAATGTGTTCAGCCTGATGAGCATTTTTTGTTGAAGTATAAAAATTGAAGAACTGGAAGACCTGATTCAGAACCATAATGGTCCAGCTAAACTATCAGAAATATAAAAATGACACCTTAAGAAAAGTTCAGCCTGATGAGCATTTTTTGTTGAGGTATAAAAATTGAGGATCTGGAACACCTGATGCAGAACCATAATGGCCCAGCTAAACTATTAGAAATATAAAAATGACACCTTAGCAAAATTTTTTCAGCCCTATCAGCATTTTTTGTTGAGGTATAAAATCGAAGATCTGGAATACCTGATGCAGTACCAAGTTTAGCATAAACATGGTGTTTACAAAAAATCGAAGATCATCAGATGTGGAAATTTAAGAGATCAGGTTAAAGGTGTTTAGCATAATATAATAACTAAGCTGGGAGTACCTCCACGTGGTGAAGGCGGTAACAGTTTGGGCCTAATTTTGATATCGACTTGCCTAAATACGAGTCAGACACTTAAAGCCGCTGGTGTCGATCTAATGACTGGTTGATTTTCGCATGGCCATCTTTATGTGGATTTTTCCAGGGTTAGTAACGCTTCAGGTCTTTTCATATTAGCTCCCGAAGGAAAGACTCCGAACATAGTTATGAAGAATTTTTTTAAACTATGTTTACATGTTTACAATATAAAAAAAACTATTTATTAACTTTTAAAATAATAACTCTGCTACAAGTATTTTCTTATGTAACTACATTAGTTCATATTTATGTATATGTTACCGGCAATGTGTATAATCCGGTATTGTATACAATGCCTGAAACGATCAGGCAATGTATGAAATATTATTCATTTTATACTTTGCCTAGGCATTGTATACAATGCCTGCTGGTCCACCGGCAATGTGTAAAATAAGTATATTTCTGTTGTCTGTTATAAAAAAATAAGTATATTATTTAGTATTGTTTAAAAATAGCATTGTAAATGCAAAAATCTCAAATTTAAAAAAAAAAACATATTTAAATAAGGCATTGATAGGCATTGTATACAATGCCTGCTTTTCATACATTGCCGGTGACATATGCATACGCCGGAGTCATAAAGTCGACGCGTACGAAGTCGCGGGCATCAGCTAGTATACAATATGACGTAATATTTTTCATATCAAAATATATCTAAATCCTAAACAATAATATTTATTTAAATAAATGCAAAGCAAGCAAGCACAGATTAACGTACGCGTTTTGGAAAATCTCACGTAAGATTTATGGGGGGGAGGAAAGGGGGTCGAGCCAAATATCACGACATCTTACCAAGGGGGAGGGGAGTCAAATGATGGTGTATCAGAACATTGGGAGTTCACAACATTTTGTTCACATTAATAAGCTGGCTTCCATCGCGATTTCGTCCGCTTGGTTAATATTTGATTAATTCCTAGGGGTACCTTTGACAAAGTAAAAAAAAGTATCCTATGTTTTAATGCAGGTGTTTCTACCATCTAGTGCCATAGTTCATTTAAATCCGTTCAGCCGTTATTGTGTGATTGAGTAACAAAAATCCAAACTTTCACATTCAAAGGTGTTTGGTAAAAGCCTTATAAAGCCGAATATGGTAGAAGGGACCATCAAATTGAACAATTTTTACTATGGGACCAAATCTGAAATCGCAAAAAAATCTGCTGTTTCAAACATTTTGATATTATGGTTATTATTTTTTGAATGAAACAGCTGATTTTTTTCGCGATTTCAGAGTTGGTCCCATAGTAAAAATTGTTCAGTAACTATGGTTTGATGGACCCTATCTACCATAATCGGCTTTATAAGGCTTTACCAAACACCTTGTATAAGTGTTTTTTTTAATTAATTAGCAATTTATTTTCAGGGTCTGATTGGAGTGGTATTCTTCGAAGAGGGCGCATCAGTGCGGTGGTGGCTAGGAGCCATGTTGATCGTCACGGGGCTGGCGTTGGTAGCTCGACCACGGAACAAGCAAAAATCTGCGTAGCACTCTCATTGACGTGACAACCCTAGATATACATAAGTAGATAATATTTACTTGACGGATGCTGACTTTATTACATAACGAACTATTTAAAAACCACTGTATCTACTAAAAGTACAAACGAACAAAAAGATGAATAAAAGTAAGTACCTACCTATGTATGTATTAAATGACCTAATAAAAGTATAAAAGTATAGTACCTAATAAAAGTATAGCAAATAAGATCACAAACATTTAAGCTTGTATTACATATACTTAAGTAAATGGAGGTATTCATAAAATACAACAAATGATTTTCCACATAATAGATTATGAAAGAAATTACTAATTTTTAGTGACAATTTGATTTAACAACGATTTAATTTTAAAGACTAGACGGTACTCTGTAGGTTGTTTACAGCAGGGGTGTCAAAGATACAGCCCGTGGACCGGATCCGGCCCACAAGCCTCAATACGGCCCGCGACCAGAATCTTTCCTGTGATGATTTTAGATGGCATATCATTGTATGCCATCTAAAATCATCACAGGAAAGATGGCATTCCGGCAGTGGCATTCCACAACGTATTGTAAGATAATAAAAGGTAAGGTAAAAGGTATATCTGGATCCTCAAGCTCAATATGACTCCTTTGTATGAAAATTTACTTAAATTGACGACTTAAAAGATTTTAATTTTTAATTTTGAGTCTGGCCCTCTAACACGTCCTAAATTTATAAAATGGGAAATTTTTAGAAAAATTAGTCACCACTGGTTTACAGTACAAAAATCACATTCCGATGCGTTACGTCAATTTTACTACCAAATAGAGATCTATGTATTTTGTAGTAATCTTATTATACGGATAAGTAACTATAATGTATTAATTATAATTATAGTCGTACCTTAAAGTGAAAATCACTAAAAATTTTAATACAAGATATTAAAATTTTACTTTATTACTTACAGATTTACATTATAAGTGAGAATATAATAATAATAAAAACTAATAAACCAAATGTTTCTTTTATTTGCTGTGTTATTAATTCTGTGTTCGTAATAAAATAAGATCGTTTGAGGAAACTTCTATTCCATAACCGAACTTGCCTTATTGCTAGGTGTACGCAAGAAAAACCGCAAATTGAAAGTCGAAAGGGAGAAAGTTGGTAGTGTCGTGGGGAATGCATATGTATGGGATACTTCATTTACTTACGACACTTCTGGGTCGGTAGTGTAGAAAGGAAAAATATACCCACGCCCACGACACCACCAGTAGTGCGCCTTGGTAGTGTCGTGGGGAAGAAGAGGGCCGTTTGGTACACATATAGTTGAGGTCAAAACTATATTTTGGACCCGCAGTTCTTAAAAATTCTTTCTCTAGGATAGGAGATGGTGTCATCTATTTTTGTATGGGGAGAAAAAAAATTAAAACCTATCGTGTATGGTATCGAATGAAAAGGCTTTCTGAGCCGGTTCTAAAAATATATCACATTATTACATTTCAGCCACTTGTTTTAAATTATACCGAAAAACATTTCCTCTCTCTAAGGGAAAAAAAATTTAAGAACTGCAGGCCCAAAATATTGTTTTGACCTCAAATATAAGTATACGTGTACCAAACGGCTAGGTATGCTGAACATCGATTTGCGTACCTACACCTATCACTAGGAGTGGTAAAGCGACGCTGTTGCCCATGGGTACATACTCCACAAACAATCTAGGAGGCGAAGCTGTGCTTACAACGGCCTTAAAGCCTGAATATCTCCGCAGAGTATTCAACCGAGACGGCTCATTGTGGGTGCTTCATTTTTAGGCCCACAGTTCATTTAAATACCTAGCGGATCTCAACGCAAGTGTCCGCCTCACCCTCTGCAACGGGCTCAACCAGCGAAAACATAGGAGTGTACCACATCGCAATTTATCGACTATCGATGTGCAGTGCGATTAATTTAACAATGTTCAACTGAATTGGCCAACTTCAGAGCGCTTGAGGTACAAAATTTTAGAAAGCAATAAAGTTATTCCGTTTAAAGTTATTATTAATAATGACATTAGATACTAAAACATGTTTTCAATTGACTCCAACGAGATAATGTTATTGTATGGGATATTAAACTACTTAAAATGACTTATTTTTGAAAAAAAAACAGGAATTTTTACAATTTTATATTTAAATTTAAAAAACAATATACATTGTATACTTATTAATAACCTAGATACTTGTCTCATCAATGTAATAATAATAAGTTGATATTAATATTCCTAAACATCCCAGATTCAAACACAATGCTAATAAACAATTTTCTTCAGTAGTCGTGCTCCCCGTTCTTCAATTACCTATACTTATACCAACTATCATTACTTTCGATAAAAACTACCTTTAGCTTGAATCGACCATCCCTCGCCGGTTTTATAGACGACGACGCAACAACGACCGGACGGGCGGCGTCAGTCGCGCGCCGCGGGGCGAGCTCGACGGCCGCATCCGATGACTCGCCGCCGGAATAAACCCGCAAACAAACTCGATCGATAACACAAAACATACCCTTAAATAAAAAAATAACAAAACCACAAATCTCTATAAAGGTTTCAACACTTAACCACAGATTACAGTTATTTAACACCGCAACTTTTTAAAGTTATCGATAAAAACGTGGCGCACCGGCGTCAACAATGTAGTCATAGTGACGCCCCTGTTGACAATTTGACAGTTTTATGTGAACCGACGATGCTATTTTTTAAATAAACATGTTTATTAAACGTTGTGAATTGTTGTATAATTCTTTGAAGCGACAATAATATCCTATTAAAGCTGATTTTATAACACTTCAAAATGGGGAATGGAATGAACAAGGTAAGTTGTATGAAGTTTTTTAAATATATTTTATTTATAGATAAATTCCTGTGAATCATTGAATTGAATGTGTACGAATGGCAACTGTTACGTAACGTTCTCGTAGTTCGTAGCACCGTAGCTATCCGTAGTGATCGTAGCGTCTCGTAGCAGCATACAGACTTCTAAATTGCAAAAAAATATGTGTGAACCTTAAATAATACTGTAGTTAGCTATAACAAAACTCAGTAGGTCTATTTATAACGTATTCAATACCATAATTATTTAAATTAGTATTTAATACTGATGTGCAATGTGCATGCATTTCTTTTAATTTGTTTTAACTGTCTTCATATTTTTTAAAGTTAAATGCAAAATTAAAATCCGTAATGTCTCTTACTTATTTTTATCCTTATTTCTATTTTATATCTTTTAGCATTCAAATGCTTTTGAAAATAAAATAAGAGTTAATAGTTTATTAGTAATCAGAAACGATAATGTCTCTAATAATTTCGCGTTGTAAAAGTCAGTATTAAGTAGTAATACTTAATTCGAAATTTCGGTTCCCGGTTCTGTAAATAATTTATCAATTATTGATAAACCTGATGATCTATGCTGACTATCCACTTGTCCAATAATTATGTAAGTATAATTTTCTTGTAAATAATCCTCGAAAATATATTTTTTGCAATGCGAGGCAATGAACTCGGCGTCTTCTAAAACTTCAAGCAACTTAAGCCATTAGAGATTTCCTCACACATCCCTTAGGAACAATTTGGAATACGAAATTATGATTACTTTGAAACGCAAATTGCGTGATGGTCCATAAAGCTTTTTGTGGAATAATGAGCATGTTAAAGGTTAAGTAGTTAATTACCTCCTTAATAATTGCTCATTACTAGATTTGCTGTTGTATAAATATCTACATAAATATACCTAGATATTTTGTCGACTGCATACATTATTATTGTATAGGTACTGTTTCAATTTATTGCAATAATAAATGCAAAATGGTATACCGTGTTAAAGATTTTTTATTTTTATTTGGAAAACAAACGGTCATTCATAAACATTGACTAATTAACAAGATTATTTTTACAGATTAATAGTTTCACTATTTGCCAAAAAAACAAGTAAAAGATTCGAAACAGTGTACAAATATAATGCCAAGTTGTTGAATAAAAATTAATGTGTAATTTAGAATTTAAACAAACTCAGTGCAAAATATGAAATAGGAATGAAATAAAATACTGAAATTATCTGAGACTGATGATTTAACTAATTTGCTATAATATCTCCCAAACATACATCATTATAAGTATGCTATACTTATACCGTACTTAGTAATATACTTAAAAATAAAGTTATAAAAATAAAACATTTTATAAGTAGCGTTTGTAAAAAAACAGATTCGATGCTACTCTATCCAACAATATGGCATAGAACAGTATTTAAGGCTTATTCTTATATACTAGATACATGTAATAAATGTCAGCAGCTTTTACTATAAATAAAAATCGTATATCTATACCGCCGGAATAGCGTTCCACCCTCCGATTAACTTAGCGACCGATCCTTCGAAAATGGATCACTTCTATTTACAATAGCGGAAGGCATTTCAGTAAAAAAAGATAATTTCGCTGCCTCTTAATGTCTCAGCTGAATCGCTCTAATAGTCTTCGTCTTTATACAAATTACAATTTTCATTGTAACAATTTACAGAAATATCACTGCGTCATTTGTTACTCAGAAAGTAATTTGTGATGATGTCAAAAATAACAATTGGAATCTATAGGTAGTTAATTCACACCAAAAAATGTAATGTCGATTGCTGGTTATCATTGCCAAAAGTGTAACAAAGCCAGTTGATAAATTACCCTAGAACCGCTGAGATGTAGATTATCTGCAATGCGCCTTGTTTTTGTAACAACGATATGGAAATTGAATATCGTTCCTTCATGTATTTTCGTAGGTATTTGTAATAAAATTGGCAATATGCCTTCGGAAATGGGCCGTAAAACCTTGCGAGCCGGCGAGACAGGATTGGTATGTCCTCTATATAGTAAGTAGGCAGTTCTAAAATTATGTTAACGTTTAGTTATTGAAAGAAACATATTACTTTTACTTATTAAGGCGGTTGTATGATCGAAAGTGGCGCCCTCAGAAGTTTTTACTTAATAAGTTATTAATATAAAAATGTTTACCTGGAGTTTTTAGGGCCCATGGTCTAGTATTTTTAGAAGGTAACACTACATGCCTTCATAGTCATTCGTAGGTAGATAGTAAATGTGTCAAAAATTGCCACTTTTAGCAGTTTTGCTATCTACTTCTAGCAGTAACTACGAGGGAATGTAAGAATGTAACGATACCGTCTAAAAATACTAGACTGTGGGCCTTAAAAATTCCACGTAAAACGTTATTAAAATTGTGTATTAGAATTATAATATTCGATAAAATTCACCGCGGCGCCACTTTCGCTCAGGATGCCACCTGAATTTTGTTTAAATTTTATTGTGTCTCTACTTCGTAAGATTTGAATAGAAATTCTTTACATTAGTTTTTCATTTTGCAAATGAACACCTATTGATATAAATCGATTATTATTTTACTTCAAATACTGATTAGCTTAAAAATTATTGAAAGAAGTAATACCTACAAAAGTAAATTAACATACAAAGAACCATACCGTACAATTATTGCTACCATTCTTTTTCTCATCATAACGAAAAATTTGAGCAATTTTATTTTGCCCTTTCAAATACTCTTGGGGACATTTTTCTTTTACAGAAACGTTTGTTATATTTTAGGAATTCCTTACTTTATCTGTAATTACTCCTTTCTCTTGGCCAAAGGAATCCTTGAGGTAAATAGGGACTTCTTACACAGATAATGTTACTTACAAAATTGTATATTCAGATTTCGACAGTACTTTTATGTACATTTTATATTCGTGGTATATAGAGTAGGAAGATCGTTTACTGTTATTGGACCTACTTGAATACAGAGAACGAAACATTTTTTTTAATTTCATTGGTTACATTAATTTATATTCTTATTTTTATGTGCCCCATTTATGTCATTATAAGCAGCTTTATTGGGTGTGCTAAGTCACCCCCATCTTAAAATAATCTAAATATTTAAAAAGCTAAGGGACTAACTGATCTATCAACGCACAGCTTATACTGTACTATACGGATCAAGCTTAAATTTGGTACGCTAATAGTTAGTAGAACGAAGACATCCGCTAAGAAAGGATTTTGGAAAATTCAACCCCTAAGGGGATAAAATAGGGGATGAAAGTTTGTATGAAAATCTGTCAGTTTCGAAGTCAGGATCTTCAAATTTCGTGTTAAAGCTGACGATTAAAAATTAAATTTACCTGCCTCAGCGTTTTTTTTATAATTCCACCCCTGAAGCGGTAAAAAGGGGGGTGAACTTGTAAATAGAAAATCATTCATTTTTAAAGTAAAACTCACTCTTATGACTGCAAACTAGAAACAAATAGGCAAACACATTTTCTGAAAATCAACCTCACAAGGGGTTATCGGATTTGGATTTCAAACAATAGAATAGTTTTTATTCTAATTAAAACATTAGAATAAAATTTTTTCGAATGTTCAAGTGGATGAAGTCGCGGGCGGAAGCTAGTCTATTAGTAAAGAACAAATTTTAAAAAAGTTCACTGTTGAAGGTATTACTAGAATGCACTTAAAGAACACTCTTAGTACTGTTTGCTTTAAATCGAATATCCTATTAACATACATACCTATTATAACATTCCTACAGTATATTAATAAGGACAACAAAATCAGTTATTAGCCAAGTGGACTTAATTTCGGTCAACCGTAACGAAATCGCCCACCACCGGTGAGCAGGTTAAGGTAAATTCTGGATCCAGCGAGAGCTGCTTTGATCCCAAATGTGGTAACATCAAAGAGCTTGGACCTGACTGTTAGAGAATTATAAAATGTCCTAGAAGCGCTCAATTTATAAAATTCAGTCACGAACCACAATTTGATTTGGTTACATTACAACAAATAAGATGACATTTCGGTATTTCGTTAGCGAGGACCAAAATGAGCTTTACTTTCCAGTTAAACTTTGAACTATAGAGTTAAAGAGTTTTCTTGAAAAGGCTTAGGGAAATCCTTTAGACGCATACTACCACATACGCAAAATACCACCTTTACGCAATACGCCATAAACGCAAAATACCACTTACGCAAAATACCAACTTAGCAAAACACCAACTTTGATTTACGCAAAATCGCAACTTTGATTTACCTACGCAATATAACAACTACGCATAAACGCATAACACCAACTTTTTCGTAATTGACTGATTGAAAAAAAAATACTTTCTGTACTTTGATTTGCTACCAGTAAAGTCGAAGTCTCCAGTAGTAAGGACTCCCGTTGACGGCTGTGGGGAATATGCTGACCGAATCTGATGAACATGTATGATAAGACCTCCTTTACAATCATGCTAGCCTGGTATGGTACTTTTCAATAGACTGATTGCCCTGATAGACCAACTCTCCAGCAATTAGCACTCCTGCGTTGAGAGCTGTGGGGAAAATGCTGACCGGATCTGATGAACAGGTACTTTGATTAACTCCTTTCCATTCCTGATAGCCTGGTACTTTTAGTTTTAAGCATAGTCCCAGAATAGATATAATCTAGCTAGTATGCGTCTAAAGGGCTGAGTAACCTTAGCGAAATAGTTTCTTCGGACACTCCACTTCAGTGACAAAATAATTCTAAGTCCCAGGTGGAGTTTTGCGTTTATGGGATTATACGTAGTTGGTATTTTGCGTTTGTGGTATTATGCGTCAAAAGGAGGGAAATTGCTAAGAAATACCTGAATTTAAAACATTTAATCCATATTGAATCAAAGAGTTTTTTACAATAATGAGGCACCACTGTACTGTTTTTATTACTTTACATAAGCTTAGATCAAGGGACATCGTGTGAGCTAGTTCTACATTAATATTTTACACGGAATGGCATTGGACATGGTCCCTTGTCCTTTATAACGGGTCCCGAAAAAACCTGTTTACCGTAGGGAAAAGGGGCTTTTCAATAACCATAAAGCGGGACGCATGGGAAATCCAATATCATAATGTAGCGGTCCGCTTTTTAGGAAAATGAATTAAGTAACTGATCCGTCGCGTCGCGCTCCTGTTGATGGACTTTTTAATATGAACTTAGTTATAAAAGTATAAACTAGTGGCTCCGTGAGCTGTAGACCTCGCGTTAAAAAGTAGCTCAAATTGTATGTTGTTTAAAAAATAATCTAAAAGATGTCGCCACCCCTTTTTCCCCACACACCACGAGCTTTTCAAAGCACATAGTAGGTATGTACGTGCTGTTTGGTATATTTGGTAGGTATATTCGCTGCTAGATGGCGCTTCTAATTTTAATAATTTTTCGAAATAAGTGATTTTTGGTAAATTTCGAAAACCTGGATGATCTAAAAAATTATACAATATTATCGAACCTGCCCACAAAATTTCACCAGAATCGGTTGAGAAATGCGACCTGTAGAGGAGATCAAACAGCCGGAAAGCTGGACTGAAATATGTTTTTTTTACATATCTCCGTCATTTTAATAAATTTCGAAAAATTGCCTCGACAAAAAAATTCTATATATTTATCAAATCTGCTCACAAAATTTCACCGGGATCGGTTGAGAAATGCGACCTGTAGAGGAGAACAGACAGCGCCGGAAATTTGGACTGAATTATGATTTTTTTACATTATCTCCGCCATTAAAAAAAAAAAAACAAAAACTCGCTTGACCAAACAAATCTATAAAATTTTCAAACCTGCTTACAAAATTTCACGAGAATTGGTTCAGAAATGCGACCTGTAGAGGAAAATAGACAGCATTGGAAAGCCGGACTGAAATATGTATTTTTAACATTTCTCCGTCATTTAGAAAAATTTCAAAAAACTAGCGTGAGAAAAAAAATCTATATTATTTTCGAACCTGCTCACAAAATTTCACGAGAATCGGTTGAGAAATGCGACCTGTATTAGAGGAGAACAGACAGCGCCGGAAATTCGGACTGAAATATGATTTTTTTACATTATCTCCGCCATTTAAAAAAAAATTGGCTTGACAAAACAAATCTTTACAATTTTCAAACCTGCTCACAAAATTTCACGAGAATAGGTTGAGAAATGCGACCTGTAGAGGAGAACAGACAGCGCTGGGAAACCGGACTGAAATAGGTTTTTTTAACATATCTCCGCGAAAAATTTCAAAAAACTGGTTTGACGAAAAAATTCTACATTATTTTTAAACCTGCTTACAAAATTTTACTAGAATCGGTTGAAAAATGCGACCTGTAGAGGAAAACAGGCAGAGCGGGAAAACGGACTGTATCCTGTTTTTTTAACATATAACCGCCATTTTAAAAAAAATCAAAAAACTGGCTCGACGAAAATATTCTATATAATTTTCAAACCTGCTCACAAAATTTCACAAGAATCGGTTGAGAAATGCGACCTGTAGGCTGGAACAGACAGCCGGACATACGAAAGAATTTTTGCCCAAGCTGAAGCAGAGACGCTTCGCTCGCACTTCGTGCTCGCTCGGTCAATTATTTAGAATTGTGACTTATATGAGTATAAACCTTATTCTGTTAGCCATAGGGTAGAATGACGATGACTATAATAGTCAATGGCCCTCGTCGCGTGACTTCGATAGCATGGATGAGGTAACTAAGGCACGTTGGTCGGGCGCGTTAGTCACGACTATAATTTAACCCCTAATGTAAAAAACTGCAACATATTTGATGTATAGAACATTGGGGTTAATACACCACGGACGTTCAATGACAGCTTTTAGATTCTGCAACTAAATTTTAGCCCTAGAGATGTTACCCAACCAAACACACATTTAGCAGTTTTGCTATCTACTTCTAGCAGTGACTACGAGGGAATGTACCTAATCTATTCTAAAATACTAGACTGTGGGTCCTAAAAGATCCACGTAAATATTAAAATTATTTTCTAGCACAACTTATTACCTACCCACCTAAATAAAAACCTCTGAAGGCGTCACCTTCGGTATGATATTTATAGTTAGCATTTTTTTATACAAAACTCAGCGTTCGACTAACTTTTACTTTATGGTTGTTTTTGTTTACGGTTAATGCAACTCAGTAAGTAGGTATGCGTTTCATAAAAAATTAACCTTTTTTAAGAACTTTTTGAGCAAAAAACATTGGCTTATTACGTAAACAATAAGACATTATTTTGTGAAGTCTTCAATATGGAGGAGCAAGGGCTCGGATTGTAATATCTGGCAGACATATGGTGCGATTGGACGTACTCCACTTCACCTCAACGTTTACGAAAACAATTACCCCAATTTCCCGCTTGTTTTTTGGGAAGTCAGAAAAAATATTGAGCGCGTAAGTTAATAACTGGTAAAGTGAGTGCTACTGTTTAGCTACTTTTATTTATTAAAAGTAGAAGGTGAAACGCAAGTTTTGTAGGTTTAAGCGAATATACAGATCTTTAAAACTAATCAGCTTACTCTCTGACATAGTTTTCTTTTCAGGCACTGCAGGTAGACAGGTAGGTTTATACAAAGCAATAGCTAACTTCGCATGCAAAACGAAAATGTTATTATGTAGCTGTATGACATTATTGTTAGAGAATGCCCCCTATTTTTTTATCTTACTCTATGGAGAATGCTATTAGCAATAGGTCTAACCATAGACATAGAAACATTTTCGCTGGGTCTAACTCTTATCATGTGTAGATAGTAAAATAAAAAAAATCGCAAGCCATAGACTAATAAATCAATAGCGCATATCGCTTTAAAATGTCCAATCAATTTACATTCGAAGTTCGGTACCTACGTTAGCTACATGCCAATATACCGGTAATTTTTGTCCTATATCAAATATGTTAGTAATTTATATCACTCAACACAGCCAAAAGTTTCATAAAATATGAGTTAGCAAGAATTGAACATACCATTATAATTTAACCTACAATATTTAGCCGACTTTTTTTTAAGGCTGTGTGCTTTTTACCTTCCATTTATTAGAAAAGCAATAATGTACAGAGAAAATATAAATAGTTACACCAATATTAACGCCACAAAATAAAAATAATTACAGCATGTTTTCAGGCCTCTAGGCTAGAGCAACGAACTAGGTAGACTATAATAGTATAGTCAAATTAGCAAAAAGATTTGAAGTAATTCGTGTAGTTTTAATTTTTTATGGAATCGTTAGAAGACATGAATATAAGTTTCCTTCGAGTTTGCACCATTCCTGCTATGTACGGAACATCGTTTAATGTTAGGTATTAAAATTAAAGTCACAATATTTTTTTAAATATAATACCTACAATAAAAGTTTCTTGCCATGTTTTGTTTCAATTTTAATTACCTATCATTGCATACCTAGCTTGCTTAAATCAGATAAAAAGTTACCGAGATATTTGACAAAATCTAAATCTAGGAGGCGCGTCGCTACCTTTGTAACGTCGTAGGTACTTGTTCCTCTACTTTCGCGTTGCGCGCATGTTACTGATCATTAAATCACTTTTTGTCACTCGCTAAAGTAGTGAAACAAGTACCTACGACGTCACAAATGTGGCGCTCCTAGGTTTAGGTGTTGTCAATAACCTCGGTTACTTTTATCTGATTTAAAAAAACTAGGTATGCAATGATAGGTAATTAAAATTGTAACAAAACATGGAAAAAAATTGTTATTGTAGGTATTATATTTTAAAAATCATTGGGACTTTAATTTTAATACCTTACATTAAACGATGTTCCGTACATAGCAGGAATGGTGCAAACTCGGAGGAAACTTATATTCAAGGCTCTAATGATTCCATAAGAAACTTATATTCAAGGCTCTAATGATTCCATAAAAAATTACAACTACACGAATTACTTCCGATCTTTTTGCAAATTCGACATAATTTGACTACACTAATAAAAATGGAATATTCAAATAGCCAACCTAACAACGTGTTTCTCAAAGAAGACTCAATTGTGGGCCTACCATTAATATTCACGACTTCATCTGGGTTAATCAATATAGATTAAGGTATTCCATTTTTTGCTTTTCCTCGGCAGGGTTTTCTCATTTTCTACGATCCGTCACGAAAAGAGGCGATTTACAGGAAAATCCATTTATGGACCTACCAATTCTGGTTTTTTATTACTGAGCTGGCTATAATGTTCTTATAACCTGTATAACAGTCACCAATGTATCAAAATGAAAAGTAATGAAATCAGCTACCTAATTTTTTAAAATAATAATTAAAAAGTACTCATACAAAATATATACTTGGAAGTAGGTCACTATAACAAAGCTAAAAGCTTCTATATTGTTAAATTAATAAAACGTTGAAAGGTAGATATTTCTTGATACGTAAGAAGACTTTAATTTCCAAGGCTTGCAATAGGTGTTAATTAATGATTGTACTATGTTATAGCCAACAGAATGATGAAACTTAAGGGTCCTATTACATTTTTTTACGTAATTTCGATTTTGACGGATTTAAGCGATACAACCTAGAGAAACCTTTGGGTCTACTAAATACATTTATATGTGTCCGCGACAAAAAGTAATATTATGATGATGATGATTCACTGGAAAGTTATAGGGTTAGAAATGAAAATGAAAGTTAGTAAACGATTTCTCAGAATCAACTTTGAACCTGTGCACAGAAAGACAAACATATAAAAGTTTGAACAACAGCAAATAAAAGTATGAAATTTGATTTTTTTTTATGAATATGAATAATCTTTACGATTATTCTGATATAAATTTTACGTAATAATAATAATGTACCTAGGAGAAATTAAAAAAAGAAAGTGAATTCTAAGCGATTTTAGTAGTTTTATGGTTTTTGATTGGGATTTTGTTACATAAATATTCCATAAGTAATTTCAAAATTCCGTGGCAGATTTGTTTAGCGCAGTAGTTCAATCCAGGAGCTCAAAAAAGTGCCTTCGCGCATTTTATGAAAATCTTTCTCTGCAATTTTGGGTTTAATAAAAAGTTAAGCAAAATTTCCAACAGTTTATTCTAAGTGATTTTAGTAGTTTTATGTTTTTGATTGAGTTTTTTTACATGTTCCATAAATAATTTCAAAATTCCGAGGCTGCTACGATCTATTCCAATAGCTATTCTGCACTATTAAATAAGTCAAAATTGTTAATGGATTTTTGTATCTGAGATCGAAAAGGGCGAAATTGACCATTTTACGTAAAAATCACAGTCGAGATTATTATTAGGCATATTAATGCCTCTTAAAAGATTTTGCAGTTGTGGTTGTAGGTAAATAGGTAGCTTATATATATGTAACTTATTAAATGTTTCAGCAGTTGTAGTGTTGGTAATGTTATATGTAACAAAGTTTGTAGCAAACAGTTGATATTTCAAACATTTTACAAAAAAATACAAATCTTGCTTAACATTAAGATTGCGTGTTGACTGGAGGTTTCTGCCTTGTGTTTTTATAACAATACCGACCTAGATATTAAAACTGCGATTTGATGTCGTTTATTTTCTGTCGTCGCTAGAGAAAATTTTTATATTAAAAAAAAGTTGCTGGATCTGTGCGTAAAGCAAAATAATAATTAAAAATACTTCCAGGTGCTCCCAGGGTTGTACGTGGGGAACTACCGGGACTCAAAGGACCCAGTGCAGCTGGATAAGTACAAGATCACGCACATACTATCCATCCACGACGCAGCTAGGAGGTTGCACTCGGTAAGTTACAGTATAAAGTTATAGTAATTCTCAATAAATAGATGACCAAGGGCCAAACCGGGTGGTGCGTGCTGCAGTCTCTCCAAAGGTGCCAAGTGGACTACAAGTATATCGAGGTGTTGAGGTACTTATACAAAAATGCCACCATGTCGGTCCGAGTACAATACCAGAGCACAAATCCTATCCAACTACAGCTATGTGTGAGACAGGAAGACGTTATTTCTCCGAAACTGTTCACAGCTGCGTTGGAGGACATCTTTAAGCTCTTGGACTGGAAAGGACTCGGCATCAACATTAATGGCTAGTATAGTACCTAACACCCTTCGTTTTGCCGATGATATAGTCCTTATGGCTGAGACCATGGAAGACCTGAACACAATGCTCGAAGATCTCCGTAGTGCTTCCCAAAGAGTGGGTCTCCGGATGAACATAGATAAGACGAAGATTATGTCAAATGGCCATGTTGTACCCTCTCCAGTTCATGTTGGGAACACTACACTTGAAGTTGTTGACCACTACTTATCCTAGAACAGGTAGTCCAGTTAGGTAAGTCCAACTTTGAGAAAGAGATCTCTCGTCGAATCCAACTCGGGTGGCCAACGTTCGGGAAGCTTCGAAAAATCTTCACGTCCGACTTACCTTAGTGTCTCAAGACGAAAATCTATGAACAGTGTGTGTTGCCAGTGATGACTTACGGCAGTGAAACGTGGTCGCTAACTATGGGTCTCATAAGGAGGCTCAAGGTCACCCAGCGTGCAATGGAGAGAGCCATGCTCGGCGTTTTCCTGCGTGATCGAATCAGAAACGAGGAGATCCGCAGGAGAACTAAAGTAACCGACATCGCTCGAAGGATTGCTCAGCTGAAGTGGCAATGAAAAGGACACATAGCGAGAAGAACTGATGGCCGTTGGGACGGAAAGGTTCTGGAATGACGACCGCGCACCGGACGACGCTCCGTGGGTAGCCCCCGACAAGGTGGACCGACGACGATCTGGTGAAGGTCGCGGGAAGCCACTGGATGCGGGCAGCGCAGGACCGATCGTCGTGGAGATCCTGAGGGGAGGCCTATCTATACCCATCAGTGGGTGTCGTGCGACTGATATGATGAGATGGCCAAGTAGGTACTTTTTGTATTGTGGATGAATTTCGTTAAATATATACTAAATCATATAGTTAACATAAAAACAAAAAGCAACCTAATAAAAACGTGTTAAAAATGAAGACGGCACGGCAACCAAATTATAGATTTGTTGTAGCTCTACCATGAGTTGATGCTGTTTTTGCTACATCGGAATACTGTTCACAATCAGTGACAGAAAGAACACTATAATCACAGTTTAACAATCCATGTGCTATAGTTTACGGTAGCGAAAACAGTTTGCATCAACCCATTGTGCGCTTTTATAATTCCCAACGGCCCGGCACGGCACCGCCCGGCAGCCGTCCAACGGCACAACTACCCCAGTCATCTTAAACATTCTAGGTCGCAAAAAATTGCAAGGTTCTGCATTTTTGGGATGTTGTTAGGATAGATACCAATAGTGTAAATTCAAATTTGCAACCCTGAAAAACCTGTGCTAACTTCGTAGTGCTCGAAAAGCCTCGACGTTTTTCAGTTTTTGGCTAATAACTTCTAAAAAATGCATTTATGGCAAAGTTGTCTATGACACATTTAAAGAAGATAAAATTACCAACAATTTGAGTGCAATTTTAGCTCTGAGTGTCATATACATCTCGAGATACATACTTCAAAAACGGACCATTTTTGACTAAATTTGTAGTAAAGCTAGTTTTCGAACAAAAAACCGTCTATAATACGCATTCTACGAGGAAAGACGTAAGAAGTAAAGTTGTAGAACAGCTATTTAGCTTTAATTTAGGATAAGGAAAACCTTTTTAGGACCAATAATTGTTCTCTTGTTATCAGATAAAAAAAATAGGAAATCTGATTTTTCTAAAAAAATAATCCTGACGAGCGGTAGGACTCTTTTAAAGGATAAAAAAGATGACAATCAGCGGAAACCGGTATAAAATGCAAAATGAAATTAAATACAATTAATGTTAACGTGTAATTACTTTCACATTATAAAACAAAGTTCTCCGCCGCGTCTGTCTGTCTGTTTGCGATGAACTCAAAAACTACTGCACAGATTTCCATGCGGTTTTCATTAATAGATAGACTGATTTATGAGGAACGTTTAGGTATATAATTTATAAAGGTTTTATGTAAATTAGTTTAAATACAATATAAGCCGAGCGATAACCCTCCTATAATAAACAGACTTTTGGCGCGAATGGAGGTGCCGACTGGAAGGTATTTGTTTTCTTTTTAGGGGTTATGGAAGGTGTAATTGGTAAAACAAGGAAAGAAATCGAAGCGAAGCTTGAGTAGGTTGCCATTTTCTCAATAATGAAGTCACAGTGGCGAAATGATGGAGGAACCTCGAAATTTTCCGACTTTTTTCAGTTTATGGCTTACAACTTCTAAAATATGCATTCTACGGCAAAGTTATGCAGAACACTATTTAAGAAAATAAAATAAACAACAATTTGAGTGGAAGTTTAGCTCTGTATGTCATATATATCTTGAGATACAACATCTCAAATTGGGTAATTTTTCAAAAAAAGTTTTATATTTATAGTAAGGTAGTATTTTGATCAAAATACTGACTGAAGTACTCATTCTACGAGGAAAGACATGAAAAAAAAGTTGTAGAACAATTACTTAGCTTTAATTCAAGACTAAGAAAAATGCTCTAGTACTAATAATAGTTCTCTTGTATCAGGTAAAAAAAAAATAGAAAATTGGAAATTTCAAAAAAAAGTAGCCTGAAGAATTGTAGGACTCTTTTAAATGGTAAGAAACATACTAATCAGCGTTAAATTGTTTATCCTGTAAAATTAAATCGAACACAATTTATATTAATGTGTTATTTCTTAATAATGTCACAGTGGCGAAGTGATGAAGGGACCTCAGCTTACACCTGTGACAGAAACACGCAACACATCAATTACCTACTATTTATTATTCAATTACAACAAAAAGGTATATTAATACATAATAAATTAACAATTAATAGATAACTGTACAATGTTGATAACAATCTTCATTCAAAACTGTATTTCTTGAAAAATCAGATTTTCTAATATTTTTCTTCTACTTGATAAAAATAAATTTATTGGTCCTTAAGCGTTTGTCTAACTCTTAAAGTAAAGCTAAATAACTGCTCTACAACTTTATTTCTTATGTCTTTCTTTGTAGAATGAGTATCTTAGACGATGTTTAGTTCGAAAGACTAGCTTTAGTACAAATTTATAACTTTTTGTCAAAAATGGCCCATTTTTGAAGTGTGTATCTCGAGATATATATGACACTCAGAGCTGAAATGACACTCACATTGTTGGTAATTTTATCTTCTTTAAAAGTGTTATAGACGACCTTGCCGTAGAATGCATTTTTTAGAAATTATTAGCCAAAAACTGAAAAATGTTGAGGTTTTTCGATCACTACGAAGTTAGCACAGGTCTTTCAGGGTTGCAAATTTGGATTTACACTATTCGTATGTATCCTAACAACATCCCAAAACTACACAACCTTTCAAATTTTTGCGACCTAACGCGATTTTTGTGTCTACGATGACTGGCCTAAACAGGGAAGTGAAATGTATGGAATCATATGGAGACGGCACCGGCAAACCGTGCCGTGCCGGCCATATCCTACGCTGCCGTCGAACTTTTACGATGTAGTGCGTAGCTACAAGGATTCATATCTGTGAGTGTGAGTCTAGAGCAAAGAATATACAGCGTGTATAAAGGGTACAACCAGAATATTATAATAATAATATAATAATAATAATAATAACTTTATTGACATAAAACATATTACACAGACATAATGAAGTCTCTGATTCCTGAACTAGGCAAAATACCTGTATCTCAGTAATCAGCGCCCTCTTCCAGATACATTATTCTAGTTCAGTCAACTAAGTTTTTATTAAAGAATTTAGAAAAAAGAAAAAAACAACAAATAATAAAACCTCATTTGTGTGTGTGTGTGTGTGTGTGTGTGTGTGTGTGTGTGTGTGTGTGTGTGTGTGTATGTGTACGTGTGCGTGTGCGTGTGTGTGTGTGTGCATGCGTCTATATACTGACTTGGAGAAGTTCTTCAGTTTTCTGGTAGTCTAGGCTGGATAACCAATTAGAAACTTTCGCTTTGCATTCGTGTAAGGTGAGTGGATAAAAATTAAGTATTTTATTGGCTTTGTTATATAAATAGATAGATAAAGGCATACTTTGTCGTCTAGCTAACGTAGTGCGACATTCAGGTACTTTAATAACATTTTTAATCACACGTTTCCCACTGTATTTGGAATGATCATATGGAGTATGTTGATGTTGCCGAACAATACTACGTAAAATAAACAACTGCCTAACAGATAACACAGAGCATTTTTGGTACAACGCAGCTGTAGGAAACCGGTACGGGCTGAATGTCATGGTTTTGAGCAGGGATCTTTGTGCTCTTTCAATTTGGATCATGTGAGACTTGCAAGCTCCCCCCCAGACAACCACGCAGTAGCCCAATATCGATTGGGCTAACGCGCAGTATACTCTACGGAGAAGATCAAAATCAGCCACATATCTAAGCTTCTTGAAAACCCATATTAGTTTTCGAGTTCGAGATGTTAGCAGCTGTATGTGTGGATACCATTTTAAATGATCATCCACCAACACACCCAGATACTTGACAGAAGAAGACTTAGAAATAGAAACACAAGAGCAAGGTCCAATTTTATTCTGATTACACAGGTGTGCTCTTATTTCTATGTCAGGCAATTGTCTATTGCTGGCAGTAAACTGTAGGAAAGTCGTTTTAGTAAGGTTTAGGGTCAACAGATTTCGCTGTAGCCACTCGGTTACTTTGCGCAAGCCTTCCTCAGTCTTGCAGTGTACCTCATCCCAAGTCCCTCCATGAAATACAAGAGCTGTATCGTCAGCGTATGTGAAAATGTTACCAGCTTCAAGTGATAGTTGACATAAATCGTTAATGTAAATCAGGAATAGACTCGGGCCAAGGATGCTGCCTTGAGGAACTCCAAAGGTTACTGATTCCTCATAGCTAATGTAACTATCAATTTTGACTTGCTGGAGACGATCATTAAGGAAACTAGAGTAAATAGAAAGTGCGTTACCCCTGATCCCAATCCTTTCCAATTTGTTCACAAGAATCGGAATCGAGACAGTGTCAAACGCTTTAGCCAGATCGAGAAAGATACCAATACATTTCTGTTTAGAATCTAGGTTACCTATAACAAAATCAGTCAGTTTTCGTACGGCATCCTCTGTACTTATTTTAGGTCGAAAACCAAATTGGTTGTCTGACAAAATTTTGTGTTTTTCTAAGAAAGATATAAGTCTTTTGTTTAATATAATTTCTAAAATTTTTGATAGTGACGTTAGTACTGAGATCGGCCTATAGTTTGTAACACTGTCTCGATTTCCACCCTTGTGTACTGGAGTAATTAGTGCCTTCTTAAAAACTTTAGGAAATGTGCCCTGTTCAAAGCATAGTCTAATAAGAGTGGTAAGGGGTGGAACGATAATATCCTTAGCCAATTTTAAAAATTTACTAGGAATACCATCCCAACCTATTGCACAGTCAGTTTTAAGATTCATTATAATCGACTCGACTTCAGACTCATCAGGTGGAGACAAGACAATAGAGTTAGGGAGGTGTGGGAGCTTACTTTCCAGATTAATACTATCGTTAGCGTTTTCAATTTTATTTGCAAGTTGTTTGCCAATATTTACAAAAAATCTATTAACTATATTCACCGCCTCTAAGGGTTCATTGCAGACTTGCAAGAGATCTCTAGAAGATGACCTCTTATTAGCTGTATCGATAACAGTTTTAATTGCTGACCAGGTTTCTTTGTTATTTTTAGCGCTTTTAATTAAAGACTTGTCAAACTGAATTTTTAGTTTTCTTATTAACGAGTTACAAAAATTTCTGTACCGTTTGTAACAAATTTCCATTTCAATATTAGCTGGATTAGATCGAAGTTTTTTATGCAGCTTATCTCGGTGTCTAATACATCTGAGCAAACCAGGGGTGATCCAAGGTTTTATGGTTTTCTTTCTTCTTGGAATTTTAATTTGCTTGGTGTTATTGGTTATAGCTGATGATAGTTTGTTTACAAAAATTTGTGCCACGTCGTCAACATTTGATGTTAAAGTTATGAATGAGAAATCTATTTGTCTGACTGATTCTAAGGCTGCCTCAATATCCAGTTTAGTAGAATATGCATTGGGACACTTACTTGGTCGATTCATTGATAGATTTAGCAAAATTGATGAGTGATCGGTGACGGTAGAATTAGTAACAAGAACCGTTGCCAAAAAGCTAGTTTTCATAATAACGTGATCAATACAGTTGTTTTTTCTTGTTGGGAAAAGATGACCAGGTAGCAGCCCCAATTCAGCAGTCAAATTTAGGTATGATGAACTGTTACTATCAATGTTACCGGGTTTAATATCAATATTAATGTCTCCAATCAATATTATGTTACTGGAGCTCACTGGTCTTATTATTCTCTCTAAGGAATTAAGAAAACTATCTGTATTATAAATAGAGGGAGATCTATAAATACAAACTATGACAATACCCGGGTTTATTTTTAAGACTAAAAAGTTCGCTCCTATTGGTTCAGGTACATCAATAGTGCATGGGATATCGTTTTTTATATAAATCACGATACCGTCATTTTGATTAAGAGTTTTGTTGGAATGATGACATATGTAATTATCAAGAGCCGGAGGGGGTTTGTGATCAGAAAGCCAGCATTCCGTTAGAATAATGATATCGCTCTCTATTTTCAGACTTGATAAATAAACAAAGAAGTTGTCCATATTTTTGTAAACACTGCGGATATTTTGAGTTATAATGTTTAAGGATTTTTCACTAAAAGTCTCAATTATTTTGTTACATGAGTCGGTGTCACAGCTGTAAGCTTTTGCTACTGATATATTGTCAATATCTTCGGAGATATTGTTTGAAATTGGATCAAGGCCTGGACCAGTTTATAAAACCATTTTCACAGTCGTTAGGTTTCAAAAATAAATAAGTATGGGAGAAATTGAATATGGACATTGGACATAATTTGCATTTCATGTAGAAATAAAAAATAAGATAAATATCGTATCGATTACCAAAATATTGACTGTGTTGTTGGTACACTATTGTAAGTACCTATGTATGATTGTGGAAACAAACAACATTAAAATTCAACAAATAGGTAAAATTCCGACAAACAGTTATTTCGGTACTGATCGGAAAAAAACTAAATACTTACACTTACGGATAAAATGTTTTAACGGTATTTTTAACGTTATTTTTTTGTATCGTTATTTTTTTAACAGTATTTTAATCCCTGATTTCAACAAATAATTACCTAGATATTAATTAAATAATGTGTTGTGTAGGTACCTACCTATCTTGGAGAGTAGGTACGTAATGAAAAACAGCTGCATGTACGTACCTAAGTACTTACCTATTTTCTTTGATTTTTAAAAGATTTATTTATCATTTAAGTAAGTACCTACTACCTACCTACATTGTAATTTCATTACAGAATTTTTAATCAAATTGTACATAAACACACATTACTGTAGAAAAACTACCTATTTTCAATATAATAATTTGTAAACTATTATTTTATGAAATAATTATAAAGATAACAAAAATGTAGAGAGAAAAGGTTAACTTTTATTTTTTATATTATTCTAAAGTACATACACTCTTTTTTGGCAGTCGTGTAAAAAATAGGTACAAAAAAACACGACACTACTGTACAATGCACACTTCGCTATGAGTATTCTGTGTTGAACATCCAACGACCCGACACGACAGCAATTATAAAAGCATCTTTCGGCGTCGCCGCTGCCGTGCCGAGCCGTGCCGGGCCGTGCCGTGCCGGGCCGTGCCGTTGGGAATTATAAAAGCGCACAATGTAGTGAACCAAATCACACGCGTAAAAATATGGAAAAATTGTTACCGACATCGCCCGGAAAGAACTGAAATACCGGGAATACTCAATGAGGTCGTCAAATTGATTTTTATTATTATTGAAGTGGCATAAAAATAATACTAAACATAAGAATCTATCAATGGTGTCTGCTAAGACCTGCTAACTGAAATCCCAAGGTGGCGCCCTAGTAAAGTGACTTAAGAACTTGCCACCTAGGCAAAAGCACCTAGTACGTTGGTACGTGAGCTGACTTGCAAGTACTGAGACAGTTGTATGCTATTCGTATTGTACTTTTGACATATAAAGGTACGGAGATACTCTGTACTTTGCATGAGGAGAATACTTAGTCTTGATTATAATGCGATCTACCTACTTGTACTAGGTATTTTGTATTCTGTGATATTGTTAGTATGGTTGAGCTACGAGTTCACGACGCTTAACACAATATACTGAACCAATACAGGATGTTTGGTAATAGCCTTATAAAGCCGAATATGGTAGATAGGGACCATCAAACTGAAACAACTTTTACTATGGGACCAATTCTGAAATCGCGAAAAAATGAACAACTGTTTCATACAAAAATTAATAACGAAAATATCAAAATGTATTTTTTTTGTGATTTCAGAGTTGGTCCCATAGTAAAAGTTGTTCAGTTTGATGGTCCCTATCTATCATATTCGGCTTTATAAGGCTATTACCAAACACCCTGTATAATAATACCGTACCCACTTAGGTTCTCGAACCTCTGCGCTCCGCGAACCTGCATCAATTTTTTTTATCCTGTGCTGCAATGTTTTTTTATTATTGTTCAGTTAATAAGCAAAAACAAATTTCCTTTATTTAATCACATTTTCATCCAATAAGATTGCCTGTAGTGGTAATTAAAAACAACTTTGCATACCAAAGGGCTTGATTTCTCAGATTCCAAAATAATATTACCTACGACCTATCTTATAGAATAAATTTAGTTTAAAATGGAACAGAATTTCTATGAGACTATCTACCAAATAGCTATCCAGAATTTTGCAAAACTGGCCTTAACGTGTATAAAAGTAAATGCTTGCTTCACCAAACGTTTGTATGCATAATTAATATTTGGGTTTGTCTTACTCAACAAAAGGTTTAGACCTGCCGACGAAACTTTTGTATGTTTGCACAAAACCGCAACGTGGCTTACTGTTAATTCGGAATTTTCATGTTTTGTAATTATCGTTTCGAAACCGTTCATGTAATTACAATTACAATCGAGTTTTTCTAAATTGTCTCATTTGGGTGAAAACAGCTGATAACGGTCCCAGAGCATGTTTTGATTTCCATAACACGGGCATTTTAGTTTAGCTACTTATAAAGAATAAGATTGTTAGCAAATCTGTTACGAACTTAAAAGCAACAACATTCTTACCAACTGTTTGTTGCCTATTGATCTTTTGATTATTTTCTATTGTATTAAATCAGAGAATGGGCCCGTGACGTCACAGTTTAGGAACAATAGAGGTAAATAAAGCCTTAATTGGAACATACCTTTCTCTCAATTGATGCTACTTTTGCGAAACAAAGACTTTTGTGGAGGTAACCTCGCAATTAGTTTTGTTTATCTTTTTACGTTTTCTTTAAAAAAATATTTAGTGTTGAGTTTACAATCAATTGCCAATATATTTTAAACCCGGTTGGGTTTACAAAAATATATTTTATGTTTAGAAATTGTAACATATTGAATTTTGTTAAGGAGCATCTTCACGACATCACTTAAATATATTTAAGTATATTTAGTGAATCAATCAGTAAGGCCGGCAAAATAATGCCTCTTCTCTTTTCTGCCCCTTTGTGATCCCGTCTCGTCTGTCACGAGATGAATTATTGAATCCGTGACACCACAATGCGAAGACACGTAAACTCCGCGACAAATCCAATAAGGTTGACAGACACATAACTCAATCGGACTCTTGCCGCAAACATTACTTACTTATGAACAATGTTACCACCACAGAACAAACACATTTATAGTTAAATATTTTTTTAGACATATTAAGAATAACAGAATGATAGAATGGTTTATTAAGTAATACAACGTGTTACAAAATAACCCATAATGCCGAATATGGTAGAGGGACCATGAAACTGAACAACTTTTACTATGGGACCAACTCTGAAATTGCAAAAAAATATCAGCTGTTTCATACATTTTGATATTTTCATTAAGTATTATTTTTCGTGTGAAGCTGATTATTTTCGTGATTTCAGAGTTAGGTATCCCATAGAAAGTTGTTCAGTTTGATGGTCCTTATCTACCATATTCGGCATCAGGGGTTATTTTTTAATAGGTACGTTGTATAATGTTAGGGTCTCCACGCAGACATGCTTGACGAGTAAGTTTTATCTAAGCATGGCAAACCTACAAATTGCTACAAATCATACGCTCGATTTTCAAAACCTTAAAAACGTAGGTAGAAAGTAATATTTATTGGCGTACGACTGTTTAAACACTTTTCAAATTAAAATCGTCAAATAAACAATTTTAATCTGTACCCCTAGCACGAAATCTATCGAGAAAAAAACGCGTGTAAAAATGCTCGACAGACAACTCGATAAAAAAAAATGTGCGAAGTATTCGACATTATAATAGGAAGTATATAAATAATTATATAGTTTTTTCAAAAACTTATGTAGAATGTACTTACACAGTATTAGTATGCTGTAATTGTCTATGAGATTACGCTTTTCGGCAGTAGATGGCGCTGTAAAATTTCCCATACAAAACAACTGTATCAAATGTTTTTAAATAGGCGCGTCTTTTGTTCGATGTTCGTGCTTCGGGTACTGCTGCTTCTCTGAACTTTATCTATGACTAGCTGCTGCCCGCGGTTTCACCCGCGTGGTTCCCGTTCCCTTGGGAATATTGGGATAAAAAGTATTTTATGTTTTAATCTAGACTATCTACTACCTGTGTGCCAAATTTCAACCAAATCCGTTCAGTAGTTTTTGCGTGATTGAGCAACAAACATCCAAACCCACAAACTTTCACATTTAAAATATTAGTAGGATTTAACTAACACCCAATTAAGTACTTACTACCACGAAAATTGTTTTCTTTGTTCTGTGCTTACTACTACTAGTCCAGTATTATATTAATCTGTGTTACTACATAACTTGTCGTAGCTTTGAGACGTAAAGAGACCAAGTTATAAAAGCATTGCTGACACTTAAAGTCATCAATCTTACTTACAAACAAAACTTTCTGCAGTGGGAAATAAGCGTGATTTTACCTGATAACTTCCTGATAAGCGTTTGGAATGTTAGATACTTAGGTACTCATTTTAGTTCTTTACCTAGACTCACTTATTTTTGTTACAAGAGCAACAATAAGTAAGCATATAATTTTTTGTTCTTTACCTAGGTAATAGTAGTTTGTTACACAAGGGATGTAAGTGAGCTATTACAGAACAAGATCCAATTTGGCGCCCGTGCGAGCGCAGCTCGCAAAGGGCGCTAATGGATCGAGTGCACCCGAGATATTTAGACGCCCGAGCGAGCGTAGCGAGCGAGGGCGAATATAGTTCGAGGGTGTAATAGCTACTTACAACCGAGGTAAGCATACTATTTTACATCATTCATGCGAGGTAAATTTAATAAAAATAAAAATAAAACGTAAAAGGGTTATTTCATTGAAAACTCGTGGGGTTGATCAGACCATTAAACTGAACAACTTTCATTATGGGACCAACCTCAAAATCACAAAAAAAAATCTGCTGTTTTTGCATTGCAGAATTTTGCATACCTAGCTTGAATTGAAATTAAATGCCGCCATTTTCATTGTTTTTTTTTTCAGCCAAAAGTTTCGTCAATTTATAATAAAAGAAAAGAGACTGATTCACTAAGGAGTTTTAAATGCTTGAACTGTAATAGTAGTTTGTTACACAAGGGATGTAAGTGAGCTATTACAGAACAAGATCCAATTTGGCGCCCGTGCGAGCGCAGCTCGCAAAGGGCGCTAATGGATCGAGTGCACCCGAGATATTTAGACGCCCGAGCGAGCGTAGCGAGCGAGGGCGAATATAGTTCGAGGGTGTAATAGCTACTTACAACCGAGGTAAGCATACTATTTTACATCATTCATGCGAGTAAATTTAATAAAAATAAAAATAAAACGTTAAAGGGTTATTTCATTGAAAACTCGTGGGGTTGATCAGACCATTAAACTGAACAACTTTCATTATGGGACCAACCTCAAAATCACGAAAAAAAATGCATTTGCATTGCAGAATTTTGCATACCTAGCATGAACTGTAATTAAATGCCGCCATTTTCATTGTTTTTTTTCAGCCAAAAGTTTCGTCAGTTTATTTTAAAAGAAAAGAGATTGGTTCACTAAGGAGTTTTAAATGCTTGAATTGTAAAGTAACTTTACAGTTAAAGCATTCACCATCCTTGAATTGTAAAGTGATTTGAAAATGGAACGTTCTATCTAAACAATGCACTGTGTTGCACATGCCAACTTACACAGCCTCATACTATATAAGTAAATCCTAGTTACCGAGCAAGTATGATGTAAAGTAACTTTACAGTTAAAGCATTCTACATCCTTGAATTGTAAAGTGATTTGAAAATGGAACGTTCTATCTAAACAATGCACTGTGTTGCACATGCCAACTTACACAGCCTCATACTATATAAGTAAATCCTAGTTACCGAGCAAGTATGATGTAAAGAAATTTTACGGTCCCTGCTTGTAACAAAAACAAGTAAGTCTAGACTTACTTATTTTTGTTATAAGCAGGGACCGTAAAACCCCTTTTTTTGGTTAACCCTATTAGGGTAGGGTTAGGGAAACCCTATTAAAAAGCTTATCAAATGATAGGGTTTCCCTTTCGATAGGTTAGTCGACGATATACTTACCGTATTGATAGGGTTTTTGAAAATAAGTCTATGAAATACCCAATCAAAAACGCTTTTAACGGTAAGCGGATCATGAAATACCCAATGAAAACCCCTTTAACGGTAAGCGGTTCCGGTCCTTCGGCCCAGGTGGGACTAGGTATAAATTGTTTGAACACGTTTTAAAACCCCTTCATAAAGCCTTCATACGGTTTCCCCGATAAGGTTTTCGTATTCGGTAAGTGCTTACTTGGGTTACCCTTTCGATAGGGTTACCGTATTGAAAGGTTTACCGTATTGATAGGGTTTTTTGAAAACAAGTCTATGAAATACCCAATCAAAAACCCTTTTAACGGTAAGCGGTTCCTGTCCTTGGTTACAAGAGCAAAAATAAGTAAGCATAAAATCGGCATATTTAAGACAAAAACTAGTATTTTAGATTTTTTAAATTTGTGTTAATGCAAAATTGAATTAAATTTAAAACCATTTACCAACCAAACAAACCAAACCTTTTTTTACCCATTGAAGATGGTTATCAGATGCAAATTGCCTCAGACGTATTTTAGACCATAGCTCCGAGGATTTTGGGAGAATCGAGAATAAAATAGCACCAAAAGTTGAGGAATTTATCGGGACACGTGTGAAAGTTTGATTTTTGAAAATCGGCAGGTAACTTTATTTGGAATTTTGAAAAATATATAAAAAAAGTTGGGTTTTTTGGGGGTGTTTGTGGAAATGAATCCTAGGGTATTAGTTTGGCTACAATATGGCGAATTTTTTTTGAAAATCAGTTAATAATTTAGATTTGGAATTGTAGAAAAACGGGTATTTCCGTATATAAAAACAGATGTAGTTTCTATGATTATTGACCGATCGGGTATGGTTTTGAAAAATGCGGAAGCAGACGAGAAATGCATTCGTTGGAATTTTGATTTTTTTTCTAAAATAAATAGGTAGGTACCCTGTAAAAATAATAGGATTTTGCATTTGATTTGATCTGGGAGCACGGTCGTGCTCCCGCCAAGACGAGGAAGCGAAGCGCAAGGGCACTACCTTTTCTCGAAGCGATTCGTCGTTTTTTTGAACCCTCATATTTTGGGTTTGGAGTATACTAGATAAACAAAATTCTCGAAATATGATGTCAGTAGTGGACTTATTAAATATATAAAGTTTCAATTCTATAGCTTTTATAATATAGATTTTATTGATATCTAAAAAACCCCGATTTCGTCACTGACTCACTCATGATCATCGAAACTCATAGGGTACTTCCCGAATCCTGAAGGGGATCCCTTGTTTTCGCATAATTGTTTTATACCTAATTTGATTTGGCATAACGGATTTGGCATAATTTTTTTTGTCATAATAATACTTTCGCATAATTGTTTTTTGGCATACTATTTATATTAGCATAATTATCATTTAGACTAATTTGTTTTCGCATAATGTTATTAGGCATATTGTCTATTCGCCTAATGTTATTTAGACATAAAAATCAAAAACAATAAGAATAAATATTTTTACGCACTTATTTATTTTCATGCAAATGGGGAAGGTATTGTATTAAAATGCCAAAAACTCATAACACATACGACCCAAATATCGACTCATAAAACACCTATTTTTAAAATACTGAAAATCCTTAATGTCGATATCCAATAGACCGAAACTTAAAAGATCGATTATTAAATGACTGATGATAGTTCAAAACCCTGAAAGTTAAAATGCCGATAGTTAAAAATTCCGAAAGTCTGTTTAGGTCTATTAGGTGCTACGACGAGCGAGCGTAGCGAGCGAGGAGGAGGTAAGGTTCCATTGCGCCCAACAACGCACGAGCCGAGCGAGTGAAGCGAGCGTGCCGCGGCAGCGGCCGGCGAAGTGCCAGAACCGACCTGCTGGCATGTAACCCTCAATAACCTTCGGTTTTTTAAGCTTTGGGATTTTGTATTTTAGATAAAATGTTCTTTCGTGATTTAAAAACGTCGTGATTTTTTGTTCATAAAAATATGCGTAAATAACATTATGCGTGTTTCAATTTATGCTAAAGAATATTATGCTTAAACATGATTATGCTTAAAGTAGTTATGCCTAAAAAAATTATGCATAAGCTGTTATGACTAAATAATATTATGCGTAAACATCATTCGGCGAAATCATATTATGCCATGACATATTATGCTTTAAAATTTTATGCAAATACATAGGGAACCATCCTGAAGGCCTAGAAAGCTGAAATTTGGTAATAAGCTAGTATTAGGTCACACAAAACAAAACAATATAAAATTGGATTTTAACCCTCCAACCGCTTAACCCTCATAACTTGGGTTTGGATTACACCAGAAAAACATAAATTTCGGAATATGATGTCAGTAGTAGACTTATTAAACATACAAAGTTTCAATTGCATAGCTTTTAAACTTTGGATTTTATTGAGATCTAAAAAAAACCCGATTTCGCCAAACTTACTGATAATCATAATCATCAAAATTCTTAGGGTACTTGCTGAAGTCCTAAAAAGCTGGAATTTGGTATGTAAGCTAGTTTTAGTACGCAAACAACAAAAAAATTGAACTTTTACACCCCAACCCCTTAAACTAGGGGATGGAAGTTTGTATGAGACTTCCATAAAATTTTGATGCTGGAGGTCTGAAAAAGTCAGACATAATTATGTATCTGAAAAATCTTTAAATATTGTCATTATTTTTGAGACTTAGTAAATCACTGCGGAAAAAAAATATTCATAAAAAAGAAATTGTGTTAATTTCAAAACTACTTCTTTCGTGGCGCAAACCTCACGCTCTTACGTAGTTATTGCTTACTCTGTGCCTCACGCAGACCCTATTTTGCTCTTTGCACTGTCACATTCTACGTCAAAGAGTAAAATAATATCACAGCATAAATTAATTAGTTCTACCACAGAATAAAATAAATAATAGTACAAGTATGCTGGTTAATGTTGATCGAATTTTATACGATTTTAGATCACAATTCTGACCCCACCTTACTTTTCCGGTTTATGGAAAGTTACTTATAAAAAGGAATGAAATCCCACCAAAAACAATTTCATGTATAGTGTTGCCAAGACTCCATATGGCTTGCTCTGTCAAAAAGTTATCAGACCTCATGTAAAGCCAAGCTTCTAACTCTACGCGCCCTAATTCTACAAGCCATAATTTCATAAACTCTTCACCTTAGTCAAAATATGTGTCTTGGCCGTTTCGTTACTACAAGAACTATTGTTTATCAGAAAGGTTTCCATGTAGCGAAATGGCCAAGCCACATATTTTGACTAAGGTGAAGAGTTTTTGAAGTTAGGGCTTGTAGAGTTAGGGCGCGTAGAGTTAGAAGCTTGGCTCTACATGAGGTCTGATAACTTTTTGATAGTGCAAGCCTTAAGGAGTCTTGGCAACACAAACTATACATGAAAATGTTTTTGGTGGGATTTTGTTTTTTCGTTTATTTTTGTATTTATTAATTTTCAATGCTCCGATTCTTGCGGGGATTGCGAAATCTGTGAATTTTTTACTGCATTTCCTATTTTTCTTTGGGTAGTATTTAATCGAGTAACAATAAATTCCCATTTTGGGCCTATCAAAAATACTGAATATAGTGCACTGAAATACTAGTCGGCGACGGACTGCGGGCAACTAAAAATGTTGAAAATGGGTGACTTGAAAATACAAATTGAGTAACTAGTTATTAACTGTTTTAATTAATTATAATAATTAATTGTTAATAGTAATGAATTGATTAACTATTCAGAAAGGGCGACCAAATTACCATTTGGGTGACAACCTTAGGGCACACAAAATATTTAAAATTTGGCATATATTTTATTTAAAAAAGGTGACTATTATCCTAACCCAGATGACAAAAATACCATTGTAAATCATATGAAGGGTACACGGGAAGAAGGAGCTCATCGACATTTTGGCAAAATTTGAGAAAATGGTTAAACAGCCATTTTCTCAAATTTTGTTGAACGGTTTATTTTTACTAAGGCGATTTAACGAGAAATGGACCTCTTTTAGTTTGTTATGGACCCTAGTTTGTTTTGAGTATGCCAATGCCATCGAATGCAATTGATATTTTTAAATGAACAATTAGCAAAATATAAGAAAATTTTCCAAAATCGTTTTTTTTTTTTGTTTTTGGTTATTTGTACATAAGTTTTGGTTCATACTATATTGCATCCCTGAAAAGTTACATCGACTGAGGATTAAATGTTGGGGTCTCCATACAAAAGATCGCTTCATTTCTTACACTACTTCTTCTCGTCTGCCCTTCATATGTATAGTTACAGTACTTGGTATAATACTTGCCCACTCAGTATTTTTGTCAGTCATTTAGAATTTTCACTGCTAACTAAAATTATTTATCTCCCACATGTAGTCGCCTGTTTTACGTATTTTCTGTAATCCATAGTGTTGGTCGCCTGCTTAGTTGTTTTGTCACCCAAAATATACCGATGCCAGGTTTAGTATTTAAGTATCCCATTAACAGTCGCCTTTAATTATTTCCAGTCACCCAATTGATTCATTCCCTTTTTCTTTTTGCATAGTATTTCCTTTCGTATAGATTATCTTCTAAGGAACGTAAAAATTCTTGTCTCCTAAAAGCTAATCCGCTTTTGTCAATGTATTAACAAAATGAATAAATTAACGAACCTTGTACACAGTGTCGTGAAAGTTGGAGGACTCATTAAATATTATAACTCAGTAAGTTTGAAGGAACGATACTCAAGGGTAGCATAAATATGAATATTTGGAAAAAAAAATACAGTTACGCTACGTACGTAAGTGGGTACAGTAAGTTTATTATGTTACCTAATAATGGCAATGGTAAAAAGCGTTATCTTCGTTAGATTAAAATTCTTGCAATATTACAACTTATCGGAATATTGTTAAGACAAAAGATTTTACAATTTCCTGACGTTTCACTGGTTTTTCAGGAAAGTTCAGACCGAATGTATATTGTCAATTGTCAAGTCATCACATCCATGGGGCTGCAATTTTTTTTCTGTAGCAAACTATTGAATTCTACAATTTACAGTATTAAAACTATGTAAATAAAAATGAAAACATCTCACATTCCACTCTCAGTGACAAGAAAAACTTTAATCGAAGCCGAAATCATCACATAACAAATTCATAATAAATAAAACGAAATCAACGGCGTAGTGTTTCACCTACTTTTTTATTAAAAAATAAAGGGTATGTCTTCACCATATATTTTTAATAACGAAAAACGGTTATGAAGCTCGCTTCTGTGAACCTATCCTATTCATCGAATTCCTGCGTCATGCGCTTCAGTTTATTTCAGCGTAAAAATAAAATCATAAGCCTGATCATTTTGTACACATGGATAAGTGTTTTCCCGCCTTTATTGAAGTAGGTTCGTAGAACATCTTAGAATTATTCTATTCTGGAGTAGGGTTTTGCAAATCTTTTATATAAAAGTGAAGGGGTGACTGACAGACTACTGCCCAAACCAAACCACTGAATCTAGAGACTTGAAATTTTGTACTTATATACTTTTTACAGTGTTAACACCCACTAAGAAGGGATTTTTGCAAATTCTACCCCTAAAGTGTTGAAATGAGGGTGTAAAGTTTGTATGGAAAAAATATTTAAATAGACATTTCAACTTGAAACTTCGTAGGAGTACTTCTAAAAACAAATAAGCAAACATGTGTTTCGTGGTTTTCCGAAAGTCAACCCTTTAGGGGGTAAATGGGGTAAAAAAAAGCCCAACATCGATATAGGTGTCGTTATCGAGGTTTTATGGGATGTTGATTGCGAAAATGGCATTTATTTTTAAGTGGTAGACATTATTCAACCCTTAAGGGGCCATCCTTAAATTACGTCACACGTTAAGGGGGAGGGAGAGGGACGACGAAATGTGACAATGTGTGACAAAGGGGTGGGAGGGGTCCTTCATTTCGTGATTTTCAAAGTCATTTAAATTGAAATAAAACAAATTTCTGAACTGCTTTTTAATTCAATAATTATTTCTAGATGCAAAATTGTAAAATATGTGACGTCACACTAGGGAGGGGGGGTCTCACAAATGTGACCGGCTGTGACAAGGACGGGGTAGGGGGTCAAAAACCATGAAATTTGTGTGACGTAGTTTATGGATGGCCCCTAAAGGGGTTAGTGGGAAAACTTTGTATTCCTTTTGCAGGGGTAAACTTTGTATGGAAAAAATATAAAATAGACATTACAACTTGAAACTTCGTAGGAGTACTTACTTACGTAGGAGAGTAACGGGAACTAATAATACCTATATTTTATAATATAGGTATTATTAGCGGCCGCCCGCGACTTCGTCTGCGTATAAAGTTAGCTATCCCTCGGGAACAGTGCTTTTTTCGGGATGAAAGTTACCCTATGTCCTTCTTTGTACCCCTGACAACGTGAATGCAAAATTTCCTGACCATCGGTTTTTTTTTTTAATTGTAATGGGTTTGCTCTTGACCCTAGTCTAGCACGAAAGTATAGACGGGGTCTACGATGGAGCGAGCTTGCCCAGAAGGTGCCTATTCACTCTGGCCTTGAAAAGAGTCAGGTTGTATGTGCTCGGAAACACAGACGCCGGCAGGGAATCGGTTGAGTAGTTAAGACGTGAAGGCGTAACAAACAAACAAACAAACGGACATTCGCATTTATAGTATTAGTAAGGATGTGAATGTTTAATGTTTGTTACTCAATCACGGAAACCGGCTGAACAGATTTGGAATAGCACACAGATAGTTATAGGATATTCTTATCTCGGTCAAAGGATAGCGATTTTCAGAATGTCCACGCGGACGTAGTCGCGGGCAAAAGCTAGTAGGGTATATATATCCTGACAATTGATCGTAAAAGGTACGAAAGTAAAATCATCCTGGAATTACACTAAAATGGTTTCAAAATAGACTTTACTCAACTTGTGAGAGTTTTAATGAGTTTTCTTAAGTCGATTATTTATAAAGGCGCGTTTTTATTTTGTTGAAGTTTGTCTCTTAGCTCTACAATATTGTTGAGCAATGGGGAAACTCGAAACAAATTGTATACACTTTGAATTATACGTTAATCACAAACAGTATTGTATATTAAATAAATAGTACTTAAATACTTTTATAAATATTAGACAACATCACAACATTGGACCGATTCTAAAGTAATTAACTAAAGCACTTGTGTTATAGAAATCAGAAATAACGGTGGAACTACAAACACCCAGACCCGAGTCAATAAAGAGAAGTCCTATTTCTAAATTGACCCAGCCGGAAATCGAACATGGGACCTCAGTTCGACAGCTTGAAAACCTGTATAAAAACCACACGACCTCGGAGGTCGTAATTTGTCAAAATGTTTTCACCAAGCTATAAAAAAAAGAAAAAACATCCTTCAAAAAATCTTAAAACAAAAACAAAAACCACATCAAAATTGTCTCTAAAAAGCAAGAAATAATACTTATGTAAATCATTAGATATGAGATACTCATATCAATTTCAAAAAAACACGTCTGCGTTGAAGTCGGGTGGGGCTGGAGGACCACTTTTTTTGTTTTAAAAGCCCAACCCGACTTCATTAGACGTGTTTTATTGAAATTGATATGCGTATCTCATATCTAATAATTAGAATATTATTTCTTGCTTTTTAGAGACAATTTTGATGCGGTTTTTGTTTTTGTTTTAAGGTTTTTTGAAGTAAGTTTTTTCTTTTTTTTAAGTTTATTATTTTAATTTTTTGTGGCAAGTAATGTCAGAAGATATTTTGACAATTGAGTAAGTAGAAGCAGCTTTAAAATATTTAAATTTGAGATTTTAGCATTCACATAGCTATTTTTACCATCATCACCTTAAGGTATTTCCTTTTCAACAAAACAAGAATCATCTAAATGCTAAATCGGTTCATAAGCAAAGAAGTTACGTCTGTAGATCCGTAAAAACTCAAGCAATATTTTACCAGTATTTTCAGGATTACTCAAAAACTACTGAACCGATTTAAAATGTTCAAAAAATGGGACCAACTTGGGAACAGGATTGATGATGATTTAAATAATGTCAATCGGTCCAGCCGTTTTCGAGTAATCGGCGGACATACACAAAAAAAAAACAAATATACAGACGAACATAGAACCTCCTCCTTTTTTGAAGTCGGTTAAATAGTACAATCGGCATCAAAACGATGATTGTTTTTCCAGAAGGTAACACAGTCGTCTCACACAAGGACTTATCGCTCCCACTTTATATCTGTGATATCTATATAAACGTCCCTCGATTTATTTATATAGTAACATTGTCTCGCAATTACATTAGAGCGTCCCGGCGCGCGCGGCCTCGGCATTTATCTGTTCTTTCGTGTGAAAGAGGCGATCGTCGTAAACTTGTGTAGAGTTAGAACGTCTTTTACTTCAAACGAGTTGAAAGATTATCGCTCTAATTCTGAATGATAAAACAAAAAAAACTCCTAAACCCGAATATGGTAGATAGAGTAAGTATAATGCATCGGAAAGCTGTTATAAACCCTGTAAACCGCCACTTTTTTATTATAATGTTTTTCTATTATTTCTTTTCTATTCTATTATTTTTATTTTCGTGATATGAAATAATAAACTGCATAGAAGCAACTCTAGACCTAATTTGTGTTTTGTTTTTGTTCATTAATGCGATTGATTATTTAAACAATAGTATATTTGCGTCTAGGGTTGTTACTCTGCAGTTTTCCGTTTAAATCAACAACTAAATTTTTCGGATTATTTCTAATCATATCAATCACATGACGCTCACAGCTGGGCACAGGCCTTCCTTAAGTGTCTCTTCGACGATCGGTTAAGAACTGCAGCACTAACTGCTTCCAGCAAATTCTTTTGTCTTCTCCTTCATTTTTTCTTTTACATTTCTCATTTTAGAAAAATCTTGGAAAATTTGAAGCCAGAATAATGTAAGTACATACTCGTATATTGCACAAGAATATCGCACACACCTGCAATTTGTGTCCCGCATGGCACCATCGACGTCGCGTGCTCATCTTTATACAATTTGTTGTCGACACGGCCAAATGGCGAACGACATGGAACCAGAGTGTCTTATAAATTTAAAAAATGGTGACGACCGACGACGCCGCCTTACGATGAATTGCTTTGTGATAGCAAAAATGTGGTCGTTTGCTTTGAATTATGATATTCAGAATAGATTATGATTATTTAAGAATTCATCAAATTATTGAATATCAGTAAATCCAATATAGGTCAATTTAAACTGGACTCGCTTTAAAACTTTATGTTGATTGCGACTTGCATCGATGCTCGTTGAACTGCTCTCCAGGGGCAATAAACCACCTATTAATAAAACAAGAGCACAAAACGGCAGTATACCCTATAAGAGTAGGGCAAAAGACCCGGTTTAAACCCGACCACTGAGTTTAAACCCAATAAAGACCCACATTGTATGTGAAAGAAACTTTTTACAGCTTTTTTCTTTCTATTGATATGCCTATGTGTCGTTGCTATGAAAACAATTTCTTGTTAAATCAATACTGAAAAATATTCAAAGGGCGACACATCTCTAGATTTTATTTAATTCAATAAAATGTTATATGGGCGTTAACTGGGTTAAACCCTGCAGTCGGGTCAAAATCGGGTCCTTTGCCCAACTCTACTATACTTAGTACTTATATCTATTCTGTAGACACAGACATACGTTATTGCACTGCAGCTGTCGTAGAACAAAACTCATTACTATCATAAAACAAAATATTTCTTTTTTAGATTTTGCGTAATGTAAGTTGAGATTGAGATGTAAAACTTGTCAGCCATTTTCTAAATAGCCTGTCTGATGAGATACGATTACTGTCAAGTGTGGGCGCTTTGCAGCGGAGTGTGTCGGTTGTTTCGGGGCCTAAGTAGGTATTATGTCTACGTAAAAGGTAATTGTTTCGATTTAAAATGTATAATAAAGTACATTATTTTAAGTTTCTTTAGAATTTAAAAAGCTTGATATCCATGGCTGTCTTTACATTATTTACGTTAAAGTAAAACAAGTACAAGTACAAGTGTTGTGTAAGTATATTATAATACTTACACAACACAGGTATAACGTCTTGTCTTAGGCCCGTCTTTATAAACCGCTCTCAACGTTGAGAGCTATCTTGATATAAGAAGAGCATTTCAAGTATGAGAGTTGAGAAGCTGTACAACCCAAGTAACACAGATAGCTGTATAACTACTCACTTTTAGACTTATTTAAAACTGTGCTTATTAAGACTCTTCTTAGAGTACACTGGTGACCCTACAGCTGCATAATAGCAGTCAGTGATATTTAAACAGCTTAGGCTAATTAAGAGCCGCATTAAGGCTTATTAAGACCGACAAAACCACCATTAATACGCTAAGAGTGCTATAAAGGTATATTTTCTCGACTCTATTCAGCTTCTAACATATTCTGAAGCCTAAACCCTAGTAAGGACTGTTTAGTGGACAAAATTTCGCCAAATACTGTATAAGAAGGTATTTGTGAACTCCTATTACACTAACTTATTAAAGAGGCACGTGTGAACTATTATGAAGTGAATAGCTGTATAATGGATGATATGTGGCGCATATTTCAACTTATAGCTGAATATGTCTACCGCTAATCAGCCTTTATACTGCCATTGATAATATCTGCATCGCGGCTGTTTATTTATACATTCACTAGATGTCTCGCAGCTGCTTAGAGACTCATTAGTGTATCGAATTAACGGCTTCTACTTTATAATGGTTCACATAAGTACCTTTAAACAGATGTTATCTGAATAAAAGAACATATGTGGTACTGTAATCAGTCAATGTAATTAGTAACATAATCCACCATTTTTTGTATAACCTTTAAAAATTCTGATTGATTTTTCAACCTTTACGATGTTTTGTGCAAGAAATAGGAATGTAATGTATCAGTTTTGACTTCGAAATATCTTAATAATAACTTTTTATCTTATAATTCTTTTCAAAGCACTACATTTTTTTTGTCAAGATTACATCACAGCATATTTATATCACAAAACTAATTCAAAACATATTATTTTCGTGGCGCACTAAAATTCTGTTAGATAATATATATGTATAATGTCAGTAAAATTACGTTCCCAGTCATTTTCCCTTTATAATACGTCAAACAGAGTATAAATATGAATATTATCCACTAATTTATCGTTAACTCTAATTCATTCACGTAACATAAAGTGTTCACTTGTTAGCTTTATATTTGCTTAAACCCGTTTACACTTCAAATATTAGTTCACGTAATTTTACACAGGCCGCAAGCAGCCTTGCGCGGTTCTAAATATGTATTAAAGCGTACATGTGACATATTTTCTGAATAAAGAGTAACTTGTGATCTCTTAGTCAGTCGAATTTAGGCGCATAGTACTGTCGTTACCCTTTATAACACTCTTAAATTTCTGCTACACAGCCTGTTACCCTTTATTACACTGTTAAGTTGCTGCTACACAGCTCTTAAGCAGCTATGTGAACTTAAGGCTGAATAATTTGTGCCCATTTAAGAGTTATAAGAGCTGTATAAGGTCGTATACAGCTTTTATGCAGGTTCCTTATTCAGCTTTAAGCGTGATGGAAATCCGTTATTCGGCTATTAAACAGCCTTCGTGTGTTACTTGGGAAGAATTCAGAAACATTAACATTAGATCAAATTTGGGTAACACTAACACGAGTGAGTAGAAAGTTAGTTTTTTTGTAAGCTACTCATACTCACCCGTCACGAAACTTTGCAGACACGATGTCAGGAGTCAGAAAAAGACATAAGGTACCTTTCATCTAGAAAAAAATAGCAAATAGAGGACATAAAAAACTTAACTATCGGCATTCTGTTGCATTTCATGATGTAAGTAAGCTAGGTATTTAGATAAATCCTTTCCATTAAAGTACAGTCAGCAACACGTCAGACTATACATGTTGACCTTGAGACCGTCCTTATGCCGTACGTAATAAAAGCTGTTTTCGTAGTTCAACTGTTTAACCTACCGTGCTGTCGTGTGTACGTATAATGCAGACATGACAAATGGCCTGGTGTAGAAAGTATTTCATGAATACATGAAAGTTTAATGTGTTTGGAAAACTGTAATGGTTGATACGTGTGATACGCCATTTGATATGAATCACATATTTATAAGTCACTAGCGACCCGTCCTCGCTTCGCTTCGGTTCCTTCCTTATTTTGCCGATTTCGACCTTCCAACAACACCCAATGAGAAAACAAATAGGTACCTTCAAGTTGTCACCTCCATTCACTCCCAAAAGTCTGTTTCCGTCCCGTTCGAGTCCCTACATCGGTGTGAGAAACGCGCTTATGGTTAAAATTATCCCTGGTAATGGTTAGGTAATTGTTTTACGAAGAATATTTTATTTTACTTTTACTTTTTACTTTTCAAGAATCCTTTTTCTTTTTATTCATATCGATTGAACATAAAACTAAAATTACTTAGTTTCTTTGTTAACGAACCGTGAATGATCCTGATTGTGTTTATAGCACCTTTTTGTAACAAAAGAGCGTGTCAATTTTGTATCACTATGGCAAAGACTTTCTATGTGTATACTACCACCTACGAACAAAGATACTAAGGAAGTGTAATTCTGCTCAAAAAATAGCACCACGCAAACTACAACCGAGTGGGCGGGGCTAAAAAAGTACAACCGAAGCACTGTTTAGTCATGTCTGTCACGCGCTCGGTGACAGTCGTTAGCGCAACGACAAAAAAATCATTAAAAAGTGGTATAAAATGACGTCATGTGTGGTCAAGTGGTGTAAAAGACCAATAGAAGGCATCAAAACAAATATCATATCATATCATATCATTGGTAAGTAAAATATTTTTCGTTATTTAGAAATATCTATGAGCGTATACATGCAATCTATGGTAGCTATTATGCAACAAGTGTTCAGTCACTTTGTGGGGCAGAGTCAAATCTTCACGTTCACTGCTATCACAGATTTTTAAACAAGAATAAAACTCTCTCATGAAATTCAGTACAACAGAAAAAAAGGAAAATTAAAATCAAAATTTTGTAATGCTATAAAAATGGCGCGTCCTGCAATATACAATCCATAGAAAACGAGTAATCTGATGTAAACTTCTTGCTTTTTATCATTATACAGGGTGTAACAAAAACTCTGTCCAATCCGTGAAGGGATGATTAGGTAGGTACCTATAAAGTTTCGATTCTATTCACACAATCCTCTTTGATTAACAAGTAAAAAAAATCCCTGGTTAAAATAGAATAAACGAAAAATGGGGAACTCACATTGCAACACTGAAGGCAGCGGCACCACAAGTAGTGACGTCATTAGGTCAAGACCGTCAGAACACAAAGTAATGACAATTTCCAGAAACTATGATTTTTATGCAGCTCTGAAAACAGCTTTTTAATATGGAGTTTGATGCGCGGATCGTTCTGCTGGAACCCCAATATGAGATCTGCTGCGAAGATGCTACTCCATATTTCCACCACCAATAGCAATACATGCCCAGCAACTGTGCACTAGATTGTCTCGAACACTTTGCAGCACACCTGTATTCAACTTAATAAGTACAAAAGTGGCTATTATTCGCAAACGCATTACGGCTTCACTCTCACAAATGTTTTTAAACATCAACTGTTAACATGACCTCACAAATAAAACTCAAGAGGTGTCAAATCTGGCGATCGCGCTAGCTACGGAGTTGATCTACCTCTTCCAATCCACCGTCTCACATATTGCTAGCTTAGGTATTCGCGCACCGGTCAATAAGCATATTAAAATAGTCTGTATTAAAGATTTTTGGCAAGAATAAATTTTGACTTGGTGGAATACGCTGCTATAAAAAAAATATATTCCGACGAACTGAGAACCTCCTCCTTTTTTGAAGTCGGTTAAAAAGATGTTGCTATACGAATTTTGTACTGCCAATTAAAGCATGCTTTTTTATGTGAAAAATAAAAATAAAGCAACGTATTAATACGCAGTCACACCTCTAAAAGACGTATTGAGGCGTTGCTTTCGCCAATGTGATAATTATCCACATTATGTACTTACATGTTATGAAAAAGAAATTTCTACGTAATACATTCTCTTTTATTAAGCATACCTATTTTATTTCAATACCTTACCTAATTTTAGTCCTTCTTGAAATCAAGTGTCTTACCAATTAATATGATCATCATTCATCAACATCATCATTTTATAATTTTCATAAAATAAAATAACAATAAAATCATCACAGCCGAAAGACGTCCACTCCTGACATTATGTCTCTTTTAGTTTTCCAGAGCGATTAGTTGCAGACGACTTACATTCAGCGTATTCGAGCGATCTTTAGCAAGTCGTCTGTCTACATAATAAAACAAACATTATATCTAACAAATAATAATGTACTAATTTCATAAAACAATTTTATGATGCCGCCCACCGCGCCGGGCCGTAGTGATCTTAGCAGGTTAGGTGTACTGACTGCATTCTACATTACACCGTCCTCGCTTCAATGACAAAGGCACGACAACGGCCCAATGAGTGACACGGCGCGAGGCAGATATCCAATCATGTTTGATCTGCGTTCAAACCCCAGCCAATAGAAAACGTGATATGCGTTAGAATACAACCTAATACCGATTATGCGTTCATTGTAATAAGGTATGTTTTTACTAGTTCATTGTTGAGTTTGCGACCATTTTGTGTTACAGAATATGCGAAGGTGCCATTTTTTAAGCAATATTTGTTAGGAGTTAGGCTTCCTTAGTTTTTATTTCGTTGACTACCACTATGGTAATATCATGAGTTGCTTAATTAGTGAAGTTTTACGTGTTTTAGATGTAAACATCTATTAATTTATAACTAGTATATGTAGACATTACACTTGGTACTGTCTACATAATATACTAGTCTATAGCTGATAGCGTATGAATCCTGCACTATTTTGCAAACTTTGCGCCACTTCGCCGTTGCCGTTCTATCCTGATTTATTTATGTGAGACCGTCAACGACAATACATTAATCTTGTGTGTAACAACTAATCTAATACAAACGGTTGGCTTTCTCATCCCCAAGTTGCTTGGGGACGTCCCGGAGCCGCTTTGGTCGTCAACCATGATTACACATTGCAACTTTTTTAATAATAGCGATGCCGTACCGGCGTTTCATACAAAACTCATGTTTCTCATAACAAAATAATTAAAAGGTTACTTTTATATTGTAATCCCTTTTTAAATTAAAACCTAAAAATGTTTAGCAAGTCTGAATTCTTGTCTTAGCAAATTTCGAACTTACTCGTATTATATTATTTTGTACAATAATTTAATCCAACTTTGTAGAAAAAGGAACAGTTCCCCAAATGTATTTTAACCACAAAATATTTTATGAATACTAAAATGATAGAAATTTTATGTATGTGTACACACTTATTCGGTTACTTGCCATTTTATTAGTCACCAAACATTAGATCATGTCTAAGTATATTTTATGGCAGCCATCAAACTCGATTATGGCTGTTTGCGCTCGAACATTCCATCGTATCGCATTCCACTGCGAGGTTTGATAGCTACTAATTAAAAGACAGCCGCCATTATGACTCGGCAATGCTTCATTTTACTACAAACTTTCAAATCATCGATGTTTACCAAGGTTACCATTCCGTTGCTAACTGGTAAATAGCGGAATAAAAACGTGAGTTTTTTGTTAATTCAGTTAAATAAGTAAAACATGTTTCTACTCTACAATCTGTGTTCCAATTGAATGCCCGCTGTAGGACATAGTTTTGTTTGAACTATAACTTAATAATTTAATATTAGTTAAATAGCGCTAACTAATTGTACGAAAAAAAACTGCGAAGCCGTTTGGTACACGTATACTTGAGGTCAAAACAAAATTTTGGACCAGCAAGTCTTTAAAAAATGTTCCCTTAGGAGAGAAGTTATGGAGTCATCTTTTTTTTGTATGGTAAAAAAAAATTTTTCTAGAACCTATCGTGTATGGTATTGAATGAAAGGGCTTGCTGAGCCGGTTCTAAAAATATTTCACATCATTACATTTCATCCACTTTTTTTTTAAATTAAACCAAAAAGCATTTTCATAACATACCAAGTTTGGGCTCCTTCAGAGCCGATGTGGTTAAATTATTTTTTTGTAAAATACACCCTAAGAGTCCTCATATCAAATCACTATAGACAGCAATTTTGAAAATATTTACATTTAGTATTTTTTTCTAATATTTGCCCAAACTTAGGTTTATATGGGATTTTTGGAAATTGATTTTTGGTTTAATTTAAAATAAGTGCCGAAATGTAATTATGTGATATATTATTAGAAACTGCTCAGAAAGCCCTTTCATTCGATATCACACATGATAGGTTTCAGAAGAAACATTTTTTTTAATCATTATGTGATCACTTTGTAACAGCTTCCTAATCATGAAAAATTAAAAAAAAATCTATTCAACCATATCTGTAAGAGCCCAAACTTGCTATGTTTTGAAAATATTTTTGGTTTAATTTAAAACAAGTGGCTGAAATGTAATAATGTATATAATTTTAGAACCGGCTTAGCAAGCCCTTTCATACGATACCATACACGATAGGTCTTAGAAAAAAAAATTTTCCCAATACAAAAAAAAGATGACACCATAACTCCTCTCCTAAGGGAAGAATTTTTAAGAACTGCGGGTCCAAAATTTTGTTTTGTTCATTTAAAAGCTTTATATTTCTTTATGAGTAATAAAGTCGTTACTAAGTAACCATCGTTAGATTTTTTAATAAATAAATAACAGAACTACATATTTTAAAAAGACTGTTCTCCATCTTCCAAGTTTACGGCCAAAAAAATTCGTGTTCATTACAGGATTTTGCGACAAAGCCAGTTTTGTTGTTGTTAATTACCAACAACAAATGAATGGCGTACCCTCAGAGCATTACAGCGCTCGGTACGGAATGCAAACAACACAGTTGTAATTAATTTAACCGACTCTCTGCTCGGGACAAGTTGTTTTACGAAATTAGTCGCTTTGATTGCGTCATGCGTAACACTAGGGCAACTAAAGTAATGTTTCATAAAACACCTCAAACAGAGATAATTTTGAAGCATTATGTTATGTATGTTAACACATAACTATATTTTGTTTGTTGTTAATAATCCTGTTGTTGTACGGTACTTTTTTGGTCACGATAAACCTATTTAAGATTGTAAATATTGCTACTTCTGTTAAAGCTGATAAGTTTCTTGCGCCCTTTTATTTCTTCTTATCTGTCAAAAAGGAATGGGATGATAGGATACCAATAGATGATTAAATAGCGCTTAATTAAGTTATTTGAATAAAAATATTTTGACTTTGACTATGTCTTAAGTGTAAATGTTTTTCTCTTCTTTGGTTAAGTCTTAGAGGTAATAGTGAGTTTCAGGAAATAGAGAAAAGGTGACCCAATCAAAAGCATTTGTTTTAAAAATAATCTCAAAAAATCAATATTTTTTGCTGTTAGGTGCTTTGATGTTAGGTACCTAGTTTATTTTAATCACATCTTGAAGATGATATCGCGTACCTAACAAAAAGTACTTATATCTAATACGGATCGTTACTGTAACAAGGGTTAGTCTGCTCTGTACCGAAGGGATTTACTAAATCCATGGCTCTGATATGATGATAGATCGAAATGTACAGAGTGACCACAAAATGACCTTATTAATATAGAAAAAATATTCTACGAACAGGCCCAAGCGGCTTATATTGAATTTTTGATATGATTTCTATCGAAAATGTCGCTGTTGTTCATCACGCCAGTTGCTAATGACCCAGTTTACGGTAGTTCTCCGCCTTGTTTGATGACAATGATGACAGCAATGTGGGAAAAGATCCAACCTTCGGGTCCTCAGCAGAGGTCGATCAGAAAGCTTGTAATGATGGGCAGCTCATTCTAATGCGATCCTGCGAAACTTTTATCAAAACACACTCATAAGTAATTCCGTAAATGTGTTGTTTGCGACATGTAAGTATGACAAAAAAACCTTGGGCATAAATCAGATTTTATTACTTGAGATGATAAAACTTATCTGCATACGTCTGCATATTTAAATTCGGTCTGATATTTTAATCATAAACATCATAATTATTAGTACATGTTCACTAAGCTAAGCTCTCATGTGTCTGTATGAAAAAATAAGGCTTAGGTACCTATAACTTCGGAAAAGTTTTTTTCGCTATAGGTATACATAGACACCGAAAAACCGTTTATTTTAAAACCAATTAAAAAGTCAATTAAGTATTTTGTTTTGCTCTTTAGTGGTTATTACCTAAATAGGTAGTTGTTTATTTTGTAACTATGTAAATTTGTTCTAATCACACCTAAAAAAAAACCCGGTCAAGAGCGAGTCGGACTCGCGCACCGAGGGTTCCGTACAATCATAAATATATTTGGATAAATGTTACTTTAGTACAGTCTTTAAAAAAGTAGGATAAGCGGCAGACAGATGGAAGGGCGAACAGGCGGACAGTTAATTCCGGGTATTCCCCGGAAGTAAACCTCCTCTTTGAGTAATAAAATTAATGATTGCCAACGGATTTAGTTCGTTGTTAGTGGTTACCAATAATATCGGTCCCGAATTCGATATATCAATTTACAAATCTTAACCACAGCTGCTTATCTGAAAAACACATTGCAAACTGTTTATATTAATAAGTAGGAACTTATTCTTCGTTTATTCGTACGGCAAATAGTAGGTAATTATTATATTAGAACCAGCCACCAATTATTATTGTAGTATTAGGTTGCGCCATCTCTTGACCGATTGTGGAACAATTTTTTTTCTCAGGTCAGCATTCTTAGGACAGCGCCATCTGTTGACTAGTAGTGAAACTAAAGAATTTTTGTTTGTTTTTTGAATTTCTAAAAAAGTGTGTTATATTGAGACATCGTTTTATTTTTCCTGTAATCTTTACATAAACTACTATCACATAGCATTATTTCAGATTTTTCTCTTTGCAAACTTCGGAGATAAGGGGGGGAGAACGGTATTTTTTTACATTTTTCATCATGAGTCGAAAACTATACTGCCTAAGAAAAAAGAAAAAATGTTTTAAAATATGCAAACAGCGTTCTTTTATATGATACCCCACATGCCCTAGTCACGTCACTTTAATTTTTTAAGACCCCTTTTCAGTCCCTGTTGTAAAAAATATATTTTTTTATTTCTTTCTTATTTGCAAAATAGTTGGGCAATTGTCATCTTAAACTATTCCAAATTTCAAGTTGATACCATTAGTAGTTCTCCAGATATCCAGCTGTGACAGACAGACAGACTGAGTCACACCATAAGGGTTCCTTTTTTACCATTTCGGTACGGAACCCTAAAAAGTATGTAATTCTAAAATTTTTCAAAACGACAAAAGTTACAAAAATATAAAAACAACCACAACAGTTCCTAAGCATGTTATTACAGACATTTAATTTTTAAACCTACCCCAAAATGTCCTCTCCTAGCCGCCTTTAACAGCCTTGATGTGGCGGGTGGGTAAAAGAGGGCGGTAGTGCACATGAAATAATCAGGTAATCCCCGGGGAGCCCAGTCTGGCAACTCGAACAGCTATGAATATTCAGACTTGCTACCGGAGGCCGCTGTAATATGCAGAATCGCTTCCACGCCTCACCGGATGCCTGTTATATTTGATGGTTCAAATCCACATTGAGGCTTTTTACCAGTTTTATTTACTCGAAAACTTTTTACCAGGTTTTTATTTCGCTTCAGGGCACACTGTAACTCGAAATGCTGATTATTAAGAAAATTAAAAATTTGTACTTACAATAAAGGACTGTCTCAGATAAGTAATTGATAGTAAAAATAAAATAAATTTACTAAGGTTGCGGTACTTTTGTTTATATTACCAAATTACATATTCTGTAAATACTGTATGTATTTTTTGCTAAAGTTATTAAAAATACAAGGTTTTATCAAACAATTAAAAAAAATTAAGAGTATATTGACTGGCTATGAATCAAGTAAATGGGCGAGGATGGGCCATTATTGCCGCCATTGGTAGAGCCTCGTACAGCTAATTGGTGCCCACATAAATAGAGGTTAAAAATGTCTACTGTTTTATGTGTTCATTAAAAGCCAAGTAAAAGATATGACAATCGAGTACAATATAGTTAGAGTCAAAAGTTTTGTGCTATTCCGCCACAACTTATTATTTAACCAAACGACTGTTGTTCAATTCAAATTAAGTAGATAACTAAAAATGTCGTTGAAAACTTTTTACTTCTTGCTTGACCGAGCAAGTGCGAAGCGCGAGCGAAGCGTCTCCGTTTCAGCTTGGACAAAAACTCTTTCGTATGTCCGTCTGTTCTCCTCTACAGCTCGCATTTCTCAACTGATACTCGTGATATTTTGTGAGCAGGTTCGATAAATACATACATTTTTTGTCAATTCAGTTTTTCGAAATTTTCCGAAAATGATAACATTTCAGCCATTTCAAAAGTATTTAAAAATGCCACAAACGCAATTAATAATATTTTTTTGATACTAGATGGTACACTTACTGTCGTCCATTGCAATATGTTATCGTGCCCTTTTCAAATTCTATCTAAAAGTCAATAGCGATCGTTACAATGATTAATGATTGTCATTATTTTTTATCGAGTGCAAATTGAGCACTCGGTTGAACTGCCAAACACACGAGAATTATGTCCAATACCAAACATTCTTATATACCTACCTACATCGTTGCTATTGATTTGTAAGAATTATATTGTTCCCTATTGAAAAGTTTATTCATATCACAAAATAAACAGCATATCCTTACTAATATTATAAATGCGAAAGTCCGTTTGTTTGTTTGTTTATTTGTTTGTTTGTTTGTTACGCCTTCACGTCTTAACTAATGAACCGATCATAATGAAATTTTGCATACACGTTGTCAGGGGTACAGAGAAGGACATAGGGTACCTTTCATCCCAAAAAAAAGTATTGTTCCCGAGGGAGAGCAAAAAACCTTTCCACGCAGACGAAGTCGCGGGCGGCCGCTAGTTATTTAATAAATATTACTAGATACAAAATTCAAGCTATAGCTTGATTATTCAACCAAACCTTAATGAATTAAAAATCAGTAATAGGGATGAGGACTAATGAATAAATCTAATAAAAATCGTAAACATATTAAACTTTTAGAGTACTTCTATACCTCTTGGTTTTATATATTACGTATTATTTTTTTTATGATCCCTCAAAGTTGGGTGGACAAAGTCTATTTAAAAAGTATAAAATTTATTAAAATCAATAATACCTTTAATTAGTCCGTAAAATAAATTGCAAACTTGTCTAAGAAACCATTTTGATAAACACAATATTTAATATAGCTACCGAGCAAATTTCCTACGCGTTACATACAAACTACCTAGGCGTGGTGACATCATAACTTGGTAGCCGTTAGTATGGAGCGTTTTTGGGCGAATCCAATTTGTGTACATTTCAAACTGTGATATCTCGGGCAGTTTTCATTCTAGTGAAATAATTCTTTTACCAATGTTAATTTTTTGAGAGGTAATTTATGTAAGATAAAATAAAAAAAATTCGTCATGTCTATTATATGTAGCACATGCTGTGGCTGAAAACTTGTAACTTTTTGTGTAGCGACCGCCGCCCCGCGCCGCAGCTGGCTTGACTTGAGATTCTTCCTTTATTATTTGCTTCTATTCATTTTCAAGTACTCTCTTTTTCACTTTTCAGAATCCCAAGTGTTATTCTAATCCATTGTTAGGAAAACTCGTGCAATACACAATGGCTATAGTCTGTATTTTTTTTCATTAGGTAGGTACTTTCTTTTTACAAATGTTGATTTATTTTATTACAAAGCACATTGCTGAATTATTGTCAAAAGAATTCTTAATGAACTCGACTATACCAAAAGTATCTACAATAGAGAATTATAGCAGAAATTTATAGCATTACCGTTATGGAAATTCACTATCTCATTGAGTAGTGTGGTGGTAGGAAAATATTGACGGTAATTAATAATTAAGTTTATTTGAATAAAGCTATTTTTGACTTTGGCTTTGAGTAGCATATAACGCTGTATTGAAAAAAGTTACAATCATCATACGATATTTTTATCTTACACAGTTAAGAATGCCAGAATGTTTTTTTTTAAGAAATGAGGTACCTACTTTATCGCAATGTAATCAAAGTACCTACTTGTCATCCATCTCAACCAATCAACTTCGTACCTATTCGTGGGTAACATGAAATAATTATTCGAAAGCTTTTTTGTGTAACCACAAATAACGATATTTTTTCCCACTCACGATTTATGAAATATATCCGCCCATGTTTTATTGTCGCCGATTTCTGTTATATGCCGCCTGGAACTCTTCCGGAATATCGGGAAACGGGTCTGAACGTGACGAGCCTGCCTAATACTCAGTTTGATTTAAATTAAATATTCACGTACGCTGGTCATTGTATGGGTGTATTCAGCTGGATTAGCCATAAAACTCAATAGAAGTGAAATACAAATATAGACTCTGATTATTTTCAATAAAAGTGTGAAGATTAATAACGGGAACGTAAACATGGTAAACAATAACATAAATGCAAATAGTAATAAAATCATTCAACCAATTTAATGGTATCGTAAGATCTGTAAGAAGCAATATTATTTCCATGTTTCAGAAAAGTAGTGTTTCTGACTATTTACATAATTGTTTTCTGTTTATCAATAGATTACGGGGGCGTGTGCTTATGAGCTCAGTTCCTAAATGTTTGTTTATTGGAGCAATAAAAAAAGAATGTGGCATTAGTTTTTTCAACACACTTGTCATAAAATATTAAAATATTTGCATTTTATCACTTAAAATTATAACTTTGAAGCAGGCTGTATGCTCACTCACCCCTTTGTTCGCAAAATATTCTTGCATTGGGCGTGTGAAAAAAACAAAAAAAAAACCTGCGCGCCTTTTCCCATAATTGTCATATTTTGTTTTTGTCGTATTTGTTGCTGTGTGGTAAATTACTTTGTATTTTCCTCGCAAATGTGTTGAAAAACGTCGTATGAAACTCGTGAGCTTTTGCTCATTGCACACTCGGCTGAGTTACGCCCTCGCCTGCGGCTCGGGCTGCAACCCACAGCCTCTTGTGCGATGAGCAACCTAAGCAAACTTGTCTCATAATGTACTATTAAAATTCTCAATATTTGTGATAATTGACTTGACCGAGCGAGCACGAAGTGCGAGCGAAGCGTCTCTGCTTCAGCTTGGGCAAAAATTCTTTCGTATGTCCGGCTGTCTGTTCCAGCCTACAGGTCGCATTTCTCAACCGATCCCGGTGAAATTTTGTGAGCAGATTTGATAAATATATAAAAAAAAATTGTCGAGGCAATTTTTCGAAATTTATTAAAATGACGGATATATGTAAAAAAACATATTTCAGTCCAGCTTTCCGGCTGTTTGATCTCCTCTACAGGTCGCATTTCTCAACCGATTCTGGTGAAATTTTGTGAGTAGGTTCGATAATTATATATAACTGTTTATATAGTCAAGCCAATTTTTCCAAATTTACAAAAAAAATATTCACCCATTTTGAAAAATTATCAAAATTAGAAGCACCATCTAATCTAGCTGCGAATACTCACGTACCTACTGTGTGTTTTGAAAACTTCATGGCGACATTTTAATTTATTTTATCGCGAGGTCTACAGCTCACGGAGCCACTAGTATAAAAGTGTACACATCAAACATGTTCCTTTTAAAAACAAAATGAAACCTTCAATAATTTTTCCACGACGTCGATGGATGGACCAACCGGCCTGTGCAACCCGCCGATCATCATAAACTCATCTCGTATTCCATCCCAACAGATTTGTTGCTAACTTATTCAACCTTTCAAACTATTGTTGCCGCCAATATCGAATACATTCTCGTTTTACACCACCAACCTTGATTATACTTTAACGAAATGGATTCCGTTATGCAACCTCAAACAAGGCTTTTGAAATTCCCATCCTGATAATAGCTTACACTCAGACGAAATTATATTTTCATTAAAGAGGATGTTTAGATTCCTTGAGAATTGTACGTTTTGAAATTTCTTGATGAGATTGTTCAAGTTGTTCGTTTCGTTCAAGTAAAACGTTTACAGATTACAATATATTTCTTGATCCCAAGAAAAAACGTTACGAAGTCAATTCTCTATTTTAATTTAAATGAAACTGTGTCTGTATTCGCCATGAGTTTATTTTTATAAATAAAATATACTTAAAATCTAAGGTTGGATAAAAAAACAATTTTACACTACCATTGAATATTTGCTTGCTACGATTTGCTACGGTTCCTACGAAATATCGTAGCAACCCATTTTATCTTCGTTGCATCTAAATCTGTGTATTTTATATCGCTTTTATTTATCAAATAGATAGTTATACAGTTGATTTCGGTCGTAAACTTGCCGTAAAGTTAATAGCCCACTAAATTGCTGCCATTACGATGTACTGTCGATGCTATCAGCTCTCGCTGCAAACGGTCCCGTCCCTCGAGGCGGACGGGGAACTACGAGTGTACAAACTCTGAATGGACTGAAGTATTGCACTTTTTAGGGTTCCGTAGTAAAACAAGGAACCCTCATAAGATTGTTAAGTCCATCCCAATCTATCACAGCATCATAACGTCTTCAGTTTTCAATCGAATTTGATGAAATTGAATACATATATTCGTAAATGTATAATATACACAGAACAAAGATAATAGATTTTCCTTGTTCTGTGCATTTAAACTTCTGTTACTAAATCCTTATCCTTACTAATATTATAAATGCGAAAGACCGTTTGTTTGTTTGTTTGTTTGTTTGTTTGTTTGTTTGTTACGCCTTCACGTCCTAACTACTGAACCGATCATCATGAAATTTTGCATACACGTTGTCAGGGGTATAGAGAAGGACATAGGGTACCTTTCATCCCGAAAAAAGTATAGTTCCCGAGGGATAGCAAAAAACCTTTCCACGCAGACGAAGTCGCGGGCGGCCGCTAGTATTATATATTTTATTTTTTCACGTGGAGTAAGTAAAGTTCGTTCGTTTTTCCTAAATGTAAAGTTGAGATAAAAAAACCGGCCAAGTGCGAGTCGGACTCGCGCACGAAGGGTTCCGTACCAAAAAACGGCAAAAAAAAAAAACACGTTTTTTGTATGGGAGACCCCCTTAAATATATTTTTTTTTCTATTTTTAGTATTTGTTGGTATAGCGGCAACAGAATTACATCATCTGTGAAAATTTCAACTGTCTAGCTATCACGGTTCATGAGATACAGCTTGGTGACAGACAGACAGACAGACAGCGGAGTCTTAGTAATAGGGTCCCGTTTTTACCCGTTGGGTACGGAACCCTAAAAATATATCATGGCTCATTCAAAAGGTGATTTGAAATGATGAACAGGGGGTCAATTCTGCTAATTTTAACGTCAAAATTGTGGTTCAGTGATGTTTGAATGGTAATGCTTTTTGACAAACTTCTTGTTTCTTAAACTCAAAACCGAAACAAATTGTGTCTCGATTTTGGGTTTAAGAAACAAGAACTGTGTCAATAAGCATTACCATTCAAACACCATTGAACAATGATTTTGACGTTAATATTAGCAGACTTGACCCACCCCCAGGTTTGATTAACCACTTTTTGATATATATATTTTTTTATTTATATAAAAAAAAATATAGAAATCATAAAGAGTTGTTTCATCTGAAACTTTGGCAGAGTTGCGCATAATGTGGGCTCTTAAAGATTTAAGTATTTGTTTATAATTCAGATTTTGAGAGTAGAGAGAGAGACAGAATTCTCTAATTCTGTCTCTCTCTCACTCTCTCTCTCTCTCTAGATAAATAACCTCTCTCTCTAATAAATTACTTACTTACCCAATTGAATTTAATTCTCTAATTAAATTCAATTGGGTAGGTACCAATTGAATTTAATTATCTAATTCGAGTTCATATTGTTGTGTACACTATATAAGAATCCATTTATTACTTCATCTAGCTAAAATATTCCGTATTTAAAGATATGTGCACCCACTACTGATGTTTTTTGGCAAGCACAGGAACCAAGATTTAATTACACTTAGTCCATGACCTTATTCCCCCACACTTTGCGGATTCAAATTAGTTACGTCTTTGTTTTTGCCAACAATAGTTGAAAGAATATATGTGTTTATTTTGTTCATTGCATCATTTTAGGGGGGTTACTACCGACACGATCGAGACAGAGTTCGAAACGAGTTTTCTTGAAAATGGTTCTACGGATACCATGGAAACGGTTGTCAATGTAGGTACCAAAATAACAGATTTTTTGATATTTATTCGATCCCGAAGTGAACTCGATTCCGTCACTATCGAGATAGAGCTAGAATCGAGTTTATGTCAAAGCGGTACTATGGATACCATATTATGGAAACCGTTTTCAATGTACCAAAATAACATCAGATTTTTGACATTTATTCGATCCTGATGTGAACTCGAATCCGTCGAGAGTAGGGGGCAGGTTGCTAAAAATCAATATAATTTCGCTAATGTTTTTGCCGCATTACCAAGGACACAACTCGGCTAAAATTGAACTTAGGTGACATGATTTTTACTTTTCATACAGGTACTTTTATAATATGCAGATAATTTATGCTATTTAAACATGAATTGGAACAACTTCTTTAAATGCCTTTGAGTAGTTAACCATAAGGATAATCTTTCCTAGATTTTCTTTTGTCTAACTAAAACTACATTCATTCAAACATTTCAAACCAAACATTTAAAGTTGCATTATTTTTGTAACAATCATGCTTTTATTTCATTCTGTGAAAGATGTTCAATGTATTTTTCGCTTTTTCTCTGTTAATACGTAAATGATAGCTGGGTCACGATCAAAACAACATTATTTATTCGACGCCGTCGAGAAATAATCTGCGTCATCTATCTGTGAGTTTTTCGTTGTATCTCGTCGAGTTCGAGAAATATTTACGTAACAAAGCTCAAGTTTTCTTTTGTTTGAGCCTTGTAAACGTTAAACATGGCTATAAATGTAATTTTCTTTAATTGTATCAACACTTTGCTGATACGTAAAGTGAAAATGTTTATTATTGAAAATGAAAAACCTAGTCCAATTAAAAAACGAGAGCATAAGTTGACTCCTATTTATGAAGTTGCTGAAGTCTAACAGTTCTTTTATTAATCGAGGGTTTGTAACAAAAATACTTACACCTTAATAAAAATTCAGCTTGCACAATGAATGTCATAATATAGTAAATAGAAAAAAAATTGGTGGGTTAACCTTCTCCTCCTCACGTCTTGTTCCTCATTACTGAGAGACGTGATCCCCCACCGGAAAGTTATTTTATATTTAATGATGCCCCTCCATCTATGCCGATCCTTGGCGACATGGGATGCGTTGTACAGCTTGTGTTCAGTGTTGAGCTAATTTGGTCAGAAACCTGGTCTGGGATGGTAGGCTTCGACCTCTCGGTCGTTTGTCATCGACCTTGCCAGTTGACCATCGGTTGTCCTAGGTTGTCCATTTGCGGGCGATGTGACCAAAGACCAGACTCCAGGATGTTGCGGAGACATATCTCCGCAACATCCTAGCCAGTCCTAGCCATAAATTGGTCAGTCTAGTCTTAATGTTGAGCTCTCGGAGGATAGACTCATTTGTCAGGAATTCAGTCCATGGAATTTGTAACATCTTCTTCTAGCACCACGAAAACGTCAATGCGATATCGGTCGGCCTACTTTAACGTCCACTTTAACCTCATAATAGCTTATCTCATAATAGGGTATTATCGGTTTTCTCAATTAATCCATGTTAGCAAGAACTGTGTATAAGAATACTTTTTTAACCTTCTTAATAATTGATATCGTATTGATTCACGGCAAAATGTGTCCAGGTGAAAATGCTCATATAAGCCGATATCGGTTTCAATTTCAATTGGCGTTCAGGTTCTCACGGCAGGTAAGGAGCTTTAAACTTCCACGGACACTGCTTTAGTGTCTCTTAGTGCATTCCCGTCACAAGCATGCAGTGCCTTTGATATTGTTAGTTCCGCTCCAATAACTTATTGTAGTTTATGTGTTACACTTTAGTAATAAAAATATCTCACAGTTCAAACTAAGATCGTTAATATCTTAACTTAAATTAAAAGATTACCTAGATCCTAGATCCTAGATGGTTGACCTAAAGAATATCTACTTTCTACTGATTAGAGATTGATATTTGTTTGAACTAACGAAACTGCTTTTAATGTTTCGAGAATTAAGTTCCTTCCGAAATACATACAAAGTAGTTGGTGTATTAATTATGGGTGAAACCCACAAGTCACCAACCTTTTTTTACCCTGTGCCACACAATTAAGCGTTGTGTCGAGTCAGCAAAGATGACATCATGATACCGTGTGCCGGTTTTCTCACGGCATTACATTTCACTACAAACAATGGGCCGAGTTCTGCTTACTGGTATCTACATTTTTATCTCTAAAGTTGGTAGAATAGTATATATGACGTTTTCATTTCAATTGACCTTCCTTTATCTGATTTCTGAATTTTAAATCTCTATAAAGCAATAAATTAAGATGAAGCCTATAATTTTTCAGTGTAATTAATAAAAAATTGGTTTATAGTTGTTTCGGAAGTATTATTGAATTGAACACAACTCTGGTTGTAGATACTTTATTAGTTGGTATGGAAATTATGATGTTTGAGCTAGGTATGAGCAGTTCATCTATACACTTTGCAGTCTGATCGCTTACCATGACGCTGGGCATATTGCTTCCTTGTTGTATAATAAACATAATATATTAATTTACGCAATAAATGGTGACCGTCAGAATGGCTGGACAAAACGAGAAATGCACGTAAGACCATGTGCACTGTTTACTACCTATTTGCTACTGTTTACTCCCTTTAATGAAAGATTTGCTACCTTAACGTTAAGACATTTATCAAAGAAACCAAGTGGTCAGCCATTCTGACGTCAGGTTGGCTGACCACTTCTGAGTCTATTTCTTGTGTGTTTCGCGTACATCCTAAAAATGTAAGTAGTATTTTAATGAATACCGGCTACACATACGAGTAATCAGATTTTCGCTACGACCTTCCGTTTTTGAGATCTGGGTGGCGCAGCTGTAGAGACGTCTCTACAGTTGCGCTACACGTATCTCCTAAACGCAAGACCGACAAATTCTGGTTTTTGGCGACAAATTTTGACAAACTATCGACTTCATAATGGCATAGTCAAAAAGTCAGATTTCTAACTTTTTTGTGGCGCAGCTGCAGTCCGGCACGTCTAATTAAGAGCCTGAGAAAACTTTATTAGCAATTATTCTGAGAAGAAGAAAATAAATAATTATGTGCAGGTGTTTTAATGGGCGTTTTAGATAACTTTTTAATAAAGCTTCTTAAAATTTTGTAAAAAATATATGTTAAAGTAGCAAATAGGTAGTAAATATCTACATTAACGAAGCGGTTAATACAATAGTACAACTATGATAGCTCAGAAGTGGTCAGCCAACCTGACGTCAGAATGGCTGACCACTTGGTTTCTTTGATAAATGTCTTAACGTTAAGGTAGCAAATTTTTCATTAAAGGTAGTAAATAGTAGCAAATAGGTAGTAAACAGTGCAGATGGTCTCACGTGCATATCTCGTTTTGTCCAGCCATTCTGACGGTCACCAATAAATGTTGTAATTTTGACTTGTTTAACACCAGTAGGTACTGTTTTGCGAGGAAATCGATAGCCAATCAGTTTTTTGATTGTTAGTTTTTGATCTGTATCAAAATTTTATAAATGCTGTTAACATAATGCAAGTTAATTAGATAAATATTGTATTTTAATAATACCTAACTACCTACTTATGCATACAATAATTTAAAAATTGAGATCAATAGCTTAAAAAAAACTACTGTTTCCTATCGGCGGAGTTCTGTAATTGGCTTCCTGCCCCCCTACAATGACTGTCAAAAGTAATATCAAAGCAATGTTGTGATTGGGATGGCGCTATAAGCGATGTATAGCTCTGTCTCTATATGACTACATCACTTTGAGGTTGCTATAAGAGCTCAGAGTACGACCTCTGTCTTTATTATTTTTAAGTATATTCTGTTACCTTAGCTGTAGAACTTCGTTTAAATAAATATAATAAAATCTATGAACGTTGTCCCCAGGACAAACACTATCTGTGCATCATGGCGTCGGACTCCCCCGACCAGAACCTCACGCAGTACTTCAGCCTGTGCAACGACTTCATACACGCCGCGCGCCTCCGGGACGGCAACGTGCTCATACATTGGTGAATATTTATTATTACTAGGTAAATTAGTTATAATTGTCTCAACAAACACTACCTGTGCATCATGGCGTCGGACTCCCCCGACCAGGGGCCGTACCGGCTAACGAATCGAGCTTCGAAAAGTCTGCCGGGTTTCAAATTAAAACAGATAAATCGAGCCCCAATTGGGCGAAAATGGCGAACCCCATTTCATGATGTCACACGAACATCGTTATCTTCCAAATTACGTCAACAAAAAGTACAAGACGAAATTCCTTACTTTGATTTTTCAGTTCTAAGTTGAAACCGATTCAGATTTTTCGAGAATCGATCTTCGGAAAATTTACCGAGTTTCAAATTAAAACAGATAAATCAAAGTAAGGAATTACTTAATGTACTATTAGTTGAAGTTATTTGGAACATATTGATGTTTGTGTGACCTTATGAATTAGGGTTCGCCATTTTGGCCCAATTGGGGCTCGATTTATATGTTTTAATTTGAAACCCGGCAGACTTTTCGAAGCTCGATTCGTTAGCCGGTACGGCCCCAGAACCTCACGCAGTACTTCAGTTTGTGCAACGACTCCATACACGCCGCGCCTCCGAGATTAGGTTAATAATTATGATTGGCCCAACATTAATAAGTACCTACCTAAAATCTAATCTGTTGCTAACACTACCTGTGCATCATGGCATCGGAATGGTCTCTCCCTACCAGCATGCATAGAGCATAATGAATCCGACAAACATTTTAATAGTTTAACATTAAAAAAATGTGTTTATTGACAAAAATGTATTACAATTTTAATTATATGTACCTAATGGCCCCACACACATAACTAATGGTCGGTCCTGTGCATTAGCGAAAAGAAACGACACTCAAGCATGTATGCTCGTAAAATCGCTCGCGGCTATGTGTGCGTGTCTGGAGACGCATGGGGTGTGCAGCCGCTGTCGCCGACTGGCCTGGCCAAGGGTTCTTTCTACTGTCCCTCGCCGCTCGCTTGTACCACCGCAATCCGCATTGATTAATATTTCGTATATATTAACTTTTAAAATACCTAGTCGATAAAAATTTGGTCAAGTTACCATAGTTGACGGTACCTATAGGCAATTATTAGCACTTGGTAGGATTCGCAAAAGGTCGGATTCTCATTTTGCCGTAAGATGGTACCTACTATGGCAACTTTACCATATTTTGAATTTGAAATAAAATATACATTTATCGACTATTTTAAAAGTTAAAATATACGAAATATTAGTCATGCCCTTACCCTTCCTTTTACCTGACTTTAATTAAAAAAGCTCTGAAAACAAGGATTTCAGACCATTAAACTCGTAAACTCGCAAGTAGGTAAAATTGACAATAAATAAAAAGGGATGGTTATAAATCGAACCTTTCATTAACATGTCCTTGCACAAGTTTATATTTCCTAACATACTATGTAATTTCCTTGATTTTAGCATTAACACATTATATTTTAGCGTGATCCGGCAACTAACGGCAATAGTTCACTCTATGAACTATGTTAACAAAGCAATGTTTGTAGTATTTGCCGAATACAACGTGTGTACTTATTTGTGTTTACCCTTCAGTCAAAAATTTAATTTGCAGGTAAACAAAAAGTTTGATTAGGTACATCGAGATGTCAATACAAATTGTGTTTATATTGAACGAATTTAGCTGTATTTACAACTAGGTACTTAATGATTACATTGTAAATTATGTTATGTTTTTGGTATAATTCTGGTGAAATGGAAAAGTCGTTTCACTGTGCAATTTAGTTTCGGCACAATTTCCGCCATGACATAAACTTTTGTAATGATGATAATCTATTTTTTACTTTTATATCTTTCATCTATTACAAGACATTAGCGTTAATATACTCCTATTTCATAAATCTGGAGGTACCTACTTTGGTTAAAATTCAAGTTATTTGTTTTAAAAAATATCCTAGACGATTTTCACCCTGCATATCACCACAGTATACACAATTAATTTTTAAGTATATCTAAAAATAAAATGGGGATTTCAGACCACGTGAGTTAAGTACCTTTAGCTTATTTTTACACTTTACATCAACCCAATTTTAAACTAATACTAGATTACTAGCTAAACCAGTACCTAACTTGATAACGTCAATTCCTTTTGCAGCCTAGCGGGCATGTCTCGCAGCGTGACAGTGGCGGTGGCGTATATAATGTCTGTAACGCCGCTGACGTGGCGCGAGGCCCTGAAGGTGGTGCGCGCGGGCCGGGCCGTCGCCAACCCTAACCTGGGCTTCCAACGCCAGCTGCAGGAGTTCGAGACGTATAAACTCCTGGAGGTTTGTCGAGTCTAATCGACATAATTTTACGATACTGCAAAACCGTTGATCTACGTTTTGCAATACCGCGGAACTGCGAAAAGTAGCGAAATTTAAATTACCGCTCCGTGCTGTCCTAAGGCCATTGGCGCGCGTTGGTGATGATACAATTTTAAATTAGCCATTATGAAGCTCTCCCAAGCTTTGTTGCAATAGCGCGATGTGGGTCCCGCGCTTAAATTACAGCCTAGGATAGCGCGGAGCGGTAATCTGAATTTCGCTACTGTTGGCAGTTCCGCGGTATTGCAAATAGTAAATCAGCGGGTTTACAGTATCGTCGACGATATCATATCAGCAGCACGACACTACAGTTGAGCATAAACCTCTCCAAGGATCTCCACGACCAACGGTCTTGTGCTGCCCGCAGCCAGTGGCTTTCCACGACCTTCACCAAATTGTCAGTTCACATTATCAGGGTCTTACCACAGAACGAAGTGCGGTGCTCAAATATATCGGCAATGATGTATAATATCGGAGTTGGTGGCGTAGTACTTATGATGCCAGTGACGCCACTGACGTGGCGTGCGGCCGAGGATCGATACCGACTTCATTATTTATTTTAATTTGATACATACTAAAGACAAATAGAACAATCTTACCCTAACTTGCACCATTATTTAAATATTGTTTAAGTACCATTTAAACACAATGTCCATGGGATGATTGGCTGAAATGAGTTTAAAATTAAAAGATACTTAACCAATATTTAAATAATCGCCCTTAGTATCACTTTTCATACAAAATCCTTCTAACAGGAAAGAAGGAGACTGAAAGAGCGGTACCCATCGCTGGCGCTCGGTGACCGGGACCTCACCGAGTGTCGGGTGATGCTGGACTCCTACCAGACGATGCTCAGCGAGCGCACCATCTGCGAGGGCAAGTGCGCGATGGGCAGGCAGTGTCCCACCGGTAACTTACCCCGAATCTGTGGGGATAGCAAGCGTAACACTAAACAAATGAAAAGTGTTCTAAAAGAACTAATAATTGGCCTTTGAAGAAAAGCTAGATTTTTTATTGGTGTTTATATTGCACGTTCTGCATGTAAATGTATACTTATGATTAAATAGGGTTGAAATTGGTCAACAGATTCAAACTAAAAAAACTTTAGAAAAACTTAACTCTTTCTACGCAACTCTGATAAAAATAACGTTGGAATCTGAAGGAAACGTTCATATTTGTAGACCAAAAACCTACAATTTCGATCAATAAACCTTTAATTTTATTCTTTTGTAAGCGCTTTCTATTTTTGGTCCGCAATAGTAATGTCTTTTACGATCTTGCAAAACTTCTTTTATTGTCTCGATTGTCTAAATTTTGTGCTTCTGTCATCAGAAATTCATAATGACATATTTAGTCCTATCGAGTGTTACGCTTGTTGTGGTTCCCACTACGATTTAATTAACTCTTTGTCCATGTGAAGTGAGTAGCATTGAAGCAGTGCATGATTGATTCTCACCAGGAAGTGATACATCCACCGAAGACTCGAGGGGGAAGCGCCATCTAGGATCTGAACGGTAAATAGTTTATGGACAAGCGTTGTTTGCTACAGGGGCCTATTACATCATCAATGTTGTCTTGCGCCTTCGTTATTGCTATACTGTATTACCATATCTACATGGTTATTTTTAGTTCATTGAAAACCTCTTGTAGGGTTGATCAGACCATCAAACTGAACTACTTTCATTATGGGACCATCTCTCAATCGCGAAAAAAAATCAGCTGTTCCATACAAAAGTACAATACCTACTCCATCGAAATGTATGAAACAGTAGATTTTTTTCGCGATTTCAAGGTTGGTCCTATAATGAAAGTTGTTCAGTTTGTTGGTCTGATCAACCCCACGAGAGGTTTTCAATGAAATAAAAGTAACCTTGTATAGTATTGACATAATATAGTTACTAACGTATAGCCCATTTTAAAATCCTTAACTTGTAATATTGTTATACCAGTATTGTGATACGATAAGACATATTGATAGTGTAACACCCCAGAAAGTAAATCGGAAAAATAGAAAAAGACGACACTGCCGAAACAAATGTAATTCCCATATTTAATGAGTGGGATTGAATAAGAAGTGGGTAACATCATTAAATTACAACCATTTTTTTATTTTTCTAGAAAAGCTTTATTTGTATATTGAGCAATTTTATAGCACACCCATCAGAATTATCACAAGTTAACCACAGTATCTGCAGTCACGAAAAGTTCACAAGTTCACCTTCGGTATGTATCATGTCGCTGGTTCATATTTTGTATGGGTTTCGCTTGTGTGACGTGGAGTCATAATTTGGATTGGAAGTTGGAATATAATTATATTTCCTCATTTATAATTGAAGTATGTCCACCCACGCACTCGTTGGTCAATTATTACCTCACTCTCATCCATCACGATTTTTGTACTTATAAATTTACCAATAAGTGTCTAGGTTGAATACGTCTAAGTATTACCATTATATAAAACTTATTGTATTCAGGGTTATTTGTAAAACATCAACAAACTCTCATGAGTTAGATTACTAACATCATAAGCAACAACGTTTGTTCTACGACTTTTACGAAATCAGGCAAAAAATCGACTTTCCATACAAATGTCCGAACAGCTGATCGAGTTTTGTATGAAAAGTCGGATTTTTTTTGTCTGTTTTTGGAAAAGTTGTAGAACAAATGTTGTTGTTTATGAAGTTAGTAATCCACTCCTGCGACGTTATTGGTGTTTTACAAATACTTAACCCTGTATATTACAGTCATGAATGTCGTTGGTATTTAGATAGGATTGCTTTTATATTAGGTCTTTACATATGAAATTGCCTATATTTGTCAAATATGGAGAAAATAATAACTTCTGTGATTTAAAATACTTAACAATATCTTGATATTCATTATATCGAATTATGACCTTGATTGTCAACTATCAGTAAAAATAAAGCCCTTGTTTTAGTTTTCTTAACATTAGAAAAGATCTTCAAAGAGACTCTTTTTGTGACCAAAAAAGATATGTAACTTAGCCAAAACTTATTTCTTTTCGCTTATTGTAAATGAAATAAGTAGCATAGTGTTCAAACATTAGTACATAAAAGTTTTGTGATATGAGTGTTCACGGCTGTTAAATGAACAATGCTAGTATGAAAAATGCAACTTCTTGAAAATTCTCCATACAAATCGACAATTTCATAGGTAAAGACCTTCGAGCAACAAAAGCTTCGTTTGTCACGAAGGGAGAAGCCTTAGCGATTATTACTCTATTCAAATTATTCTGGCATTTTTTGCGGGGGGAGGGAATGCACACAAGTGCAGTTCCGCATACCCACATACAAAAACAACACTGTAATGACGACACTCACACATAAAAAATAAAACAAAATAGCAAAAATTTGTGTACGGATGAGTCACACATGGAAATATGACACGTTTTTGACATAAAGGGCTGGGCTCAACTGTCGATGCAGCAATATCGATACGGAAAAAGGAATAAAGGTTAAAAACTCAATCATTTTACGATGGGGTGAATAACAACAAAGAGGTCATTTTTATACGCTTGAGCTTTATACAAAAAGTTCGAGAGTGTAGGTGATTGGGTTGGGACTTATGTGTACCCAGGGAAGTTACGTGCCGGACTACAGCTGCGCCACAAAAAAAAATGTTGGAAATCTGACTTTTTGACTATGCCATGATGAAGTCTATAGTTTGTCGAAGTTTGTCGCCAAAAACCAGAGTTTGTCGGTCTTGCGTTTAGGAGATACGTGTGGCGCAGCTGTAGAGACGTCTCTACAGCTGAGCCACACAGATCTCAAAAACAGAAGGTTGTAGCGAAAATCTGATTACTCGTGTGTGTAGCCGTTAGTTTGTCGGAGTTTGTCGCCAAAAACCGGAGATTGTCGGTCTTGCGTTTAGGAGATACGTGTGGCGCAGCTGTAGAGACGTCTCTACTGGTCAACTATAAATACTAAGTATAAAGTACTGCTAGGTACCTATTTGTTTTCTCGGAGTCAATCTACGAACAAACAGTCAATGGTAAAAAGTAGAGTACACAACTCGTGAAAAAAAAAACTCATCTCGGTTCTTTGTATAATACTAACGGCTATTTGCACTAAACTTAAGAATCGCATAAATCTTTCCTTACTACAACTCGACCAAATTAAAACGGTGTCATGAACTTAGCTGTCATGCAGCTATCATGCGCCTAATTATCTTGCTCGAGTTGTATTTAGGAAAAGACTAGGCGATTCTTAAGTTTAGTGCAAACGGCCGTTAGTCCCTCGAACTAAATTCCCTTTTTATTCACTTGTTGTATAATCTACTATTTCGACATTTATTTCGCGACATCTGTCGCGCTCACATCAGTGCAGAGCAAATCATGCAAAAATCTCGCAAATGAATTTGACGCAGAATCAGGGCCAGATTGACCAACACTTTATCGACAAACATTATTTAACGGTAACATCACTAAGTTGCCCATCGGCGAGAACTCGGATTTATCTAGCGACAGATCTGAAATTTGTACGGACGAGTCATGGACTAGCAGACCCGATGTCACTGAACAAATTTGACAACTAATCAAGAATAAATTATACGAATTTAATGTTTAAATGTAAACAAATAGCAATAATACGATACAAATTTACTTTTATGTGAAATGTAACACCGTCTTTTTGTATACTTGATGTTCAAGATCTCTTTTAACAGCAAAAAACTCATCAATTCGACATTTTAAACAGAGCAGCGTTCACATGCGCGACTGGACTCGGTCTAGAAAGAAATCCGGGCGCAACTGGTTTTACTAACGCGTATGCCCATTTGGGCTTGTACTTCGGCAGAGGGGAACGCTTCGTATGGCGTCTCTTTCTGTAGAAGCCCGTCTTACTCTAAGGTAAAGACCTATTATTATAGGTAAGTATAATATCAACAAACAACTGATTTAATAAATTCAATATTTTCACTCTCGTGTAATTCTTATTTATTGATAATGTTATTTGACTGTGTCTTTTGCTTTAGCTTTCCTTTTCGTGCTTCTTTTAAACCTCGACGATAGAATCGTATAGATCAGGGGTGCGATTGCGTAAGGTAATTGTATTCATTTGACAAGTTCATATCGTATTCCATCGGCTGCAATTTGTAAGGGATGACATATATTATGATCTATAATACAATTTGAACTGTCAAATAAGTACGACGGGCTTCACGCAATCACCTAGCTGAGATCATGGGATGGCCAAGAGGTTGACCGCGGTCTACTGGCCGACCACGAAGGCGAGTTAGGTAGCCCCCGAGAGATAAATAAACTGAATGGAATAATACGAAAAAAATAATATTAATAATATCAAACAACTTAATAACATCTAAACTCTAACTTGCAGTCAACCGCAAGAAATATTTTTTAAGCACAAGTAGACCTTACAAACCATAAGTTTGGCCACCCCTGATATGGATAGATCGAGTTATTGATATTAACGAAAATAATATAAGAGAAAGAATATAGATACTCTTATCTTATTACCTACGTTAAAATACAGCCTATTTTGAGTGCTTGTTGTCGTGACAAACATCTATAACAATATCTAAAGTCGTTAGTTAAACGAGGTTAGAGACTTGTCAATTTACTGATATAAAAAGTTACTAGCTCGGTCCTAAAAATAATAAAAGAGCTGACAAAAATTCATAGTTAGAATTTAACAAATACAAAAGATATAGCGCAAATACAAAGGTCTTTCGATCTTCAAGTAAAATATTAGATTCGTTGTCTAACTAAACGTAGTTAGTACTAATGCTATTCTGTGATAGTAATTAAAATAAAGTTTATTAACTGAAGTTAGTAACAAAATGAAGGTTCGAATATTTCGCATCGTGCAAAACTAAGTTTTATCACTACATTATTATTTCGTTCAACATTTTATTTAATGTGTTAACACGAATAAACATAAATGAGCGCATTTTTTTCATTGAACTGTTTGTATGTGTGTGTTCATGGACTATATGTTCATTCATGAGACCAAATATCTAGAGTATTTGTTTTTCATCTAACTATGTGTGTATTTATTTATTTATTCAAAACCCCGAGAGCTTTCAACTCGAACTCCAAAACCGTTTCGAAGCCCTTGAGAACAGCATAGATGTGGACGATCTAAACAATATGGTGGTGGATACTGTCCGTACGGTAGGGTCCAAGTTCTTCAAGACCCGCCGTCCCAAGCTAAAGAAACTCTCCGACCACACACTCCTACTCATGGATCAGAGACGTGAAATGAGGCTCCAGAGTTCAGTAGATGCTAATCGTTATCGGCAGCTTAATAGACAGATATCTAAGTCTTTGACGAGCGACCTTCGCCAATTTAATACGAATCGTATTAAAGAGGCCATCGAGCGGAACAAAGGCTCCAAAGTGTTCGCGAGAGATCTGTCTATTGGGCAAAGCCAGATGACGAAGCTGAAAACTGACGACGGACGCATCATCTCAGCGAAGCCTGAAATCCTGAGGGAGATCGAGAGTTTCTATGGGCAGTTATATTCCACGCAGACACCTGTTGAAAGCAAGGCTAAAGACCCCAGAGCCAAGCTTACCCGACACTATACCCAAGATATCCCGGACGTCAGCATGTACGAGATTAGTATGGCTCTCAAACAGCTGAAAAACAACAAGGCGGCGGGTGACGACGGAATCACTACAGAACTTCTGAGAGCGGGCGGTAAGCCGATACTTAAAGTCCTCCAGAAGCTTTTCAATTCCGTCATCGTCGAGGGCAGAACGCCGAAGACATGGAACATAAGTGAGGTGATTTTGTTCTTTAAAAAGGGTGACAAGTCCCTCTTAAAGAACTATAGACCCATCTCGCTTCTGAGTCATGTCTATAAGCTGTTTTCGAGAGTCCTTACGAACCGTCTCGCTCGCAAGTTCGACGACTTCCAACCTCCCGAACAAGCCGGGTTCCGAAAAGGCTTTAGCACCATAGACCACATCCATACGCTGCGGCAGGTCATACAGAAGACCGAGGAGTATAATCTGCCACTTTGCTTGGCGTTCGTGGATTATGAGAAAGCCTTTGATTCGATTGAAACCTGGGCGGTGCTGCAGTCCCTCCAAAGGTGCCAAGTGGACTACAGGTATATCGAGGTGTTGAGGTATTTATACAAAAATGCCACCATGTCGGTCCGAGTACAGAACCAGAGAACAAATCCTATCCAACTGCAGCGAGGTGTGAGACAGGGAGATGTTATCTCTCCGAAACTGTTCACAGCTGCGTTGGAGGATATCTTTAAACTCTTAGACTGGAAAGGGCTCGGCATCAACATTAATGGCCAGTACCTAACACACCTTCGTTTTGCCGATGATATAGTTCTTATGGCTGAGACCTTGGAGGACCTGAACACAATGCTCGAAGACCTCCGTAGTGCTTCCCAAAGAGTGGGTCTTAAAATGAACATGGATAAGACGAAAATCATGTCGAATGCCCATGTTGTGCCCGCTCCAGTTCATGTTGGGAACACTACACTTGAAGTTGTTGACTATTATGTATACCTAGGACAGGCAGTCCAGTTAGGTAGGTCCAACTTTGAGAAGGAGATCTCTCGTCGAATCCAACTCGGATGGGCAGCATTCGGGAAGCTCCGAAAAATCTTCGTGTCCGATTTACCGCAGTGTCTCAAGACGAAAGTCTATGACCAGTGTGTGTTGCCAGTGATGACTTACGGCAGTGAAACGTGGTCGCTAACTATGGGTCTCATAAGGAGGCTCAAGGTCACCCAGCGTGCAATGGAGAGAGCCATGCTCGGCGTTTCCCTGCGTGATCGAATCAGAAATGAGGAGATCCGCAGGCGAACTAAAGTAACCGACATCGCTCGAAGGATTGCCCAGCTAAAGTGGCAGTGGGCTGGACACATAGCGAGAAGAACCGATGGCCGTTGGGGCGGAAAGGTTCTTGAATGGCGACCGCGCACCGGACGACGCTCCGTGGGTAGGCCCCCGACAAGGTGGACCGACGATCTGGTGAAGGTTGCCGGAAGCCACTGGATGTGGGAAGCGCAGGACCGATCGTCGTGGAAATCCTTGGGGGAGGCCTATACCCAGCAGTGGGTGTCGTGCGGCTGATATGATGATGATGATGATGATGTGTGTATTCATGAATCCAAATATCTACTTTTACCTTTATGCCAATATTACCTACTCATGTAATATAACAAATTATATTAAGTAGTTCAATCAAAATATTTGGCGTGCATACCTTAGCACATACTTAATACCTTGAAAAGCTAATTTAATGCCCTACCTTAGATATTTAAGCTTCTATCGCTCCTTATGATATTTTCGTCGTGAGTATTATCACAAACTATTTTGTTATGTTATGACTTTGTGAAAGCTAAGTAGTTGCAAATACAAACATTTAAAAAAACTATAGGTACTTGTGAAACTCGCAATGAACCTTAAATCAGAATAACGGATGTTTTTGGACAATGATAAAGTACTTATGTAGGTATAAGAGTAAAAGATTTTCATGAAAAATACTCACTTGGTTTTCACACTTCTTTAAGCTAAGCACCTCGAAATTAGAAACCAATAATAAGTGAGTAAACTTTAAATACACTTCTATACGTGGAGTACCTACTTACTTAATTATATCAACAGGTTTTATTTGTTCTTCCTATCAGTCTCTTCCCATTTTGCTGGCTAGCTCAAGTTTTTCTTCCCTACCGCTACAAAATGCTTTAAATAATACTGAGATTTTAATTTCTGTTTCCTACAGGCGTATGCAGAACGGGGTCGAAGCGGCAGCCGCGGGCTCGCAAGCTGTCGAACGCGTCGAGCGTTGGTGACGGCACCGGCGTCGGCTTGAGGCGGTCGCCTTCCACGCTCTCCACCGCCTCCACTGTCTCCAGCTACCGGCCTCGGTCTTCGCCCGCTGGCCTCTACAGCTATACTGGTGGTGAGAATAATAAAACTACACTTTATGCAAGAGGTGCACCGGCGTCGCCTTGAGGTGGTCGCCTCCCTCGCTCTCCACCGCATCCACTGTCTCCAGCTACCGGCCTCGGTCTTCGCCCACTGGCCTCTACAGCTATACTGGTGAGAATAATAAAACTACACTTTATGCAAGACACGTACTGGCGTCAACTTGAGGTGGTCGCCTCCCTCGCTCTCCACCGCCTCCACTGTCTCCAGCTACCGGCCTCGGTCTTCGCCCGCTGGCCCCTACAGCTATACTGGTGGTGAGACTAATAAAACTACACTTTATGCAAGAGGCGTACCGGCGTCGGCTTGAGGTGGTCGCCTCCCTCGCTCTCCACCGCCTCCACTGTCTCCAGCTACCGGCCTCGGTCTTCGCCCGCTGGCCTCTACAGCTATACTGGTGGTGAGAATAATAAAACTACACTTTATGCAAGAGGCGCACCGGCGTCGGCTTGAGGCGGTCGCCTTCCTCGCTCTCCACCGCCTCCGCTGTCTCCAGCTACCGGCCTCGGTCTTCGCCCGCTGGCCTCTACAGATATACTCCTTCCGGAACAGTAGTGCCATTGAGTTGTTATGTTAACACTTCTCTCTAACAATCTTCAAATAGTTATTAAAACTGACCACACCTCCGCAATAAAGATAACTCATAGTTACATCCACTGTAGGTATATAATTATACGTCCGGGTATATTTTCCTAATGTAGGTATACAATGTGGTGAGAATAATAAAACTACACTTTATACAAGAGGCACTACCCGCCATCTTCGCGTCTGCCACTCTCTAGGTTTATTGCGTCCAGTAACGACGCGGCCGACGCGATCAGCTTCCGGCCTACTTACATTGCTGCATTTCATTGGTAAGTTTTTGTTTGTGCCAAAAAGAAGCATCAATATTATATCTTGAAAGCGATTGCGATAGATTTTGAAATTAGACAATTAACCCCCGAGTGGAACGTAACAAACCCGGATGGGCGGCGGCGGTACCGCCATGGCAATGGGCAGCGCGTCCGCACTCGCCGCCCCGCCTTCATACTATGTTATTTGTATATTTTATAATTATTGACTGTTGAGGCAAGAATCTCTTCACCATATATTCAGCGAAAAGTGAAGTACTTATACCGAGCTAGGTGACTGTGCTCGGTGACAAGAAGTAGGACCGCGCCTACTTTTTTTTTTTTTTTTTTTCACTCTCAGCCTGAGGGGCTCGGAGCACCTTCCCGGACACCGAGGGGAAGGGGGCGGAAATCCTCATTGGATACCACATAGCCGCCGATGCTATGCTGGTTATGTCAGACTCGACTGACTAAAACCGCCGCATATTGGTTTCGACCGTAGCTATTGTAAGCCATAAAAACCTTCATCGAAAGCGACCACCCCCCGAGGGGAGGGTGGCGCGGCGCGTCACTCACCTAGGTGAGCATACGCTTAGAGGACGACCGCCAACCAGAGGGGTCAACGGCCGTTTAGCAAATACTAATTGAATATGAAATATTCTGATTAACACGACTGATTACCGGATGGGCGGTCAGTCGCAGAGACGGGCTGGCCTGAGGGGCCGGGTGTGACCAGAGGGGTCGGGGGTGAAGGGGCGGGTACAGCCTTCTGGGCCTCCAATAGGAGGTCCAGATCGGCCGAGAGTTGGTTGGGGGGAGCGCGCCTACTTCTTGATGTTGGAATTTATATTTATTTATGCCAAATGCTTAGAAAACTTCGATATCGTGAGTCAGGTCTCCATACATTTTTGTCTCGATATTAGTTTGACCTAGTGCGACGGTCTGCGTTATTTTTACATATTGTACTTTTAGCTGATCTTGCATTTCTTCATCATTCGTCGATTGCTTATGTAGAGATATGGTTGCGCCGCTACATCACTCCCCCCCCCCCCACTTTTTTGAAATCACGTTGAGGTCACCAAATTTACCGAGGCTGGGAGACGGAATGAAACTCCTTATCGCTTAGTAATCACTATCGGCCGTACAGCCTTATCTCATTTCCTATTAGGTACGTGCACTAGATAATTACATGCTGAGCCGGCACAACCACGACGACGGACCCGGTGGGCTGCGGCACCGCCATGGTGAAGGGCAGCGTTCGCACTCACACTCTCCCCTCTTCATACTATGTTATTGTGTGTGTCCCAGCCACAGCCCGGCCGACCCGGTCAGTGCACTAGATAATTACATACTGAGCCGGCACAACGACGACGACGGACCCGGTGGGCTGCGGCACCGCCATGGTGAAGGGCAGCATTCGCACTCACCCTCTCCCCTCTTCATACTATGTTATTGTGTGTGTCCCAGCCACAGCCCGGCCGACCCGGTCAGTGCACTAGATAATTACATGCTGAGCCGGCACAACGACGACGACGGACCCGGTGGGCTGCGGCACCGCCATGGTGAAGGGCAGCGTTCGCACTCACCCTCTCCCCTCTTCATACTATGTTATTGTGTGTATCCCAGCCACAGCCCGGCCGACCCGGTCAGTGCACTAGATAATTACATGCTGAGCCGGCACAACGACGACGACGGACCCGGTGGGCTGCGGCACCGCCATGGTGAAGGGCAGCGTTCGCACTCACCCTCTCCCCTCTTCATACTATGTTATTGTGTGTGTCCCAGCCACAGCCCGGCCGACCCGGTCAGTGCACTAGATAATTACATGCTGAGCCGGCACAACGACGACGACGGACCCGGTGGGCTGCGGCACCGCCATGGTGAAGGGCAGCGTTCGCACTCACCCTCTCCCCTCTTCATACTATGTTATTGTGTGTGTCCCAGCCACAGCCCGGCCGACCCGGTCAGTGCACTAGATAATTACATGCTGAGCCGGCACAACGACGACGACGGACCCGCACCCTGATTATCTAAAAATAAACTATTTAGCGACCGGTTTCATTCCACATACATTGCTACTTTTCTTTGGTATGTTTTTTTTTAATCCATAAAGAAGTAGCAATGGATCACTATCATCTATGAACTGCAACCGGTCGCTAGGTGGTTTCTAATTAGATAATCAGCCCGCAGGTGGGCTGCGGCACCGCCATGGTGAAGGGCAGCGTTCGCACTCACCCTCTCCCCTCTTCATACTATGTTATTGTGTGTGTCCAGCCACTGCCCGGCCGACCCGGTCAGCGTCCGGGTTGTGCGTGACCAGGATGACGGACCCGGTGGGCGGCGGCACGGCCATGGCGGTGGGCGGCACCGAGTACTCCCGGAGACGGGCCGCCTCGGCGCCCGCCACGCCCGCCCTCTCCCCTGCCTCTTCCCCGCCTGGATCACCGCATAGAGGATCACATAGGTTGGTACTATTATGATTTGTTCAATCCGGGAAAGTAGGATTATCACATCACAAGACTTAATAAATAGGTACAAGGGAAAATACGATAGAAAGGTATAATAATATTTTGTAAGACTTAATGAATGTAATAATATCATTTTCATAAAAATAGAAACCGGTTGCTTATCACAACTATTATGTAAATTATGATATTACCTACTAATATAATAATTTGGTTAAATAAGTATTAAACTTCGTACAAAATTGTTTCCCAATTCAAATCATTTCACAGATTTTCATGAGTGTATTTTTACCATATTTCTTGTTTTTCTCAACGTAACGCCCTTTTTAATAAAGATTGTCTATCTATAATCAGGCGCGGTCGCAGCCTGAAATAATAATAATTGCTTTTTTGTAAATTTTTAGATGCTTTTTCTATATGTGACATGTACGATTTTGGGGGGGGTCATGTCCCCTGTGACCCCCCCCCCCCCTCGGACCGCGCCTGTCTATAATATATATATATAGTTACAAACAGTGTTTTATCCCTTTTTCCTTTTAATGTCTAATAGTTAAACAGAGAGTATCTAACAACTGCTATACAATCTTTAATAAGAGGGCTAGTATTACAATTTTAACATTCAACACTTTCTCAAACATCATTTTCTTGTTTTTCCTGTTTCCCTTTTTGTTATACTTATTCTAATATGTTGCGCACCTTCACAATAGGGCTAGCTGTGCGTGGGTTATTCCGACAGTGAAGTGGGACCCTGACTCCATGTAATCACCCGACACTTACTCGCTCTTCACGACCGACACTACAGCTGGCAGTCCACAAGGTCATTTGCAGCTTTTTTGACATTTTACAATTTATTCAGGGTTATTTGTGAAACACTAAATCTCCCAGGAGTATGAAATAAAACACTTTTTAACGGATACTAGCGCGGTTTTATTGAAAGTACTTTGGTATTTATGATGATTTATGATGATTGGTAGAGATGATGGTTGGAAAATTCCACCAGCTTGGGACCCCATCATTCACAAGCTAAAGCCCCTCACACACACTGTAAGATCTAATGATACGGTTAGTTCCTTTTGCAAATAAATAAATTAATACAAAAGACGGAGGTCGGCTCCCTCTCCAAGTTTTCTTTCGCCATTTCTTTCTTGGAGGGGCCTCCCAATTTTATGAAATGGTGGTAGTTTCAGTAGATTCTCTCTCTTTTTAGCATTAAATAATTCATAAAATTAAATTATAAATCAACATAAAATAATTAAAAATTTTGTTAAATTTTAATTTCTGAACGTCTAAAAAAAAATTCATCGCTTGAGGGTAGGCTCACGGGTAGCTTCAGTCCCCCGTGACCACGGCAGCTGCAAAGGTGCCGAAACGTCGGGAAAAACCAAAAATCAAACCAAATACCAACTAAATACCAAAGTACATTCAATAAAACCGCGCTAGTATCCGTTAAAAAGTGTTTTATTTCATGTCTAGTGAGCGCGTAAGCTTGAGAAGTGAATAAAATCTCCCAGGAGTAGATTACTTACATCATAAACTCTTCTAAGACTGAAGAAAAACTAATAAAATTCGACTTTCTATACAAATATCCGAACAGCTGATCGAGTAGTGTATAAAAAGTCGACTTTTTCTCTGTTTTCGGAAAAGTCGTTTAAAAAATGTTGTTGTTTATAATGTTTTCAACACACTTGCTCGTAAAGTGAGCCCTAATACATCGCTTTTAGGGCCATAAACCGAGCTATAACAAACGCGTGCAATAATATATAAAACACTAGGTTGTTATAGAATTATCCCTACAAAGTTAAATTAGTACCTTACTGCAAGTTCTATGCGAGTAAACAGAGCATTCTCAATTTAACCGAGTAATACAGTTATTTTTTTTAGTAACAACAAAAAGGTTTTATGCTGCTGGAAATTCATATTCATTTTTGAAATAAATAAATGTGTAAGTCCTTTATTAAGTCAAACAAATATTTATTATTATCAAATTATTCATGATTCACAATATTTTGTTAAAAAATATTAAAATATTTGCATTTTATCATTTAAAATTATAAATTTTAGTAGGCTGTATGATCACTCACCCCTTTGTTCGCAAAATATTCTTGCATTGGGCGTGTGAAAAAAACAAAAAAAAACCTGCGCGGCTTTTCCAATAATTGTCATATTTTGTTTTTATCGTATTTGTTGCTGTGTGCTGGTAAATTACTTTGTATTTTCCTCGCAAATGTGTTGAAAAACGTCGTATGAAACTCGTGAGCTTTTGCTCATTGCACACTCGGCTGAGTTACGCCCTCGCCTGCGGCTCGGGCTGCAACCCACAGCCTTGTGTGCAATAAGCAACCTAAGCTAACTTGTATCATAATGTAATAAAGTAATCTACTCCTGTGAGGTTGTTGGTGTTTTACATAATCCTGTATAAGTTTAATTTCTTTCATGGTTGTTTTCTAACATCACTTTTCATTAATAATTTATTGATCATGGCATGAATTCAACAAGCTGAACTGAATTATTTGTAAAAAATAGGTTTATAAGTACTTAGATATAAATAACTTCTCATACTAACAATAATTTTCAATCTGTCGAGCATAATCGTTTTGCGACTTAAGTGCATCTTTATCTTTAAAAAAAATGTATAACGTGTTATGAAAATATGATAGCACAAGTAAATCACACTTAAAAATCTTCTGCATATGAAACTCTTTAAATAATTCAATAATTATTTAAATGTTTATTACAATTCTTTTATGATTACCAATGTAATCATAAAAGAATTGTAATAAACCATCCAATTCCTAATCTAGAAAGTTTGATTAGGCTTTTTATCTACAGCCATGCTTTAAATCCTTTATAAAGGGTTCTGAAATAGCTTACTGCCAACATTATAACAACCAGTGTCATAGTAACCACAATATCTGCCCGACCGACGGGTTAGTCATAATGAAATTCAGTACAACATGACACTCGTTCGGATGATAAATTGACGAGGAGGGGGAGGAGAGTTAGTCAAGTCGAAGTCAAAGTTAAAGCCGGGCCAGACTGTTGCAAACAAGCCCTCCACATCGGTCTCCACCGGCGGTTTACAACAGTGTAAACACTTGTTTGCAACTAAAATTCGTTTCACCTTCCACAACCTCTGTGGACGGGACGCCGTTTATAACGACGGCGACGAGTCGACAACACACTGAGGTGGGAGCCTTGTTGTAAACAGTGTGGACGCAAACACCAACCGTGGGCTCCACAAGCCTACCACCAAGATCACCCCTGTGGAAAGCTTGTTTGCAACAGTCTGGCCCGGGTTTTAAGGTCAAACTCAAAACCCTTTACAGAGGATACATATCATGGGAATAGATAATGTAGATAGGTACTTAATTTGTTTCCCAAATAAAAATAAATTGAGTAGATGTATTGTACATAATTAGGTATTAAAATACTCATGTGTTACAATTATCACACATTCTTGTTTTAATACCCCTCATTATAGTACAGTGGCATAAATACCTAACTATTAACTCGTTAATAAAGACTCACTATTTTATTTACCTTTAGAGTCTAAATTCACCAACCTTCATTGCAGGTCTCGCCCGCTGCAGCGGTGCTCGTAGCAGAGGCCCGCGCGGCCGCCCCTAATCCGCCCATCATCTCTACCAGCCACGTAGCTTCGCCCTTCGCCTGTATATAGCTCCACTTTCGACTTAACACTGACTTTACCTAAAACTTAGCTATCTTTTACGTTATTAAGGAATTTGTCAATCTAAGCGATCGTGCACATGAGACCGGTGTTCAACCGAAACTCGACCGGAGTCGGGCCGAAGCTCGACCGGACGGAGCACGTCTAAGCCTAAAGCTTTTTCTCATTGTTTGTTACTATGAGGGAGATTACACGATCATCATTCAGACTGACACCAGACTGCTGCAGGGCTGCCCGTTGTACAATTTTTTCTATGAAATTTTAAGAAAAAATAGTACAATGGCAGCCCTAAATCAGTCTGCCTTTCTATTGTCTAATTTAAAAATCTATCGCAATCGCTTTCAGGATGTAACACATTGAAGCTTTTTTGGGGCAATTAAAAACTTACCAAAGAAATTCAGCAATGTGTCACATCCATCTGTCAAACGAAAGCGATTGCTATAGATTTTTTGAATTAAACAATTAGCCCCCAGGGGCCGTACCGGCTAACGAATCGATTATCGAAAAGTCTGCCGAGTTTCAACTTAAAACAGAGAAATGTAAGGAATTTCGTTTTCACCGACTTCAAAAGGAGGGAGGTACTCAATTCGACCCGTTTTTTTTTTTTTTTGTTTTTTGAATGTACACCGATTACTCGAAGACGGCTGAACCGATTGAAATGATTCAAACGTTATTAGATTAGGTAAACTTTCAAGTTGGTCCCATTTTTTAAAATTTTGAAATCGGTTCAGTATTTTTCAAGTAATCTTGAAAAAAGCACGAAAATAGTATGATTTTTGTGTGAACTACCTCGATGATCAGTCGTATAACTTCTTTGTTTATGAACTGAATAAGATAATTATTTTTTTGTTTGAAAAGGGATATCTTAAGTGTAGTTCTTTAACCGACTTAAAAAAGGAGGTTCATAGTTTGACCCGCATGTATGTATGTTTCTCCGCGATTAACTCACGTTTAGCTGAGCCGATTTTTCTACCTAAATAATATACCTACACTACCTAATACAAAAGGTACCTACACTAAAAATTAAAAAATTAAAAAATGTTTAAAAAAACAAAAAACCGACTTCAAAAAACCTACCTCTAAAAAGCAAGAAATAATATTTGTAATAATAAAAACACGTCTATTGAAGTCGGGTGGGGCTTTAAGAATAAAAAAAAGGAATTTGTACTCCAGCCCCACCCGACTTCAATAGACGTGTTTTTATTATTACAAATATTATTTCTTGCTTTTTAGAAGTAGGTTTTTTGAAGTCGGTTTTTTGTTTTTTTAATGTACTTTCTGTTGACGTAATTTGGACGATATCGATGTTCGTGTGATATCATGCATTGGGGTTCGCCATTTTGGCCCAATTGGGGCTAGATTTATCTGTTTTAATTTGAAACCCGGCAGACTTTTCGATAATCGATGCGTTAGCCGGTACGGCCCCTGGTCTGGTGTCAGTCTGAATTATCGTAAGCTTTTTCACATAATTATGTGTTTGTTACTATGAGGGAGATTACACAATCATTCAGACTGATACTAGACTGATGCAGGGCTGCCAACTGTGGGTACTATTTTTTTCTATGAAATTTTAAGAAAAAATAATACAAAGGCAGCCCTGATTCAGTCTGGTGTCAGTCTGAATTATCGTGTTATCTCTCTCTATAGCATGGGTCTCCAAACTTTTAGCGTAAGGGCCAGTTCCTCCACGAAGTCCCAAGGACCAGAATCTAGCTAGCTCATCGTACCAGCATACTGTAAATTATACTATTCATTATAGTATTGTTGGTACGATCCACCCTGCTTTCGCGGGCTGGATTGTTGGTGTTTGCGGGCTGGATTGTTGGTGCTTGCGGGCTGGATTGTTAGTACTTGCGGGCCGGATTGTTGGTGCTTGCGGGCCGAAGCTAGCTCGCGGGTCGTAGTTTAGAGACCTTTGCTCTTTAGCAACGGAGTCATCGTGTAGCGCGGTGTCTTGATCTTTCTCCGGTCGAGTTTTCGTCCGGTCCGGTCGGTTTCACAACTTAAAATTAAATACCTATTTTTATTGAACACGAATGTAAATATTTTGTGAACTTATCATAAAGTTTTCTATTATCTATTGAAATCCTTTTAAAAGTATGCATGAATTGAAAACAAACAAGCATAGCTACAGGGAAACTATAAAAAATGGTTGATATCATCTTTCTTGACTTGAACTCATGCTTACACCTTATACTTATTTAAAAAGTACTTCCTACTTACTTATAAGTATTGTGAAGTTGTTAAAATTTTATTTAGGTAACCAAACACGAATGGACGTAAATTTTAAATGTTATAAAAGTATTTTGATATAATTCGAATACGTTTATATGGCGAAAGTATATGTAATGTTTGTTATTAAGCAGCGGCAGGTGAAAATTTGTTACAGATAATGTTGGGAAATTGAGTAAAGATGTTTATAAGACATAACGGTCTTTTTACAAATGCGTATTATTCTAACTGTAGGGATTAACATCGCTAAAGTCTGAATTCAGGTACTTATAACATCTCTAAAACCTGAAATCGGATAGATAGCTGGCTATAGATCAATAGATCTTATGAAAATAACGGAAATATGAGTACGTATGGCTTTTGAAAGTTTGTGATAATAATCGAAAATTGAAAGGATTTAAAGGAAATATTAATGAATGCGAAATGATGGTAATGCATGTAAGCACTTTTTTAAACGGCAGTTGATAAAATGTTACATATTGACAAGGGCTAATGTAACTTCTTTGAGACCTTACAATGAATTAAAATACTAATAGGTACAATGAAGGTTTGATATGTTATCATTAATTCTATCGTTGAAAGCTAATTGTTGGTGCTTTGTGAATTCGATAACGCTGTATGAAGATGAAGAGTAACGTTTGTTGTAACCAAGAAATGTCTTATTATATTATTATTTATTATAGGATAACAAAATGATGTAACTGTAAACATGTTATGCCTCCTAGGAAAGTCACATTAGTGAAAGAAATAGCGAACATTGATATTTCAAAACGATATCCCAAATGTACCTATACTACACTTTTTACTACTTAGAATTAAACGCGTGCAACTACCTATGATAGTGTAGGAAATGAAGCTATCTTTTGTATGGAGACCCCAACATTAAATCCACAGTCGATGAAACTTTGCAGGGATGTAATATAGTATGAACCAAAACCTATGTACAAATATCCAAAAACAAAAAAAAAAACAATATGGATAATTAAAAAATTGTTTCATTTATGATACTTTATCTTGACTTTATCACACTGTAAAGTTTCGTCTACTGATGATTTACTGTGGGGGTCCACTACCTTCCTTTCGGTCGAAACGTCGTCGTCGGGAAAATAGTTACCTAGGTGTGAAAATACCTACGATAGTTTCACGCGTTTAATACCTGTAATTTTAACTGATATCCCAAACATCTAGATACCGAAGTTCGTTTTCGCCTTACATAATGTGGCATTAGTCGACACTGGGCCTGCAGTCATTTCGCTCTTCACATAAGTAACCCACCTTTATCCAGAATAAAAAATAAAATAAACAAGTACCTATTTTTGTATAAGAATACAAAGAACTATGAAAAACAATCAAATCGATAGTACCTACATTTCTACAGTTTCATCGTTTTGTTTCGCTAAGGCAATGGTACAACGTGCATAAATTAATATGAAGATTAAATACGAATATATTAAGGTAAATTAAAAAATATATGGTAGGCGTAGATATAACGATCTGGCAGGCACAGATCCTTAGAATTTCTACTTTCAGTATAAGTAGATCAGATTTTTAAACTATAGGTAGATAGTAGAAGGCGTCTTTAGCTTTAGATTGAATGATTTTCGTGAAGAAGCAGGATGGAAAAAGGGTCATTATTTGGTAAATAGTACGAGATCATATACCTATTTACAAAAGTTAAAAAAGAGTGTTTGAAATGCAGCTTAAAAGCTGTATTTTTTTTTTCATGTAAGTAAATTTCTAATGTTGTTGTACCTAATTTTAGGTGCCCTATTATTCAAATATGCACATCGATTATATAAGTACCTTTTTCCACTAAATATAAGGCAAGGTGAATGCGAAGTAAAGATAAATAATTTGACAGATAACGTCGATTCGAAATTTTGTGAAAGGGCTGGCTCTTAGGTGTTTCATGCATCACATAAAAACAATTTATTGCTCAAAGTGAAAATTTAAATCCGTTCCTGCACTGCACAATTTTGTTTTAGCTGAGTAGCACATTCTAATTAGCTATTTTACTAAAATTGGCAAATTTTTCAGTCAAGTGTGTGTAGTAATAAAGACACTGTACTTAATGAACTTCAAAATCTACTTTTAATTAAATTATAACATTCAAGGTTACTGGGTGTACCTAGGCAAGTGCCTAAAGTATGTAAGTACATATTGTAAAAGTACCTATGGTCAATACCTACCTAAATTGTGCATCCAAGCTGAACAACCCTTTTCTGACATAACTTTGTTTATTGTAGGTAAGCCTTTTAAAAAGCCACCAATACCATACCAAAGCAATATATAAATACAATACTTGTAAAAGTTTCCTGGGCTGGGCCACACGATAAAAAGATCGGCAGGTGAGCTAATATTATTATTATGACAATTTTTCACGATCAGACTTTCATTATACGAGACGCAAATATTACGGGTTTAAGTATTAATTGGCCGTTTAGTATGGAGAATTTTTAACGATTAACATTTTCCATACTAACTTTTTATCGAACAACCATGAACACTAAGTAATGTTTTAAAACTTTTATGCACAAATGTTTAAACACTCGGCTAACTAATGCCACACGTTTAAAAAAATAAGTACGGCTAAGTTACAACGGATTAAGTGGTCATTTTTACTAATTAAAAAGGAGTCACTTAAGATATCTACTTTATTAACGTTTAGGAAAAAAACAGAAATATTTTTATTGCTGATAGTGGGCCGTTATCATCATAATTCTAAATAATAACAAGTACTTACTTAACCGAATATGAGAACCTCTGCGTGTAAGAAAAAATCGGTAATTTCATACTTTAACCTCTATTATTTAAATCGTCTTAAATAGGTACCAATAAAATGGCGAAATATTTTGGAGTTTAAACATTATTTTGGCATTTGGCAGCGAAAAATTGTCATCGTGTAGGGTGGCATAAGGGCTAAAGTTTACTCTGAGGTTGAACTATGTTGTGAAATTTTGCATATCTCTTTGTCTTTTTCTCACTTTTATCTAGGCTTAGCCTTATTAGAAATGTGATTTAGATGCCTTTAGTATGGTGGCATTATTAGTAGTAGGTAGTAGTATTGAAAAGTCGATGGCTGTTTGAATGGGATTTTTCGCAAACGCTTACAATAGCCGCGGTTTAAACGTGCGCTACAGCAACAGCGATAAGTGTTTTATCAAGAATAGGTTGAAATATTTGGTTGGTAAAACAAACGACAAATATCGCCAGATTATTGCGATTATTTTTTTATTTATACGAGGGGAGTTCAAAGTATTATCGGTATGGATAGATATGAAGGAAAAGGCAGAAAAATCTGTAATAATTTAATTTTTTTATACAGTCCCCTGGAACGCGGAATCAACATTTCAGTAGCCTCCAATAAAAAACTTTCCAAAAAATTAAAAATGAGCGTCCATAGTGGCCTTAAGCTCTTCATCGTCGGAAAATCGCTTTCCACAAAGCCCTTTTTAGTTTCAGGAACAAAAAATAGTCACTATAGGTGTCGGATCTTGGAAATAAGGTGGTTGATGGATGTCTTTGAAACCACACTCCTGAATAGCAGCCTTGGTAACGCGCGCCGAGTGAAGGGAGCACCACCGTGGTCGATTTTGGTCAACATTTCGCGTCAGACATTTTGTTTCACTCGAAGCACGATTATGAAAAATCGAATGATGGTAAACTGACGAAATTTTCTAATTGTCACCTTGGATAATGTAGTACGAGCACCTTAGACAAAAACTACCCTCATTCCTAACCAGAATATTCTGATACCGAGAATACTTTGAACTCCCCTCGTAGTAGGTCGCTGGAGTCGTTGGCGTCGAAAAGGCATTTTCTGTATATGTAGCGGTCGCCGTTGGTGATACTACGGCACGGCAACCTAAATATCGTGCGTGCGTCCAAAGTGCGGCCATAAAATATATTTACACTATCGACCGTAGGACTCTATAGGACTCTACTGAGTTATGCCATTGACTTTCGAAATAGATAGTTTAGTTACATTAATTTTTAATTCAAAATGCTGCCACTGTAGCTTTCTTATAAATATTCTCGAATTTCTGCGTGTATAAACTTACTCCTATTTTTTAAAGTATCTATTGTACAAGAAAACTAAGGTAAAGCTACATCTAGCTAAACTTTTGATAAGCTTGCTCAACACACACCGATTTTAAATTAAAAAAATATAAAACAAAACGACTTGATTTAAATCAAACTACTACTTAGATCTTGGTTTGATAGCTCTTATTAAAAGTTCTTCTTATTATGATAAATGACCATCACCTAAATAAATGAGATCTTAATAAAATTGGCACTTGCAAAATATTTTGTTAATTTCATCAAGTGTAGCTTTAACCTTAACTTAGATACGTCTATATTTACCCATTAAATTGTTTATTTTTAATACTTTCTTATAATTAACTTTTCTTTGTCAATTTTTTCCCACTTATTTTAAATGAACATCGCAAATTTGCATACTTGTAAAGGTCCATACTTGTATAGACGTTTAAATAGTACTTAAGTTTTTTTATTGATGCCGAGTAATTTTTTGGTGCTTCTATATCTAAACAACTTTTAGGATCAGAAAATCAAGACATTCAAACACTCACTTTATTTATAGGAACATCTTTGTACCTACATTTGAAGCTTTAAAATAGGTAAGAAGATAAAATTAGGTATTCAAATTAAATGAGAGCACTTGGAGTTTTTCAATATTTATTATGTAAATATGATAATAGAGTAGAGGTAACCTACCTACCTATAATATTTACTTTATAGTACAGGTTCTACAGAACAACGTCCAAAAAATTTCCATTTCCAAATAATATTGTTAGATACTGTTTTTCTTTAGACGAATGTCTCTAAGTAACTAATCATTTTGTTATTGTTATCTTAGTATCTGCCGAGTTGTTACTTGATCTATTCTTACTGTTAACATCATTGCATTGGTGAAATAAGAATAAAGATACTACCTATAACAACCGTAGACCTCACAACCAAATATTAAGTGTAAGTAATAGATCCATCAGAAAAGACAATATTTTTTAAATTAGAGAGCACTATTTTTGTCAAATATTAAAATTCTTTCGTGAGTGTAACAGAAATTAGTTTTTAAAATAGGTAAGAACTTAATATTGATTCCAGAAGCTGTACGAAATTATATGGACATTGGAAGCACAAATTTTTTGCACTCACGGTTAAAATGGTTTTCTGTGTTAAATTTTTGGTACAATCATTAATTTTCTTTTTCTAAGATATTAATTACTACGCCCTCATGTGAAGTATGTATTGCAAATTCTTAAAATAGGTGGTTTTATATATTTAATTATCTTAATAACAGGGACATCAATACGAAAACCAATGTTCTAAAATTTAGAATCCAAATTGATGCTCATGTGCCCGAAACATAAAATAATCATGAAAAGTAGGCAGTTACCATAAAATAAATTATACTTTTTTGTATTTTTGACTGACCCAATGTTTTAATCCTACTTAATGTAAGCTTATGGGATGTACCTACTTACTTTCAAGATGATGTGCTCCCGTTACAAAGATTTTTTCAAATTGTTTAATTTTATTTACACTGAATTGAAAGCAATAAACACAATTATGGTAAAGAAATGTGAATATTATGTACCTTACTGTATATTTTTAATATAAAAGTTCAACAATAATATGGTGTTCTTTATTATTTTACGACGCAACTAAAATATACATTATTTACTTATGGCCGAATACTTAAAGGCTTCTTAGTTAAAATCTTAAGTTAAGGTCTCCTTACCTTTAAGGAAGCTGTCAGTTTCATAGAATTTCTGTCAAATCTGACAACTTTTTTGAATTTAAAGTGGCTTTAAGTTTAAGATTCGTTTCCAGTATTTGGCCGTTACTTTATTAAATCCTTACTGACATCGTCATCGTTTAACACACTATTGATAACCTCCTCCTTTTTTGCCCGTGATACTTCTGCGCCACTACCAGTAGTGTCATGGATTATTTTTCTTTCTCGTGACTCTACCGGTAGTGCCATGAGTAAAACTATATCTCCCATACTCCCATATCACAATTTAAGTCGGTTTCAAAAGAAAAGATCCATAATGGACATAGCGCGGTCGTAGCACTGTCACAGCACGCACTACGCTACGAGAATATAGGCCTTACTTAAGGTGCGCGTCCACTGCATCGGAATCGGAGCGGACGGATTTGTTGTTTTGTATGGATTTCTAGGGCACTGGCACAGCGTGACACTCATACAAAGTGACAAATGCCGACACTCCGTCCGCACCGCGCGCCGTACGCTCCGATTCCGATGCAGTGAACGCGAACTTTATACTCATCACGACTCATTTATTAGTCACACCTCTACGACTTTTTTATGCGCCATTGTTCGATATAGACTGTGCCCTCTGTGCCGTATGAACGCAATCAGCTTCATGGGACCCTCGGCTGGCCCTTAAAGCGCTTATATAGGTCAACTAACGCCACCAATACATTTATTTTTATCACTCGTAAACCAAACATAAAAAAGGAAACAACCATGCCCTCTTAAATTGTCTCTAATATTTTTTAAATAACTCTTAATATGTTTCATTCTATATACTAGTTTTAAAATGCATTTGAAACGACAGTGGCCACTTTAGGTTTAAATGGATTTTAAAACTTAGAGAAAGAATGAAAACTGTTGAAGAGTTATTCAAAAAATATTAGAAACAATTTAAGAGGGCATGGTTGTTTCCTTTTTTAAAATATTGAGCTGATTTACGTATAATAAAAATAAATGTATTGGCAGCGCTAGTTATATAAGGGCCTTAAAGAAGTAAAGTAAATAAAAGGAGCTCTTGAATTAAACCAACAAGCGTATTATATCAATATCATTATGTATTTATGCATGTATGTATGTAATTAAATTAACTTAAAAACTTGGAGCTAAAACACTTTTAAAATCTACTTTTTTATATCATAATTAACCTCTTTTCGGCAATGCTCACTGTTTAGTTTCTTTCCATTTACTATTTTCAATTACAAAAATAACTTTACATTTATTTATTCAGAATGACAATTAAATCTTATTTGTCTAATTTACATCGGCTTATCTCATAACAACAAAGGGTTAAATAATAATTAATGGAAATGACAGAGCGTAATGTTACTACTTAATTATTAAAAAACACTATTTTTACATGTGTAGGACATTATTAGACTATTCTTTAAAACCGGGATTTCATAATAGTAATGATACCTACATCAAAATGAAAGAAATATAAAGTTTTCAAGTTTCTGTTTTCGCAATGTTTAATAATTTCACAGCACCACTTTATAGCGATCCCGGTTTTACAAATTAATTTACAATATCAACAGAAAGCTTTAAAAAAACAGAAATATTAATATTAACATTTAATTTTTTAACTGTGAAGCAAAGCTATACTTGAAATACTATATTTAGGTAATTTGGAGATGAATTTAAGTATGTGGTAGGCGAATTTCAGGATTTCGGTATTTTTCAGTCCGTAGCCAATATTAAAATAACCATCATAACTGAATAATTTATTAAATTTATGATTTATCCTAGTGATGACTTATCATCATACTCAGAAGTAAACATATGCACATGCACAATCAGAATATTATAAAAGATAAGTACTTATAATAGGTTCTTAATATTTCCCCATCTTTTCTTACTTAGGTGTATGGACCATACACCTAAGTAAGAGTATGGTATACCTAATGCATGAAAAATAACTTAAAATTATATAAAAAATAATTGGTCAAATTAAATTCAAGATTGATGGTCCTATAACAACAGTTAAGTAAAAGTTAAGTAGATTAGTGACGAGAAACGACGATTTTAATAGCTTATTATAAAGAGATATCTTAATAGACACATACTTGCTAACCATAAAAGATTGTTCTCGTTAAATTCGGAAACTTTTTACATCAATAATTTACATGAAATATTCTTATCTGCATACAAATTCAAAATTATTTGTTTTAAATATTGCGTCTTTTAATTCACGCTCACAATTAAGTACTATCACTGCAAATTGGTAATACGTTGGAACCTTGTCACATTAACATCCACGTTGATGTCATTCGCAAAAAAAATACATGTAACAATAAAATCCTAATAAATAGGTAATTTTATTGGATTGTTACTTTCAATAAGATAGGGTCTAGTCTAAGGTAATTAAAATTTTACAATTGTTTAAAAACGAGGTTAAAAACATGGCCGCCAGGTTCATTACCAACTTGCGGGGATAGTAAGTGCAAAAGATCTTAATTTGTATTCCAGTAAAAACTCTTCTGTTTGCAGTATAAGTTTAATATTGGACGGTAAAGCATTTAAAAAAATCTTCGCTTAAAAAGTTTTACAAATAAGTGTGAATATATAATTTTTGGTCGTGGTTAATTCAATCAATTTAGACATGTTAGTATGACGTAAGCGATGAAGTACAAACCTATCTCAGTATTAGCTATTTAAGGTTTAAATAGCTTACCTATTGACAGTATAATTATTTGACCTTCATATTTGCATATTCTATTTTCCATAATATATATCTTAAAATATTGCGTTGAAATCTTTCGCTAATAAATGCATGTAAGTAAATAACATAAAAAATGACGATAAAAGCAAATAATAATATAAACTTGGTAGTATTAATGAACTTTTCGCAAATAATTTTATCAACGATATGAAAAAATTACTATCACCTTTCTATTGTAGGTAAGTATATCAAAATTAACTAAGTAAAACAAAAAGGCATTGACATCAAGATCTAGCTATATTTTCGACATTATTTTACAATAAAACTTATTATAATACATCAATCTATTTACCATTTTGTTATTGTTTATGCTAGTAACAAATAAATCTATTACGAAATATGTTAAATCTTTTTTCTGTACAGGTTATAGATTTCGCTATTGCTACGTCTACACCAATGCACTTCCACGTTCGTCTTGCGTTTTCGTCTAACGCATGCCTAAAGCGCGAACATCAAAATGCTGTATTGCGAGCGCTTGACGCAAAACGAATTGAATGTTGGACGCAAGTTAAATTTGAAAGCGCAGTGGTTTGGACGTATGACGATTATTATGTACTATGCTATTACCTTTTCTTAAATCCTATCTATACAATCCTTGTTATCAAGCCATAGTCGCCGTGTAATCGTTATACCTACATCAACATCATTACACAAATCATTTAATTAAGAACATAACATTTGCACAAACTCAACATGTCATTAGTTCAATGAAAATTAAACCGTTTTTTCTTATTTAGATAAAGCAAACTCGTTCAGAAGGCCTTTATTTTAATTTATTTAACTTTGCGAATTATTTTCGTTTTGCTTTAAAAGTAGCACACAATTCTTTATAAGCATTAAAGGTACAGTACGAATCACGAAAGATGACCACAAATGGCGCCCATCTTCGCATCATAACTCATTAAAAAAGACTTGAGACAAAATAATAATTCGTATACATATAGAACTAAATATTATATAATATTTTATGAAATATTTTTTGTCTTAAGTCTTTGCTTCATGAGTTATGATGCGAAGATGGGCGGCATTTATGGTCATCTTTCGTGATACGAACTATACTTACTATAGTTTACATACCACATCCGTCCGGTATATTCCAATGATTTTAAGTTTTATATTATTTTCGCAAAGAATGACTTAAAATAAGCAAATACCTCTACAATCTTATGAAAACAAAGGCAAGATATTGCACATTTTAATCAAGTCCTCGTGTAAGATGTGGTAAACATTTTTAACCCTAGGAACTATAGGAGTGAAAAATTCATCCTGTTTTAAGCTAACTTTATAAATTGACTCGAATATAGGCAATTTCTTGGTTTGAATCGCTGCTGTATGTGCAATGAATCGCAACATTTTTTGATGATTCAATTAATGTGGTAAATGGCAGGGCATCGCTTAAAGCTTTTGATGGTTAGCTCTAATATTTATTTTTAATTTTCACACCTTTTGAGTATGTTTACTCATTATACTCTCAAGAAAGAAAAAGCTATTAAAAATATATAAGTGAAACCTTCTCCATATTTTTCTCTTTATTTGCTTTCGTGTACTTCTGTCCTTTTGAGAATCTGTCTTTTTGAAAATCTGTTGTCCTTATGAGAATTTTCCAAGTCTTGCGAGTGTTTTGTTTCTTAGGCCCGTATTTATAAACCGCTCTCAACGTTGAGAGCTATCTTGAGATCATACCTGAGATGCTGTTCCTATGTAAGAAGAGCATCTCAAGTATGATCTCAAGATAGCTCTCAACGTTGAGAGCGGTTTATAAATACGGGCCTTAGTTTCGCACCACAAGAGGCTCTATTGGATACCCATTTGTAATGGTACCTAAAGAAATTGCCTTCTGTTTAAACGGGGCAGGCAAGCCTTCAACAGAATCTAAACATATTCTTTCACATCTGCATAAATGCATTAAATTTGATTCTGATAGAATAAAAAAATAAAGGTGTGGCCAAAAGGTCGATCAAAGCGCCATCGCTTGACGACAGCCGCAATGCGTGGTTCTAAACACATAGAACTAATCGTTGTTAAGAAACAATGCAACATAGAATACTTTTAACAGTAGTATCTACTCAATAGTGACTGTGAAGTTAGCCACTGCGCGTAGCCTCTCCACACCAACATCACCTACCTACATCGAAATTGTATTCTACACATATCGTCACAGAATAGATATAAGTAGGTACTACCGTACAGACAGGAAACTCTTCGCCCCGCCCCGCAATCAATTACCTCACCGCGCCCCGCGAGTTCGTAGGCCAGTTCGTATGCTCATTCAATAGCCCTAGACTTCACGCACACAGTTGCGCGTGTGCAAAAACGTCACTTTGTAGCGTCTGTGTAATAGGTAGTTGAAACGCGGCGTATGTATGGAGTGCCCAGGGTGTGGCATCGTCTCGCGCGATGTTCTGAGCCGCCAATTAGTTTAAAACGCTCTGTAAACAGGAAAAGCCTAACCACGAGCTCCTAAATCAGAAATATTGAAAGTGCGAGACGAAGCTACCCGCAATGAACAGCAAACTGTAAGTTATTTATTTGAGGTGCAGCAACGTCCCATTTCGACTATTACTGTTGACTAAAGTCTCGTTTAGGACTTCCCGACCCAGCCACGCAACAAAGCGACTAGCGATTGCTGAAAAACCAGCGAGTTTCATATGCTGCTGTGCGGTGAGCTTTCGATTGTGCTAACGAAGAGATAATTTACTCGTCGCGCCGCCGCCCGGTCGATCTATTGCGCGCGGTTAGGTCGTGTCACACCCCGGGCACTCCATACAAACGCCGCGTTTCAACTACCTATTACACAGACGCTACACAGTGACGTTTTTGCACATGCGCAACTGTGTGCGTGAAGTCTAGAGACGCTAGTTTTTTTTACATTCTCTTTGGTCTAGGGCTATTGAATGGGCATGGGGTCAAGTCCGCTAATGTTTTCGTCAAAATCGTAGTTCAATGGTGGTTGAATGGTAATGCTTTTTGACACAGTTCTTGTTTCTTAAATCCAAAATCAAGACACAATTTCCGCTTTGGGTTTAAGAAACACAATGCGTTTCAGTTTTGGGTTTAAGAAACAAGAACTGTGTCAAAAAGCATTACCATTCAACCACCATTGAACTACGATTTTGACGAAAACATTAGCAGACTTGACCCCCTGGCCTACGAACTCGCAGGGCACGGTGAGGTAATCGATTGCGGGGCGGGGCGGAGAGTTTCCTTTCTGTACGGTAGTACTTATATCTATTCTGTGGTCGTCGTGTTCTATGTGTTTACAAGCTGTGTTGAATCCAGTGAGCCTGACAAGTTCACTGGAACTCGTCGTCGGAGCTGAGCAGCGTGGTCTTCTCGTGGTAGTTGGGCGGCTGCGAGATGGTGGCGACGCGCGGCGGCGGCGGGCGGGGCGCCAGCGCCGCGCCCTCCTCGCCGCGCTGGCCCGGCACCGAGCCCGCGCGCATCACTACACACACGCCAATGTTATAACTATGCGCGACACTCGGCTTCTCTGCCATGCGAAGTGTTGGACGGATCACACACTGCTCCGCGATCCGCGACGGGGCGCGGGGCGGCAGATTTTAACGTTGTATGCAAGTACACGATTGTATAGAAAACACGCGCGGCAACACTCATTCACGCTCCGGGCCTAACGGCAGCATCTGCTCGCGGGGCGCGGAGACAGTGTGGTGCCCCGTGTGTTTTCTACAACGTCATACAACGGCATACAACTTCAATGAGCAATCTACTCGAACAGGCAGATCTGCTTCTCCGTCGCCGCGCGCGGGATCTGCCGCTCTGCGACGGGGCGCGGAGCCAGTATGAGAATCACCTTATTGACGGGAGCTCGACCAGGGGTGTAAATTTTTATCTAATTTTGTTGCAATCAACTCTGACAGAAATCACAATTACATTGCTGATTTAGTAAGAACCAATGTGACAACTATCTTACTTAAAGCAGCAATGTACAGATGCCGGCATATATATTGGCAAGAAAATGAAAGAGACAAAAGATGCGCAGTAGCCATAAACTTAGTGTTTATGGCTACTGCGCATCTTTTGTCCCTTTCTTTCTCTTGCCAATATATATGCCGGGCAGTATAACTGCGCTTTCAATCGATTCCAATCGCGAATTGTTAGCAACAGACTTACTTAATCAACGTACAGAGCTTAACCGTAGCCGGGCCAGACCCGTGCCGTAGCAGGGCCGGAGCTATGCCGGAGCCTGACCATACCTTTGTACTATAATCAATCCGTGATTCGTGGTCCGGCTCCGATCGATCCCTGGTCGGTGGCCGAGCTCCAGTGCCATCTACAGTAGGTAAGCTCGTTTTCTTATCACGTTACAGCGCTGATAGATAACCACGCATGTGCTACTATGTACCGTATCTTAATACAGACGCTTTATAGTACCACACACATTCACACCGATCCATCGGCGCTGACGGTCAGTGAATAGAACACAAGCCCCCCTAGCATGACCACCGAAATGCGATATGATATAACAACTGTCAAAAGACAATGGATTTTGAAAGTTGAGTGTCGATAAAACGCTATATCACGCGATATAATATTGTTTCGATGCTCATGCTGGGCGGAGAGACCTAAGATTAATCAGGGGCATCACGTGTTAAATAACATTACACTCGCATGCGCCCTGTTAGTACAGTCATGTCTGGATTTTCAGTAATCTAGTTATGAATTTCTCTGTATATCGTTGCATGTTTGTGTGATGCTGTACAAAAATGTTAATGTATTGGGCCATTTTATGAAAGCCGAGTCCAAAGTTAAACCCACTTCACACTATAAGAAATTTACCGCATGCCATTTTTTGAAAATTTTGATCGCAAATGCTGTGTGCAGCTGTGCACTCTCCGCCTTGGAGAGTGATAAACGAGGCGGGCGAGTTAAAACGGCGATAAACATTTAAGGCGCTGTAGGTAGTGAAACTAGCGCCGCCACTACATTTATTTTTATTACTCGTAAACCAAGTCAATATTTAAAAAAAGCTCATGTAATAATCTCTAAAATTGTCTCTAATATTTTTTGAATAACTCTTCAACAGTTTTCATTCATTCTGTAAGTTTTAAAATCCATTTTAGCTCAAAGTGGCCACTTTTGGCAATAATGGATTTTAAAACTTACAGAATGAATGATTACTTGTGAAGAGTTATTCAAAAAATATTAGAGACAATTTAAGAGATTATTACATGAGCTTTTTTTAAATATTGACTTGGTTTACGAGTAATAAAAATAAATGTAGTGGCGGCGCTAGTTTCACTACCTACAGCGCCTTAAGCAACTTTACGACGGCTCGGCTTTCATAAAACGCCATCTATTGAAATTTTTGAACTAATTCCTTTTTTTTGGTCTCCAAAAATAGCCTATTGTATGTGAAAGGTGTTGATTGTTAAATTGTGGGAGTGTTTTTATAATATCTCATTGTATATTGGTGCCATTGGTGCATCTCATTAAAAGTGTACAGACAATTTTGTATATTAGTAGGTACTTAAATGACACTTTCACGATTGGCAACACTAACTAAATAATGTTTTGAGTGTTTTAAGTCGTAAAATGTTATCCAGTTGATAGTGTTGTCATTCATAAAAAAATTAAGGTCGAAATTTGACTGCAGTGGATTAATTGAGCGAAACTAAGATTTTTCCGTGCTTTTGATGAAAATGTATGAAGATGAGAAGCATGCCAGCAACGAAAATATAAAAAGCTTTCATTCTAATAAATTATGCATATTATTTCTATTTACTTACCATTACTGGTTCCTTGGACTATTTATTATTCCATTCAGGCAATGATATCTCGTTTTTGCTCAAAACAACCCTATTTTTAATTTAAGTTTAATTTGAAGCTTTTTAAACTTAATTTTAGGCGGCCATTACGTGCCGCCTATTTTTTTTTATTGCACCAAAAATGGCCCAGGTTGTACATTATTTTAGCCAAAACACCACCTCTGTATCTTTTACCGTTTCAGCAGGCTGTTGACCAATTCCATTAATGGCTGGAAGGATTTCCATCAAACATGGCTAAGAACCATCTCGATTAATTTAGCTTTCAATTTAAAAAAAAACCGCATCGGAATCGCCTGATCCGTTTAGGCAGTACGATGGTACGTATAGACAGACAGACATACATAAGCTTAAAACTTATAACACCCCTCTTTGCTCTGCGTCGGGGTTTAAAAATGAAACCTAATGTGGTAGGATAGGAATAAAGTTGATAATCGTAAAAAATATAGAGATGCCGTGCTCAAGATAGTTAAAATAAAAATATGCTTATTTACATCAGTAAATTCTTTATTGTTATCAGTGAGAGGCCAAGTACACGTGTAAAAACTGTTTCCAGTTTTGATTTCATATTTTATAACTTATTCAAAACTAAGGTATAAACAAAATATTTAGCTAAATGTAGGTGGCGTTAAAATTATTTCTTAATCAAATTATTATAAGTAATCTATATTAAAGTAAAAAAAGACATTTATATTATTTGGCCGTAAACAGGTTGTTTTAAGTGAATTAGTTAACTTGAAGCTAGTAGAGCGTAGTTACAAAGCGTAATTTTTCATTATTTTATTGGTTAAAAATCTTTCAAATGCCATTCTTTGGTTTGGCAAAAAAATGGCATACCTTTGCTCGCAAACAGACTTGTTTAATTAAACGACAACCTGGCAAATGCCCTCCATCAACAGTAGAAAAAGTATTATGTAATTTTTTAAGAGCGGCTTTAGACATGTGCATAAAGGTATACTAACATTATAAGGGACTTATCAAAGCGCGCAAATAATTCACATTTCTTTTCGATGTAACTTGATATAGATAGATAGGTATTTTTAAAGATTTGCTGAAAAGCGTTCATAGTATTAGTTTGATTTTAGGTATTAAGTATCAACAATCAAGCAAAGCTTTATTATGATTTATAAGGGAAATTTTATAAGAAATAAGCTACACTGACTCGCCCAGCACTGCATTTTTCCATGTCTATATTTCTTTTCATCGCACGGAAACTTCGCACACTAGAGCGAAAATACCGATATTTCTTCGTGACTAAAAGAGAGAGATATGCGGGCCAATACAGGTTAACCCTGAAGGTAGACCAGATTCAACTGTAGTCAGAAAGATTTTTTCAACGACGCCTTGACTTTCGGGAAAAATCCCGAAAGTCAAAGACTGTTATTTGATTAACCAAACGACATTACCTTATGCGCACGTCTAAAACAGCCTAAACAAGAAACTAGCTTCGAATAAAAAAAAATACTCACTATCTTAAAAGAAATGTAACAAAAAAATATACAAAAAAGAAATAATAAAATCACAGAAAATTAAACTTTAACATAAGTAACTAAAGGTTTATTCTACTCTCAGCAGGCAGGCATGAAACCATTAACTTGCGAAAGTTGCGTATGTATAGAAATTTCCATCCAATAACAAGTTTATTGTAGTTTTGCATCTTAATAACTACGACATAAGATTCATAATTGTCTGTATTAATTTGGGGTAAGTAATTTCTATACTTACACTAAATTCAACCTACTACTTCTAAGCATTAAGTAAATAATACAAATTACATGGCAATGAATAGTCCGAAGTATTAATTTCAATTATTCATGTAATTATTTTGAAAACATATGTATTGGACTAAGCCATTTTCTTTATTTTCTTACCCTGTTGGTCTACTCTACATCATATTATTAATTACCTAATTGGGTAATATTTTGGAAATTGTTTTTTATGTGCAACGAAAGAATCGTTTTTTTTTGCTTTTTCATACAAAATTGTGATTCATAATTTTCTATTTGGTGCCAATTTCATACACCATTTTTAAGCATTTTTTTTCATAATTTTATTAGTTTGCTTACTTTAATCCAGTTATTATTTGGGTTAATTTAATATTCGTTATAGATTCGGACTAGTCAAGTACCTGTAGAAATAATAAATTACAAAAAAAATAAAAAAACTTCCTAACCTACAACGGTGCCACAGTAGAGCACCGAACTTATTTAAAAAAAGCGATAGAATACCGCTTTACAAGGCACAACTTGGAGTAAAAACAAACTTATTACTTATTTGAAGAAATTATAAAAATAATCTTTATTATCTACAATAAACCTATGAAGGAATAATAGATAAGTTGTTTGTATTGGTTGTGTATTATTTGGTGTATAATAAATACAAATGGCTTGAAAAAACTCATCAGTTTTAGGTAGAATGATACTTGTATGGTTTTAATAACTTTTGAATAAATTTAGCTATCGAGCTAAGTCCAGTGTCAATTGCATAGTATGAATTTAGTCTTGGATTCCGGTAGATGTAGGTACGTAAAAAAATTAATCGGGTTTTTATTAATTACAAAAATGAAATTTAAATATTTAATGCGTTTATGAGTAAATTCTTTCCCTTTTGTGTTTACAATACAACGAGTAAGAAACAACATACAAACGCCATTTTAATTTTGAAACTTTATAATTATTCAGTATTTATTTGTATATCGTATCGTTTTTTCTATTATTTATTTTTAGTTACTTATTATTTCCACTTGTTATAAATGGTAGTATCGCAATATGTTTATGCAAATTAGTGTTATGTTTTCATGCTCGAATCGTAGGGAATATTTAATTTGTTTTGTTTTAAAATAAACGCACAGACATGAATGCGGTCATGCAGAGCACAGCTATGGCAGAGCTTATAGTTTCTCATAAGGCAGTTGAGAAGTGACATCTGAAAGAAAATAAAATAAAATAATAAGACGGTCCTAGCCTACTTCCATGTAAATGAAATGACGAATGTAAAAAACAAAACAGAAAATGTAAAATGAAAAAGTCTAAAAAATGTATGTATGAGAGAGAGTTATTTAAAATGATGTCTTTGTTCAATCTGTAGGGGTGATTATTATATAATTTTTACATGCATTACTATTTCATTTTTTACTTTCAAATAATTACAAATTATAATCAATATGCAGGCAAATCAAAGAATCGTAACGCTCTGATTAAATTAGGAATAAGTTAACTAATTTGTATTTCATTACACAAAATCCATTAATTGGCATTCAAAAGAAATTCCCTCATTAATGTAAAGACACTTTTTTAAAGCAATCCTTTACTAAAAATGACAAATCCCACAAAATATGCAAACAAATTAGAGCAGGCGGCCAAAATCATGCGCAAACGCAAACATAAATCTAGAAATAACATTTATACACAAGCACAAAATATTCTTCTAACGTAACGTGTACAGATTCCTTGAGTTGACAACAACAAATTCCATTGTAAATTGAGCCGTTTACAAAATGTTATTAAGTCTTCACTGTCTAATAACAAATTTTGTTAAAATCGGCTAAAATGCAAACAAAATAAATTATCTATATTAGAAATAAAACACTTTTTACGGATTACAGCGCGTATATTGGTTAATTCAGATGTTATTTTCGAATTATTTAGTTATGATTTGTTGGTTTCTCGGAGAGGCCTCCCAATTTGTGAACTGGGCGTAGATTAAGTAACTAGATCATGTCTTCTAATTAACTTTAATCAATTTAATTTAATAATAATAACTAAAATCAGAATGCAGCTACAAAATAATTTAATAAACTTGAATGCATTTTTATAAAGTTCCGAGCGGGTAATTTCATAAAAATATGAGCAGCCTTTTTGCTTTAGTCGTCCCGTGACAACCGCCCCTGAAAAGGTGTCGAAACATCGCGAAACCAAAAAAAAAAACAAATCAGAACTAAATAATTCTAAAATAACATCTGAATTAACCAATATACGCGCTTTAATCCGTAAAGTGTTTTATTTCTAATGACCTGTACGCGCGGAAGCCTCAAAAGTGTTTAAATTATCTATTAGTTATTTGTTGGTATGCTCAAAAATTACTCATAAATAACACAAAATTGAAAATAGGATACACTTTCACTCTCTTACACAATGGGGAATGTCCGAAAAAAAAACAAATTGGCTGAATATTTTTTTATAGGTAGGAATAAACTCCCTTAGTAATAGAAAAAAGTTTCAGAATTTGCGATTCGATTGGATTGATGGAAATTATACCTTTGACACCACCTGACACAACCACAACATAGCATTAAAGAAAAGGTTTTAACATTTTGTATTGAAACTTTTTTTTAATACTATGTTGTGGTTGTGACAGGTGATGGCAAAGGTATAATTTCCATTCTGCTGTTACTTTCGTACATTTGTGAAATCGAAGAAACTTTAATTTTTAAAAAAGTTTTATGCAATCGCAAATTCTGAAACTTTTTTCTATTACTAAGGGAGCTTATTCCTACCTATAAAAAAATATTTAGCCAATTTTATTTTTTTCGGACATTCCCTATTAATACAGAAATATATCAACCTACGTATTCGAATATTTATAATGCTATGTGTATAAATGCTAGCTGTCGAGTGTTAAGTGGCAAAGTGTGGACTCACCAGAGCTGTACTGCGTGTACTGCTGGTACTGCGGGTGGAAGTTGTGGAACGCATCCGTCATTATGTCCTTGGGGTTCATTGTCTCCTGGAAGAGACATAAATTGATTAGTTTGCATACGATTTTAATGTTTAGTAATAATTTAAAATATTTTGCTTATTTTTATAACTTTATATTACCGACTTATTACTGAGCACTGTGTGTGACATCCATGTCGTAGATCTTTGTAACAGTACCTAACTAGCATTGACGTTTTATTAAGCCGCTAATAGACCACATCCCGTAACGTCAAATCATCTTTATTGCCATTATTCCGAATTTCATATAAAGACCCGCACAGCTTGGTCCTTCGAACCGGACCCGCACAGAAGATTAAGGGACATAATTCCTTTAAAAAAAAACAATATCTATAGGGTTGAACCTTCTCAAAAGAATCTTATAACCGATTTAAAAACTTCAGACGAGTATTGATAACTGCTCACAAATATTTTCTGTTAAAACGTTACTAAACTTTGAATCTGTTAGAGATGAACGCAGTGTAAGTAGGACAGACATCGCTCTAACGCGCGAAAAGTATTCACAAAATTTTGTCGTAGTGTACATACTAATAATAGGCCGCTAGGTCTCTTTTTCTTTTCTTGCTGATAATCGGATCCTTAAGGTCATGGCACACTATAACGGCATCGCTCCAACCCAGCAATTAACTTGTCATTCAAATAAGAGTATTAAATCATGTGTCCTAAAATATATTTCTAAGTATTAAAGGTATCCAACTGACATTGACGTTTTTTATTAAAACCGCGAATAGATCACTCGTAAAGCAAGGGCCCGCACAGTTAGGTGCTTCGAGCCGGACCCACACCGAAGTTTTAGGAATATCATTTACTTAAAAAAATGTAATAATTTCAATACGAAAAAGCCAACGGCGTGCGGTCAGCGCGCTTACCGCTACCATACAACTCGCTGCAAGCGAGTGGACCGCGCGCTTACAGCACGCCGACCGCGTGCTTACTGCGCGCTGGCGGCTAGCCGTAGCCTAAATTCGAGGTGACGCCGTGCTGTAGGTATGCAGTTGCGGTGCCGGTAAAGTGTACCATGATGACCTTCAGTTTCATCATACTTTGAGGCTGCTAGAGATGGACTGCATGGTGACGGAGCGGTGCGGGTCGGAGTGCGCGTGCGCGTACACGTGCGCGGGGAAGGCGTAGCGCAGCGCCACGGCGGCCGCCAGCATCTCGATGCAGATCAGGAAGTTCTGGTAGCCCGCCGACACCGTGCCCGCCGTGGTGGGGATGCCCGACCCGTCCAGGATCGGGGATATCACTTCTGCCTTCTCCAGTATGGCTAGGGCGACGCCTGTCAAATGAATTTTCAGTGTACACTCGGCTTTTATTACTGTCTTTAATACAAGGTTATTTTTAATTAATACAAAACCTCTAGTGGAGTTAATCAGACCAACTTTCATTATGGGACCAACCTTGAAATCGCGAAAAAAAATCTGCTGTTTCATACATTTAAATGGAGTAGGATTGTACTTTTGTATAGAACAGCTGATTTTTTTTCGTGATATCGAGGTTGGTCCCATAATGAAAGTTGTTCAGTTTGATGGTCTGATCAACCCCACGAGAGGTTTTGTACTAACTAAAAATAACCTTGTATAACAAATAACAATTGATCACACAATACGATTACAGTTACAGTACGAGGCAAACATCTTGACAATTTTACGACGGAGTGGGAATACTTCACCGCTACGCGTACCCAAAATACGCGTTTCGCACAATCCCCACCCGATTTCAAGATATTTGCCTCGTACTGTTCTAATATTATAAATATGAAGTTTGGATGTTTAGATGTTTGGACGTTTGTTGCTCAATCACGCCAAAGACGACATAACGGATATGAATGAAATTTTGCACACAGATAGTTTATGGCCTGGATTAAAACATTATATACTTTTTATCCCGTTCAAAGGTTTCCTAAGAATTTTCCGAATGTCCACGCGGAGGAAATCTCAGGCGGAAGCTAGTTTAAAATCTATCATCAACCAATGCTTTTCTTAGAAAAATGGCGTGACCAATATATCACAGAAAATAAGGCGTGGCCTGACTAAAATACACAGATAAAAATAGCAGCGTTCATCCACAAAAAACGGACGAACTGTTTTACTAGTGAACTTTTGGCGAACCAATAAGTCTTCTTATAGCTAATATTATTACCACACAATACGAACCTTGCCAGAAGGAGAGAAAGATGACAGACTTAACGGTGAAGAACTTGAGTACGGGGTCGAAGGGCTTGAGCATCTCCCTGGTGGCGCCCAGGAACAGGAACAGGCCGTACAGTGCGAGCGAGACGGAGAAGTTGTACACGATCGTAATGTAGAGGTACCCGCCGTCTGGGCTCCAGTCGCCGTCGTGGTAGTGACCTGCCGACTGGAAATAGGAATAATTTTAATATAGCAACACTTACACCCTTCTCATAGAAGAGGAGAGATAAAATAGATTCGAGATGTGTGGTGCTGGAGGTGAATTCTTGGGATATCCTGGACGGCCAAACGCATAAATTGTATCTCATCATCATCATCATATTCAGCCTACATCAACCCACTGCTGGGTATAGGCCTCTTCTCTATAGCGCCATTCCTCACGGTCCTGTGCCAGCCTCATCCAGTGAGATCCCGTCAAGTTGACGATATCGTCTGACCATCGGGCCGGTGGTCTGCCCACTGGCCTTGTTGCTCCTCTTGGCCACCACTCTGTAACTGCCTTGGTCCACCGTCCGTCATCCTGTCTAGCCAAGTGTCTAGCCTGCCCATCTATCCAAAATGTATCTATCCTATCACAATTAAATGGCAAGACTCGGCTGTCCACTATCTGCTTACTTCGCGTACTCTCATACTTTGGCCACATACTGCGAAGAGGAGATGAGTGTCTTGAAAAGCTGGTGCAATAAAAGGCAAGAGAGCCCGAGGTCGTTCGCCAGCCGGATGGTCTGACCAAGTAGGAGTAGCAACCTCTTCGAGCAAATTCTATCAAGCAGTGAGAGCTACTATGGACCAAAACCGATGGAGGCATATCATAAGAGGCAGCCAGTGACAACGATGCTCAGTTATGAGGGAACGAAGAGAGACAGGCCCTTCTCACACGAAGCTACTTAGACCGAACTATACAAACTCAAATTGCTAACGAGTCACTTGAGCGTCACCGCCCATACATTCTCATAAAAGTTCGCACACGGAGCGACTAATCACGAACCAGTAACTAACTGGTCAGTAACGCGTTGGTAACTGATGACAAGCGACGCGACGTGCCGGTCGCCGCGCTACTAGTTGCCTGAGTAACCTGAGAAGATTATTGAACATTGTTTTGGTTTTGTGAAAATGAGCTAAAATATCTTAAATAAGAGTATGAACAGGGAGAGGAAAAGTATCCATGCTTATAATTATAAATAATCAGAGTAATTACAAAAGGAGTTAACAGAAACAGCTTATGATATGGTGATAATATGTATTTTAATAAAACAATGTCATCTACATCCTCAGTCGATCCACTTGACATGTTTACCCTATGTGCTTTTGTGAGCCGAAATAAAACCTTGCAACTAGAGTAGCCTTGTGTGCGAGGTAACAGTTTGCAACGGTTTGTATGTACTGACTAGTTGAGTTACAGTTTTGTCTTTTTTCAGTAGCTCCGTGAGAGAAGGGCTTAGATTTTACTTTCATAAAGATCAACGAATGCAAGCTCAATACCGAAAAAAAACCGGCAGAAAAATAGTGTTCTCTGTAAGCGCAAATTTCCCTAGTTTATTACAGGATCTATAGTTGAAATAAGGTATTTTGTATTATGTAATACTAGGATCTTCCATACAAATAACACATCATCAATACATAATATAGGATTAGAATTTAGGTATGTATTAAGGCAGGGGTGGCCAACAAGTCGATCTCTGGAGACAGTGCAGTCGCTCGCGAGAGACATAACAAAAACTGCTTTGCTTGTGGTATGGTAGCAAAGCAAGTAGCAACCGAACGGCGCGGGAGGCAGATGTGACGGTGAAAACCAAAAATGAAAATGCCCTAAGTCGATCTCAATAGGCCAGGAAATTTTAAAATAGATCGCAGCCCTAGACAAGTTGGCCACCCCTGTATTAAGGGGTGAAAAGACATACAGATTACATTGAGTGGCCACCGTGCGTAACCAGTGATATTACCAACACGATACCAAGGTATATTTGCAACTCTAAAAAACATAACACTAGTAAACACTAGCAAAATAAGGTCGCGTTGGATATGAGTGAAAACAAATCCGCTAACATAATTGCGCTTTATAAATAATTCATAAAATTCCGAATACATCAACTATAGAAATTCAATAAAATTCATGTGAAATTATGAAACTTCCCAGTTGTTTGGTAATATGATTATTTGTTTGTTATCAGGGACTGCAGAATTATTTCATACCTTAAATTTAAATTAGCTTATTGTTGATAAAAATAACCAATTATTTCAATCGCAAGCCCGGCATTTTCCTTATTTTATTTACCTACGTTTCACGTAAACCCGTTACCTTATAATTGATAATAAAACAAATACTTTTAAGTAACATCGTAACAAGGAATATAAACGAAAAAAAATAAGAAATTAGTCCCACGTGTTTAGGACACAATATCGAATGCATTACAAATTGATCGCACCCCTATACGTTACCTCAGTCAGTATGTTACAGTTACTGGTATTTTTTTTTAAATATTGTCGTTACTTTTGAATAAAGAACACGCGAAGTATCATATTTACGTAGACTGAAAAACCTAAATCACTTCCCAGCGCGTGAGCGCGCCGGCAATGTTGTATGAAACGGTGTGCTGTTTGAATTTAGAACTCTTTCATCTATCGTACACATTGCGTTCTCGTGGCTGTATAGCCACAGATGCGTTTACCTTTCGGCACAAACTGTAAAATAAAATAAAAAATTGGCGGTAAAGCGGAGTTCGTTCGTTGTTATTTTGTTAATAAAAAATAATTAAAATGAGGTCCGATGATTCTGAAAGTGAAAATGAAATGAACATTGACTGCACTCCACCAGATTTAAGATCGGAAGCTAAATTAGCGATGGAAAACCTGCTACCAGCGAAATGAAAAGAAAAATATATGAAAGTATATGAAAATTTAATGTTCTGGAAAAACGAGAAAAATACAAAATTGTTCCCCGAAACAGTGTTTTTGGCGTAATTCAATGAAATTGCTAAAACTAAAAAGCCGTCTACATTATGGGCGATTTATTCTATGCTGAAATGTACAGTTCATATTAAAACCTAACGAGCAATATAACTTTTAATATGAATTAAATTTATTATGTAAAGGCCCTTTTTTATTTCCTTGCCTTTTTTTAAGAAAAGCACTATATATGCCTCGGCCGAAATGGCAATTGCCTGTCTCGTATCATTGAAGTCCTCGCCTGCGGCTCGGCCTTCAAACTCATACTCGACCTGCATTTGCCTATATCGCTGCCTTTGCAATAATGCTCGTTAAGTAAGCTTGCTACTTTTTTTCTATTAAGACAAATAAAATAAATTTAATTACTTGTTACTTTTTTATTGACTGATTTTAGAGGATATAATTATCATCTGAGTTTTTAATAAATAAAGGATTTTACTAAATAAATGTTTAAAAATAAAAATCACTATATTTGTATATTATAATTTATCACACAAATACTTGTCCTTAGCATGATTCATTCATGATCATGACCATCTTTCGCCATCAGGGTCACTCAACAATCATTTTACTACTTCTATCGTCGCAATAAATGACATTGAGTAATTGTACTGTTCTAGTTTGGAACTAGATAAGTGTGTTGCCCTGCTCATCACATTGTATTATAGTTAAACTAATGATGTCCATCTGAATATAAGTATTTTTTCAAGTAATTTTAACTAAACTTTCAAAATTGCAGTGATAAATGAGTCATTGCAATCCTAAATTGCTATAAATCTGATAGTTATATTATAAGCATAGAAGAATTATTGCTGATGACGTCTTAGTAAATATTAACAGGTGTGATTCAATACACGTTCATTTGTGGAGCATGACGTCACACAAGTATTTGATAGGCGTTGATCAAAGAATATTACTATACTAGACCGTAATATTACTATGTATTAAGAACACACTTAAAGTATCGTCGCAATATCACAGATTACTAAATAGTTACTACGTCAATATTAAGTTTCTAGTTTAAATTGGAATTTAATTTCAATTTAAATGTTAGACGATTAACATTCTCAAATATTTAGTTTTATTTTTGAACATAGCTATTCAAATATGTAAATTAGTAAAGCAGGAATACTGTCATCATTAATATGGAACTGTCCACCAGAACTATAATCGGCTTGGTCATCATATTAATATGATTAATTTGAAGTATATGAGCCATATTGTATGACTAACACTAACGATTAGATATGATTAGTTTCTCAATCAATGATAATATTTTTTTTGGTAATAATGAAATATTTCAAAGCAAGTATCATCACGTTTTGTGTTATCAAACATCGAGAGTGAGTCGCTAATGTCCGCCATGTCTTAACAGCCTCGAAACTAGTTTTCTATCATCACGGTCACGTCATGGTTTCCCAGAAAATGTGGTGCATTTGTTGATGGCTGGGTTTGCTTGGTTAGCTATCAGTAGGAATTGTACGTATAACCCGGTCGAGTTAACTCGGCACCTGAAGCTCGATAGACCCCCTTCGTTTTCTCCTTGCCTCATGCCACTGTCGTCATGCCAGTAGCGTTAGTATATTTGTTAGCGGTAATTTATCGATAATCTATCAATATCTTTCAAAAAATTTACTAGGTGGCGTGAGGAAAGAAAAAAACGAAGGGGTCTATCGCGCTTCAGGTGCCGAGTTAACTCGACCGGGTTGTATATACGATCTATCGATTGCACTAATGTAACACATTGGGTTACGGCAGTTACTATAAGTAAAATACCTAACCAGTTCTTTAATAGTTGAGGATTGCTACAATTCTTTTTTTATAATTAATGGGTTTGCTCGTGACCCTAGTCTAGCCCGAAAGCAAAGACAGGGTCTACGATGGAGCGAGCTTGCCCAGAAGGTGCCTATTCACTCTGGCCTTGAAAATAGTCAGCTTGTATGCGCTCGGAAACACAGACGCCGGCAGGAAATTCCATTCCTTAGCTGTGCGCATTGTAAACGTTGAGTAGCGTTTGGTATAAGAGGTATATCAACCAAGAACGGGTGTCCGATGGTAGAAAGGAGAAGGTGGAATAAGCTCATGCAGCTCTTGAGCACCTCGCCGAAGTAGAATCTATAGAAGACCGATAGGCAAGCAACTTTTCGGCGGTGAGTCAAACTGTGAAGCTTAGTTTTCCATCGCCTATTAGTTTTTAAGTTTCGATGACCAAATCTAGGAAAGTACAGCGTACCAAAATACGCAAATAGCCTGTTTGCGTATTTTGGTACGCTGTACTCATCATCATGATTTTCTCTCCTGATCATCAAAATTTTCTTTACCTGCAAGAATATGATGATGAACGCGCACAGCGGCTTGACGAGGCAGAACTGCAGCGTGGCTTGCTTGCAGAAGCGCAGGAACCCGATGGTGTAAGTAGCGCCGGAGAGGCAGCAGGTGCCGTTCATGCAGGAGGCGCGCACCGGCCGCCCGCGCAGCTCCGACATTATGTTGCCCTCGCCGCCCAGGTACTCGTAGCATAGCGACAAGAAGCTGTAGATCACGAATGCTGCAACAAATTTGATAAGTTTGTAATAAGAACTTTTTGAAAACGGAATGTTAGGAGAAATAAAAAACAAATAAAACGATAACTTTATCAATAACTTTTTTTGGTGAATATGAGTGTAACACTTTTCGTGATGAATCTTGATACATTATTAGGCCTGCATATTTATTGTTAATTTGTTAAGAGGTAACCTTAACTTGACTGAACTTAGAAATGATCGATAGATTTGATCTACGCAAATAGTAAAATAACTAAGCTCAAATCATAAATACGGAAGTAATATTAGGAAGTGATGTTTGTTACCTTCATAACAATCCCTGACGGTGAAGAAGTACACATAGTAGGAATCGTTGTTGAAGAACAGCAGCGAGATCCAGCTGTAGCAGCCGTAGATGGGCACGATGAATAGGATGCGCACGATCCAGCGCTGCTCCGACGGGTTCGTGTACCAGCGCAGGTGCTGGTAGATCTGCAATGGAATTAAAACATTTATTTATTGAAAATGCATCATCCTGACGGCTAAATATAATCCGCTGCTGGACATCTAGGCCTCTTTCTTTGGAGAATATTGATGTTAGTTTATCACGGGATATTAATTATACATAGTACGTAGTCTTTAGTCACCATTCATGGGTTTATGCTATTCTAATCTGCCGGTCGCCATACGCCTAATTGATAAGCATACCAAACCAACAGCAATATACAACAAAAAATCACAACATTAGTCACAAAAGTATTCTTAACAAATTAAAGTAAATGTCAAATCAACAAATTAACACTGACCCAATCGCCTATAGCAGAGATATTATTCTCTTGAAATCTGAGTCAGTTGTTAGAATAATCGGGTCAACGGTTAAATATAACTTCTCTAATACACAGATTGACGGTGTACCTATATTTGAGTGTTCTGTAGAGGAAAATATCATAAAATTAGAAAGTAGGTTTACGTATAAAAATCCGCCTTTCGGCCAAATTACGTCCTTGCGCATAGATGACATCATTTCATTAGGATGATCAGCGTTAACGTAACTTTTATTAAGATTGGATTTTTTATAAAAGCTGTCCAGTGTAATACGAGGAATCAACTTTCTGAATAACGTGGTATATTGGGTATAATTGAATTTGAGTTAGAAGGTCACACAGTACTTATGCCACATAAACAGTTGTTATAAAGAAACCGAAAAAATAAGGAAATATGTACAACCAAGCCAGATAGGCTCCTATATCAATATGTCTCCTTGTCTCGTCCTTGAATTTAATCAGCGTAGCTTGTCACAGAACCGGTGGAAGTCTAGAACATTGAAAATTTTAAATCACATACAGAATATTAATTAACTGTTTATTAATAATAAATAATATTGTAACCAGTAAGTTAACATGTAACATAAATTTGTTAGATCCACGCCCTCTGCGTACATGATGTATACAATAATGAGGAAAATTACCATTATAATACAGTAATACAAAATGAAAAACAACAAAATAGTCACAAAATGCTTCTACGTAACATTATTTACCCAGTGTTCAATAGAGTTCAAGTGTTTAAGATTAAACCAACAAAAGTGAGATTAATAAATTACCTAGTAGAGGATGCTGTGACCTTTTAGGGAGGCGCTTTCTTACCTCTATCATTATGCAATATGCATGCATCAAATTTTCCATGGACTTTAAATCGTGCTCAACAATTTTCTATCTTTATTAGGTCATTTAGTGTGGGGACTAGCAGCTGCTACTACCATTGGCATTCTATACACATACAGGGATATTTGTAAAACACCAACAGCCGTCTTTTTCGGAAAAGTAGTAGAACAAGCCTTATTGTTTATTTTTTTTATTTACAGGACTGCCCAAAAAAGGAGCTATGTGTTCAGGGTTCATGTATGTTTGTCCTAACATTTAGGACACCTCACACCAGTAATTCAGATTTATTTAGGAATAAATTATTTAGGACCTAAATAATTTATTCATTTATGATTCTATATCACTCATCTTCGCCGTATGTTCTATTCATGTTATTATTTCACGGTTAACGCACTGAGTCAACGCCTACGCTCACTGCTAGACAATCCATTAGAGACACTTTCTTTCTTATTTGCGAAATGACCAAGTATTTTCTACAAAACAGTACCTATACATAACTACTTTTGAAATAATTTGCTAAATTATGAGTGTCCATTCAGTTCACGTAACGTGAGCAAATAATTGGGCAAGTTGTTTTGTTGCACGTACATAATAACTCGTGTGGTGGATAATGTTAATATTCAAGAACGTTGTTGGAGTAGAAAACTTTTTTCTGTAGTAACAAGTTGTTACTAAAATTCTTCGTTTGATAATAAACTTAATGGATTTTTCATAACTATGCGTTCATTGCTCCTAATTAGCTAATTTGCTAGCGCTTTCATTGAATTACGTGTTACAATAGGACAGGAACTAAGTTAAGTGAGTCACTTGTATGAGCAAAGGTCAAATGTTATCGTACCTACGGGTTTTCCTGCTCTACAATAAATACAATAATCATGAATATTCCAATATTTAATTCACATCACACACATCAAAGTCAAATTTTCTATTATAGAGAGTACATTATAATAACAGATAAGTTTCTCCCTAATAAGTAAGTCAATCCTAAGCCGCTGGCTGTTGTCCAATGGCAACAGTTTTTAGTTGAAGCAACTGGCGTTTTTACATGTTTTCAATAATGAATGGCCTAGCTACGGCAACAAAGTCGGATAGGTTACCTTCTATTAAAATACAATAGATGGGCCAGTTTCTCAGATTCCATGAAGTTTCTGAAAAATTATTTTCTAATCAGATAATTTCATAGAAATTCACTTAAACTTAAAAAAACAGAAGGTTGTTGCTATTTCCGGAACCATTTAAACGGGCCTTAAGTAGAATAGAAAAGGAAGTTGAATGATGGTTGTTGTCGCTTTCAAACAACATGGAAAGCGAGATGGACGAAGGGACTCGCTCGTCTGATTGCGGAACTGTAGAGATTGTAGTAAAAAGCAACTTGTTTAGTCATGGGGCTCGGTAATCGAGTATCGATAGCCGGAACTGACAATCAGTCAGAAACTCGCATCTAAAATCACTATAAACTTAAAACGCATGACGGGTTAGCTAGCTCTAATCTCGGAAAAGATGTGGTTTAGCAAGGATTTAGTAAATAAATGATTTGTATTTGCTACAATAAATGCTTTAACAATAAGTGTTTTTTCTCGCATATTTTTATCTAAGCAATACGATTGTAAAATTAATGGATGTGTACGAAGATAAAACGAAATATTGATTCTGAAATAGAAAAACAACGGCGAGAAATTAACGACGTTTACTTTCAATAATCAATTCGTTCAATAATCGATTGTTAACCGATAGCAGCGGGTAACAATCGTGTTCGTGAGATAGATAGCGAGCGAATGCTACAGCTGTGTCTGTAACTAGAAAACTTAGAGTGACAACGAGGAAGGAAGAGCTCCAATGACAAACAATCGCTAATAGGAACCATGGAAAATACCATAGGGAAAAACAAATGTTTGGAGGAAAATACTATAGAATGTTATAATTAAAATACAGAAAAAGGCTTAAGTAGAGAACTTTAGTATCCAGAACCTTTATCAAAAGTAAAAAGAAACAAATTTTGATATATTGGAAGTTAACCACTACCGATTGTAGCTGAAGATAAATAGTTTGGTGATTCATAAAGACTATTTGCCGTACAAACAAATAAGAATAAGTTTATACTTAGAATAACCAAAAATGCTTTGAGACATTGAAAGTAAGGAGAAATATTGCTAAGCAACGATTTTAAGTATAAACTTATTCTTCGTTTATTTGTACGGCAGTATATGTTTTTAGTGTATAAGTACAAACCTACATATTAAGTATATGAAATTTTCATGTCTCAGACATTTCCATATCTTTTTTAGTAGGAAAATATTCATTTTACGCTAGTAGGCTGCTGATAACGGCGATAAGTGTTAGTTAGTAGTACTATCAAACTCATTTGTTGGCAAAACAAGCTTTTGTCTGTCTAAGGTCTAAGGCAGCCATTACACACGTCAATCTGGTTTCAATCTGATCAAAACCGCAGATTGATGGAATTTGATGCGGTTGGTTTGCGACATTACACGGTCAATCCAGCAAGATCTGGATCGCAGTAGATCTTGGTAGATTGACAATCTACCACGATCCACGGTGGTCTTTGGTAGGGTTGCCAACTTTTTGCATTAATTTTCGCGTGATATCGATCGATGACCTCAGTGGTGCAGTATTCAACATGCCAGTCTACCACGCAAGAGGTCCCGGGTTCGATCCCCGGACGAAATCGAAATGATAAATTTTAATTTCTGAGTGACGGGTCTGCGTATAATAAGTAAATATCTATTTCGAAAAGTTAGTACCTATTAAAAATCCAAAAGCACCCATTTTATGCCTTGGTTAGTTTAGGGTTAGATGGCGCTGTGTGTGTAAAATCAAATATCGATATTTATAATACTATTTTACCAAGCTATGAACTATCTGAGTGCCAAATTTCATCCAAATCAGTTTAGCTTCAGAAGGCTGAACTGATTTTGATGAAATTTGGCACACATACATATACAGTTATAGCCTGGTATAGTAATAATAATATCGAGGTAAAAAAGTATTTTTCAAAACATTGCAAAAAATATAGTAAGTAGACTTTTGGGAAATTTATGAAAAAATAAAGTCCTTATTTATTTTTAACTAGCTTCCTTTAAAAAATAAAAATAGGGTACATAGGGTAGGTACTTCCTAGGGCACCAAACTAACTGTATGCCAAATTTCATCATCTTTCACTGTAATCCAATTTTTTTAACCGACTTAAAAAATGAAGGAGGGTTCTGTTCTCTTCATCTGTATATTTTTTTGCATGTAGTCATGGGCGGGAGCTAGTTAAAAATAAATGTGGGCTATATTTTTTTATAAATTTCTCAAAATTACTTACTAAAGTATTTTACCCTAGGGTACCTTTGACCAGGATAAAAAGTATCTTATAATTTAATCCAGGCTATAAACTGTGTGTCAAACTTCATTCAAATCATTCAGCCTTAAAAACTAACATACAGACGAACAGAGAAACAAGCTCTTGCTTTTTTGTAGTTGGTTAAAAATATTTGATCGCAGTATATTGTGCTAGATTGTCAGTCTACCATGGTAGATTGACAATCTACCACAATCTACCGCGATCCGATGCAAGCAGATTGTGGTAGATTGACAATCTACCGTTGTAGACTGACAATCTACCACAATCTAATGCGATTAGATATTTTTAACCGACTTCAAAACAGCAGGAGGTTGTTTTTTTGTTCGTCTGTATGTTTTTTTAGGGTATTTTTCAAATGTCCACCCGGATGTGGTCGCGGGCGGAAGCTAGTTAAAAATAAATATGGGCTATATTTTTTACAAATTTCTCAAAAGTACTTACTAAAGTATTTTACCCTAGGGTACCTTTGACCAGGATAAAAGCATCTTATAATTTAATCCAGGCTATAAACTGTGTGTCAGACTTAATTTAAATCAGTTCAGCCTTAAAACTAACATACAGACTAACAGAGACACAAGCTCCTGCTTTTTTGAAGTCGCTTAAAAATATTAGATCGCAGTATATTGCGCTAGATTGTCAGTCTACCGTGGTAGATGATATAGTTTGCCACTGGCTTGCATTAAATTTTCTGACTTTAAATATAAGTAAAACAAAGTATATGCACTTCTCTATTAAACAATCACGTGATATCCCAGATAGTTAATAGCTCATAATTGTTCCTATCCCCCCTTAAGTTTCTGTCCATGTATAGCACTTGACCAGGTGCAAAGCATCAAATATCTCGGTGTGACCTTAGATAACACATTTTCTTTTCAAGAACATATCACTAGCTTGTCTAAAAAAATCAGAAAATTGATATATATATTTAAACAACTAAGACATATAACAAATGGTAAAACCTTAAAATATGTGAACATAACTTTATGTCAGTCGATCATATTATATTGTATTACAGTTTGGGGTGGGGCAGTGAAAAGTCGTTTTATAAAAATTGAAAGGGCGCAAAGGATGATCCTCAAAATTTGTTTATTCAAGCCAATTTTATATCCAACTGTAAAATTATATGAAGATGCCGAGGTTCTTACAGTACGACAGTTATATATATTGAATGTGATAATTAAGCAACATAAAATGGTGGAATATAATAGTGTATCGATTACTGGCAGACGTTCATGTCGCAGTGTATGCCGTAATGAAGCATATAAAACATCATTCATGCACAAGTTTTTCTGTTATCAAGGGACTAGATTGTACAACAAAGCTCATAAATTACTTGCTATATACCGTAAAAATAAATATGAATGCAAAAAAACTGTAACTGAATGGCTGATGACCTTATCCTATCAAGAAACTGAATGTCTTTTGAGCAACTGAGATGAGCCAGCCTATATTTGCATTGATATATTATGGTATTAGTTTTAAATAATAATAAGTCAATCTCTAACGCGTGATACTGGGTATGATTATGGAATAATATTAAAGGGTGGAGACCTGGGGGTCCGTAACACAAGTATTTCGATACTTTTCATAGATCTCCAGTCTCCACAAACAAGTTAACTTAAGTTATATTATACCTTGTAATTGTATACTACTGTACTCTGCTTGTTTGTGGTGAAAATAAATAAACATTATTATTATTATATTATTAATCTACCGCGATCCGATGCAAGCAGATTGTGGTAGGTTGACAATCTACCGTGGTAGACTGACAATCTACCACAATCTTATGCGATTCGATATTTTTAACCGACTTCAAAAAAGGAGGAGGTTATTTTTCTGTTCGTCTGTATGTGTTTTTTAGGGTATTTTTCAATGTCCACCCGGATGTAGTCGCGGGCGAAAGCTAGTTAAAAATAAATATGGGCTATATTTTTCATAAATTTCCCAAAAGAACTACAAATTAATTTCAGTGATTTAAAAAATCTCTAGGGTACCTTTGACCGAGATACAAAATATCATAAGTTTTATCCAGACTATAAACTGTTTGCCAAATTTCATCTAAATCAGTTCAACCTCCATAAAAAAAAATTACAACGACCAGAGAACCTCTTCCTTTTTTGAAGTCGGTTAAAGACATCGGATCGCAGTAGATTCTGCTAGATTATCAGTCTACCGTGGTAGATTGACAATCTTCCACTCTACACACAATCACAATCTACTGCGATCCGATATTCTTAACCGACTTCAAAAAAGGAGAAGGTTCTCTGTTCGTTTGTATGTTTATTTTTTTAAGGGGATTTTTCGAATGTCCAACAGGATATAGTCGCGGGCGGAAGCTAGTTAAAAATAAATATGGGCTGTAATATGTTTTTATAAATTACCCCAAAAGTACTACATATTAATTTCAATGTTTTAAAAAATAAAAATACCTTTGATACCTTTGACCGAGATAAAAAGTATCCTATGTTTTTATCTAGGCTAATTTAGCGCACAGTTTGTGCGCTAAATTTCATCTAAATCAGTTCAGCCTTCAAAAAACATGTGTACGATAGCAGCAGTAGATTGCGATGAGCAGACTGCAAGTTCTCTGTTCGTACTTCATTTGTATGTTTGTTTTTTAATGATTGTTCGAATGTCCACCCACGCGGATGTAGTCGCGGGCGGAAGCTAGTTAAAAATAAATGTGGACTACATTTTTATAAATATCCCTATAAAATGTTTAATTGTTTTGAAAATAATACTATTACCTCGAAAAAAAGGTGCCAACCCTAAGCCAGACCAAGCCAGATTGACGTAGATCGACAATCCAGCACAATCTGATCACGCCAGACCGCGCCAGATTGAAACAGATCGCGAACAACGTTACACAATCAATCTCTGTCAATCTTTGTCAGTCTGGCACGGTCTGGATTGTGTGTGTAATGGGTGCCTAAGCGGCCCGTATTTATAAACCGCTCTCGTCATTGCGAGCTATGTTGAGATCATATCTGTTTCTTTAAGAAGAGCATCTCAAGTATAATCTCAAGATAGCTCTCAACGTTGAGAGCGATTTATAAATACGGGCCCTAGTCCGTAACCCTAAATAACTTGTTTTTAAATAGGTGACACCTGATTTTAATTTACACTGCAAATAAGATATTAATACTGTTTCAACATGCTCACCATCGATGCGAAAATATTTCAGAAATACCGACCATCCAAGAAAAACATGTCAATCGTTGAGGTTGTTGAAGTATGGACGACTTTCCCCTCCTATTAAGGCTACCCGCAAACATAAAAAAGGTTCGCATTTAGATGAAGGTCAGCACTAGTTCTACTACTTGAATTATTTATTCTGTGGCTTTGGTCGATCTGTTTTAAAGATACTTTTTCACAAAACAACCTCACAATAAGCGTTCTTAAATAAGTAAACAACATTTACTTCTTAACGACTTCTACGGCCTCGCGGTCACAATTATCACGAAAATGCGTCGCTATTACAAACTTTTTGATCTAATAATACTTACTAAAATTGGACTACTTAGTATCAAATTATGAAATCATAATTATTAATAAATAACTGTCTCTTTTATGCCAGGATTATCCAAGGAACATCGTTTAATGAACTATGAAATTACTCATTTTACTTGAATCCCGCTATCCACCCAACCAAGGTTTTGTTCGTACGCATTCTGTTATATGGAAATTAAGCTAATTTCATTGATAGCAAACAAATGGGGCGAGCCGCGCCTACCAGAACCCGAATTTATGAGCAATTTTCCAAAACATTGTTTCCTTGAACTAGTTTTATGAACAAAATTTCACAAAGAACGACTCCTTTCTTTGAATTTTCATTTAATTTCATAGATATTTCAAGCTTTTTATTTATCGTTTAAACGCGCAAGTTATATAATAATTCGGTGTTCTTACATAATAACCAAAAATCCGACAAAAAATAGGGTTAATAATAATTTGAATGGTCATTCTCATGGTCTTTCTCATTGGTCAATGGTGTTTGCTTGCTATGCCATTAATGTGAAATTTGCTTTTTAGCTTTTCTTGTTCATCCGTTAGTTTAGTAGGTAGGTACCTTACCTACCTTATAATATACTACCGGCCGCCCGCGGTTTCACCCGCGTGGTTCCCGTTCCCGTGGGAATATCGGGATAAAAAGTATTCTATGTTTTAATTTAGGCTATTGTGTCAAATTCCAACCAAATCCGTTCAGTAGTTTTTGCGTGATTGAGGAACAAACATCCAAACCCATAAACTTTCACATTTATAATATTAGTAGTAGGATAGCAATAAAATATGATTACAGAGCGTTCGTGAATTGGATAATTCTGGAATAATTTACGGTATTTATGCCACGCTCGTCCTTATCCGTCCACTGCCAGACCAGACACACCTTGTTTGTTATTGCACACTAAATAACACGGTGGAAAATTATATTGGTTTCTAGAACATTTAACGGTTGTATTTTTAGCTAGCCCTATATCGCTATTCGAAAATCCTTTGGCTCTTCAAGAATGCTGTTCGTTTCTTGAGACATCCGATATCATGAACGTCCAGAGCAGCTTTTAGTTAAGCTTTTAAAATACCTAGTAGGTACCTACTATTATTTATTCTGTAAAAAATCATTTTTGTTCTTATTTAAATATAAGTCTAAATTGAAACATGCGAAATATTCAGATATGACCTTAGTTTTGTTAGTAATTAAGTAGTGTAAAATCACGCAAAGTATTTCACAGATGTTAGCAGTGCATCTAAAATTGCATGATCTACCTACGTCAACCATGCACTTATTAAACGGTATTGGTTGGAAATGTTGGAATCAAGTGACGGAAAGAAAACCTCGGATTCACTTTCTACACGATAAGCTAATATGAAACCACTAGAAAAAGACACGAACCTGCTGGGTTCCGCATTACAAATATGTCTATAAGTATACTAACTACCTTGACTTCTGTCTTTTAACTATACTCACTAAGCAAGCTTTCATTAATTATTTTTCGTATCGTAGGCAAATTAATAATATTCTACAATATCAGTTCCATGGAATACTAAATCATCAACATCATTTAAAAGTCCCTAAGGCCACTGCTGCAGGAAAGTTTCATTACAATCTGATGAATAGTTTAGGAGTACATAAAGGACAAACATATGTACATACATTGATTTTATTAATATACAGAAGATTAAACCCAATGTGCGCCGAAAAACGTGTTGTTAATGCCGCGGCGACACAGTAATCTCCATATCCATACATTTGAGAATATTAGCGTATTTGAATTTTTTTTTTTTTGAAGAAAGAAATATAATATGTACTTCCGCAAACAACATAATACGCAAGATGCACTGCCCGCCCGCCCGCAAAAAAATGCACATGCACACCACAAAATATCAGTGCACAATACTTGCATTTAGCAAGACAGCAACACACCTTGCACCTTCGCCAATTAGGCTATTCTACACGTGTTTCGCCCCAACCCGAAGCATCCTCAGGAGTTAGATCGTGCGTAAACCAACACTGAAATCTTTCGTTAGATCGTGCGTAAACCAACACCGAAAGATTTCGGTGTTGGTTTACGCACGCTCTAACTCCTGTAGAGAACAAACAACAAAACACGTGTAGAGTAGCCTAATTGGTGAAGGTGCAAGGTGTGTTGCTCTGTCTTGCTAAATGCAGGTATTGTGCACTGATATTTTGTGGTGTGCATGTGCATTTTTTTGCGGGCGGGCGGGCGGTGCATCTTGCATTATTGTTTGCGGAAGTAAGCTACATAATAATATACTTCTTTTTTTTTAAATGGTTTGGACTTTCGCCTAGTGACGCCTGATTCAATCAAATACTGAAATTATAATATAATACCTACACCTACCCAGCTAACTTAGATAAGCTACCTTATGTTCTACTAAACTTGTATTGTATTGCACAAGTAGGAAAACCGTAAAACAATATCTATCAAAAATAAGGACTGTGCGGCGCGTGCGGTGCGGCCAAGTCTCCATTTGCCTTAAATACACCATTCTTACTGCTAACACGAATAATATAGTAGTAAAAAAACATGTATTCAATAAAGAGTGAAACGTAATATTTAAAAAACATGAGGTCCATACGAAGTCCTCTCTATAACACATTAGTCTCACAGACAAATTATCTTACATTGAAAATTATTTTGTATGTATCCCATGGGTGTATGCATATCAATTACCTTCGTATCATTTTACGATACGATCGTGTATCATCGTAATACTATTCGCTATTCTGTGGTAATTAATATTGATTTGTACGTAATCGGGAAATACGGGTTAAATGGATAAACTAAGCTTATCGTTTGAAATTGAAAACGAACTACCGATAATTTACATATATTATGTTAAGCATGGAAATATAATTTTTATAACGTATGACATAATGCTCATTTTTTTAAAATTAAGACGAAGACTACGAATTCAGACCCATTATCTTATCTACAGTCTGATTTCTGTTAGGAGTATAGGGTACAGAATTATTCTGCAGTGCCCAATGAGGGGACCAATAATGAAAGCAAATATCATTAAGACCACTGTCTGACCCCATTCCCATGGTTTACTTTATGGTAAATTTGACGGTGAATGTCTACCGACGCGCAAAACGTGCGAACGCAACTATGAAAAAGTCTTTGATAATGGCATTGATAAGTTGGACCTCTGTTATGTGGTTGGACATAAAACTTATTAACCTTTAAGTTTCGAGGTTTTATTTTTGCTAATAGTCTGCTTAAATGGCACAACTGAGAATTACGGAATATAATATACTTAACAAAATTGTTGTATATCATGTTAGTGTTAAGGTAGTGATAACTCAATCAACAGCATATCAACTAATAATTAGGTTATTAGTACAAGCAATAACGTCAAACAGAGAGAATATTAATGGACTAAAAATGATATTTTGTAGATTGTTGATAATTTGTTCTCCTTGTCGCTTGGGGTTGGGGGAGACCTATGCTCAGCAATTGGAAACTTATAACCCCTTAGCATGAGTACTAAAACACGATAATACAATGTGTAACAGAAATTAATGGCTAAACCAGAATATGGTAGATAGATAGGGACCATCAAACTGAACTCTGAAATCGCGAAAATAATCAGCTGTTTCATACAAAAATTTATAACGAAAATATAAAAAAAAACGTGATAAATCGCTATATCATATCGCTTTTCTGTGGTCGTTCATGCTAGGGGGGCTGACTGATGAACATGTTATCATGCTGCACATGCTAGGCCCACAAAGGGTTACCAGATCTAATAAGTAATGAGATTTCCTGACTTTTTACCGACTTCAAAAGGAGGGAGGTACTCAAATCGACCCGTTATTTTTTTTTTTGTTTTTTGTATGTACACCGATTACTCGAAGACGGCTGGACCGATTGAAATGATTCAAACGTTATTACATTAGGTAAACTTCCAAGTTGGTCACATTTTTTAAAATTTTGAAATCGGTTCAGTACTTTTCAAGTAATCTTGAAAAAACCGGCCAAGTGCGTGTCGGGCCACGCGCAGTAGGGTTCCGTAGGTACATTATACCATACCATATTTAATACCGCTATCATTTTTCGTCTGAAAAAATAACTTTGTTTTTCACAGTGTTTGTATGAATGACAAAGTTATATTTGCGGTTTTGGAAAATGTACTATATCTCGAAAACTAATTACTGTATCTCGTTCAAAACAATTTTCGTTGAAAGTGTTTATTAAGATCTATAGTTCCTATTTTTTTTAGATTTTTCACCCTCTTACTTCAAAAGTTAAAGGGGGGGGGACACACATTTTACCACTTTGGCGGCAAATATTTTTCAAACGGTTGACTTTAAAAAAAAATAGTCTTAGGAACCTCAATGTCATTTTTAAAGACCTATCTATAGACACCCCACAAGTATTGGTTTGATCAAAAAAAATATTTTCAGTTTCAGTTCCATGTATGGGGAGCACCCCCTTAATCTTTTATTTTTTTATTTTTGTATAAAAATCGTAAAGCGGTTCACAGAATACACTTGCCTACTAAGTTTCAACTATGTAGTCCTAACACTTTTGGAATAAAGTGGCTGTGACATACGGACGGACAGACAGACAGACAGACAGACAGACAGACAGACAGACAGACAGACAGACAGACAGACAGACAGACAGACAGACAGACAGACAGACAGACAGACATGACGAATCTATAAGGGTTCCGTTTTTTGCCATTTTGGCTACGGAACCCTAAAAAGCACGAAAATAGTATGATTTTGTGTGAACTACCTCGATGATCAGTTGTATAACTTCTTTGTTTATGAACTGAATAAGATAATTATTTTTTTGTTTGAAAAGGGATATCTTATGTGTAGTTCTTTAACCGACTTAAAAAAGGAGGTTTTCAGTTTGACCCGCATTTATGTATGTTTCTCCGCGATTAACTCACATTTGGCTGAGCCGATTTTAATTTCTACCTAAATAATATACCTACACTACCTAATACAAAAGGTACCTACACTAAAAATAAAAAAATAAAAAATTGTTTAAAAAAACAAAAAACCGACTTCAAAAAACCTAACTCTAAAAAGCAAGAAATAATATTCGTAATAATAAAACACGTCTATCGAAGTCGGGTGGGGCTTTTAGAATAAAAAATAAAGGGATTTGTACTCCAGCCCCACCCGACTTCAATAGACGTGTTTTATTATTACGAATATTATTTCTTGCTTTTTAGAGTTAGGTTTTTTGAAGTCGGTTTTTTGTTTTTTTAAACAATTTTTTCTTATCTTTTCAGTAAATTTCCTGACACTTTGTACACCTACATCTAAAGTCGCATTACTCATTTCCCAGCAAAAATGTAAACAAAGGTGTTGCCAGAACAAAACAACACAAAAATAAATAGTATATTGCTAAGTCAAGAAATTAACACACTTACATGTTTTTTCATTACAAACCTAATAAAAATAGATTAGATAAATATTCTGAATCATGACTTTTGCAGCAAAAACAGTAATATAATTTGATATTTCATAATAACAGATTTATAGTAGAAAACATTTTTATGATGCTGTGCACACATCAACTGCAAACCGTACACATCAACCTTTGGTCACTTTATAAAATTTCATAAAAATTAGTGTTACGAGTAGTAGCTGTAGTAGTAACATTTAGTCTTTTGGTATTGGGGGGAACTGGCGAAGAGGCTATGTTTGGTAGTGTACATACAGTCAATATCTAAGTAAAGATTTCTTATCAGCTCGTTTCAAGAACTTTTAACATCAAACATTTTGATAGGTTATAAAGATAAAATTTCGAATTACCATCCTACTTTAAAATTACCCTGGATGACATTATATTTATTATGACTCAATATAATAAACAAATTAAAAAGTTATAAAAGTGACCAAAGGTTTTCAATATCTGAAAATCTCACTATCAGGGTCAGTTTGTCAATTTGACAGTAATGTTTCTTTGTTTACATTTTTGCTGGTAAATTAGTAATGCGACTTTACATTCTTAATTTAGTTGACGTTTGACAATTTTTTCTCATTAAAATGATTAACAAATTATGTATTTTCATTAAGTACTTACACTTTTTAGGGTTCCGTACCCAAAGCACAGAATACATAATAGTACAAGTCCCAAAGGGTAAAAACGGAACCCTATTACTAAGACTCCGCTGTCTGTCCGTCGGTCTGTCTGTCACCAGGCAGTAACTCAGGAACCGTGATAGCTAGTGAAATTTCCACAGATGATGCATTTCTATTGCCGCTATAACAACAAATACTCAAAACAAAAAAAATAAAAATTTGAGTAGGGCTCCCATACAACAAAAATGTTTTTTTTGCCATTTTTGGTACGGAACCCTTCGTGCGCGAGTCCGACTCGCACTAGGCCGGTATTTTTTGGGATTCATAAAATCCCTGACAACTACAATTTTTGCCTGTGTTCCTGACAGATGCCTAAAACTCCAGACATGTCAGGAACATTCCTGTCATCTGGTAACTCTAGGCCCACAGGAAGTCAGTAGGCACTCACCTGTTGGCAAGTGATGAACAGGGCCGTCCATACGAATATCCCTGCAATGACCTGCGCAGCAAGCGTTTGCAGGAACGGCTCTTGGGGCCGATCAAAGATTTTGTGAACCACTTCACTAAGCGGCTGGACCGGCACGGTCACTGTCTCTGTTGAATTATTCATCCTGTGCAAAACAAAAAACATTGTAATGAGTTTCTGATAGATGTATCTTTTCTTGTAAATAGTGTTGGACAGTTCTCAAATATCTTTTTAGTTAAGGTATTTTCCTGACTGAAAGTGGTGCTGCTGTGAATTTTATTTAATATTGTAATTCTAATACACTCATGTATGTATCATTACATTCCCTCGTGGTCGCTGCTAGAAGTAGATAGCAAAACTGCAAAAAGTAGCTGTTTTGACACATTGCTATCTACGAATGACTGCGAGGGAATGTAGTGTAGTGATACCTTCTTAAAATACTAGACTATGAGCCCTACAAATTCCACAAAGAGTTTTATTAAAATCTTTTTCTATTAACTTATTAAATAAAAACCTCTGAGGGCGCCACTTTCGGTCAGAGAATCGCCTTAGTGTCCTTGTCATGGCAATTCAAACTATACATTATTAAGTCACTGTTGACATACACCCGTACTCATAAACATTACTATGAGGTCTCACAGTGCCCACAAAACAAATGAAGCAATCTTTACTTCAATGTAGTGTGTTAGCGTACTCAAGGGTTGTTAGAGCGTTGTTTGTAGATATGGTGTTAATCTATCTGGGGTAAATGGCTTGTTTGATATATTTTATTAAAATATAATTTTATTAAAGCTGTGAGTAAAGTTTGTTTACCATATACACTTTCACTTACACCAAATAAACATGAATTAATGATGAATGACTTTTTAATAAGTATGTAATTCTGTTGTATTTTACCCAATAAAAACAACTGTTTCAAACAGATAGGTGAGGCGAGATCTAATGAACAATGTGAAATAATATGAATAAATTGAACAATAGTAACCCCTGGAGTAAACTAACATCATTGTCATTGTGTATAAACAACTGCGAATAGATATGAACCAAGTAGTATAATAAAGCTAAAATAGGTATGCAGACTGTAACCTGTCCATCTGTTTTAAGCATGAAAAAGATTTTGATACAATTTGGTTATCTAGGTTTTATCCTATCACTTCATCAAAGTAAAAAGTAGCTGACAGAATGGGGAATGTCTGAAAAAAATCAAATAATTTTTTCTTAAGTAGGAATAAGCTCCCTTAGTAATAGAAAAAAATTCAGAGTTTTCGGTTGCGTGAAAAATTAATGGAAATTAAAGTCTCTTTGACTTCACAAATGTAGGAAAGTAACAGCAGAATGGAGATTATACCTTTGCCAACACCTGCTGCTATGACAACAGGAATCTCAAAAAAGTTTATCTCCATTCTGCTGTTACTTTCCTATATTTGTGAAGTCGAAGAGTTCAAAAATTCTGAATTTTTTTCTATTATTAAGGGAGCTTATTCCTACCTATAAAAAAATATTCAGCCAATTAGATTTTTTTCGGACATTCCCCATTACATGTAAAAATATAATCTTGGATATTAGGCAGGTTGATTTAAGTATAAAAGACATATGAAAACTGACAAAAACTGTTTACTAAATAGGACAAGTAAGAATAGACAGACTTTATGTGAGCACATTGCGATGAAATAGAGCTTTGTGATTGGTTAATTTGTTTTATGTATTTCCCCACATTTAGACTCCAATTTGGTCCATTATGCGTGAAACATAGCATCGCTATGGCTAGTTTTTTTTAATGTACCTATTACATGTGATTGTTATTTGGGGATGCTGTGCATCCGCGGGTACTTTAAGACCTCATTGTAATGTTTGTGAATATGGGTGTGATACTATTAAAAGTTAAGGATTGGGTCAAACTAGCTAGAATAAAATAAATTTTGAATGTTGGTAAGTAGGTACCTAATATGTGACCATATTAACATGTGATTTTACCATTTTAATATTGAGTAAAACTCAACAACAAACACTAAATAATTTGATTTTTCAAGCAATCAGATCAGTTTCTAAACATCTTTTGCAGAGGTAATTATGATGCTCAATCACCATTTCACTTCACCTACATGTTAATTGGGACAGTAGCTGCTTGGAAAGTAAATTATTAAATTCCATTTTAAGACTTGGGTACTTACGATCTGAACAATAAATGTATCGAAACATGAGAACAATCAAGAAACCAAAAAAATTGGAGGTCACACGTCTTGACATTTTCTTTTTGGGGGGACTTCTTTCTTTGGTGAATGGCAGTGCTTTTGTTGCTGACGTGTGAAAAAACAATAGATCAATGAAAAACTAAAAGCATGTGCTTATATCACTGGAGATATTTACCTAGATTGAGAATGTTAATATGTGTTGCTACTGTTTTCCCTTCGCTAACAGATGTCATTCGTAATCAACACTAACACACTGCACATATTGTTTTATTTCACAATCACTGCACAAATTGTTAGATTCCGTTATATTAATATGAACACAGCGTCGCACAGTCTAGAAAAAACAATAAAACGGAACACTAACAACAAATAAACAACAAATTACTTCAATTTTCAGTAGGTACCTAAATCGTAGTAGAGAATCGTGAACTCATTTTTTTCGTCAACCCAGTCAGTGTTGCCAGACCCGATCAAAACTTTTGCCCCTGCTGGTTGTCAAAATTGCCCTTTCCGACACAAAATCGCCCATTATGCCGGCGGGCTGATTATCTAATTAGAAACCACCTAGCGACCGGTTGCAGTTCAACGATGATAGTGATCCATTGCTACTTCCTTTTGGATTTAAAAAAAACATACCAAAGAAAAGTAGCAATGTATGTGGAATGAAACCGGTCGCTAAATAGTTTCTTTTTAGATAATCAGGTGTCCATAGTGCGTGGTTTACTCTACACAATCAACAAAAACATCTCAACATTCAACAAAAACAATCGTATGAGGATTTTGTTGAATGTTGAGATGTTGTGTTGATTGTGTAGGGCGATTGTGTACACTGTACTATGAAGAACAGCGTCGCTTAACCAGTTTGCAACAAAATTCGTGTGCGCGCGTATCGCCCCTGCACGAACTAAACGTATGTGACAGCGGGCGCGGCGTGCAAGCGATTTTATCCCTAGCAGTGGTTAAGCGACGTTATTGCCCATGGTACAGGATTACTAACTAAATTATTTAACAACTTGAACCGTGTAAACAGCTCATTAACCCTATCCAACACTTGAAACTGGCAAAAGTATTCCAACTTCTCAGAAAAGGATTGAATTGCAAGAACAAAAATAAGAAGATTGTCAAAAGTCTATGGTGCTTTCGTAACATTTCATCCTTCCATTCCACCATAGACAATCAACAAACTGAAAATGAAAATGTCCGTCGTAAAATATACGTTCTAATCACCTAGTTTGTGGATGTGTACTCGTAGCATGCGATGTGGATTATTTTTTAGTATCTACATTCATAAAAACGCTTGATAATTATTACAATGATTGTTCAAGAACCCATACAGGTAAAGTTTCATTATGGTTTTTGAGAACTGTCAATGCAATATTTGCATCAGGTTCAGATTTTAACCATTTTAATTTCCAACAGGTAATAGTTTGGGATTGTCTCAATAATTATGAATTCGACAATGCTATATTTTTGGCTGAGAGGTTACATGCTGAAGGTAAACTATCATACCTACCCTTTTTTCCCTAGCTTGTGTTTTGCACTTTAATTTTTTGTGTTTATCGATTTTCGCAGTTTCCTTGGCAAACGCGTGTAAAATGAATAATAATTAGCTTTTGCAACTATGTAAATAAACTATGCACTGTAATTCTGGACTGTTATTTTAGTGGCATCTGAGGAGACCGCATTCTTGTTGGGAACCTGTTACTATAGAGCAGGACGTGTAAATGAGGCTCATCATCTGCTGCAGAATGCATCACTGTCGCTACCACAGTCTAGGTTCCTGCTAGCCAAATGTTCTATAGACTTAAAATCGTAAGTAATTTTAAGTATTCCTTACATGGTACACTGTAGGTTCATGAATGTTGTACCACCTTTTTTCTTCTCAATTTGATTTGAATATTGAGCCACTTCTATTTGTAATAATAATTAAAATCTACTTTCTTGGTAATGTGCAGGTCCTGTGATGAGAATTACATTATTAACAAAGATATTTTGCTGTGTAAAGCATCTTAAAAAACAAGCACTGTTTGAATTGAACAAGGCTGTTCTAAATCTTTATGGTTATTGATTGTATTTTGGCCTTTTCAGGTACAAAGATGCTGAAGTTGCATTAGGATCAAATTTAGACATTGTTGCTTCAGAATTTGGAGAACAAGCACCATACGCTTTACAACTTCTTGCCAAAGTATATAATATCACTGAACGAAGGAGTAAAGCTGGTGAAGCACATCGGAAAGCACTTTCATTGAACCCATTCATGTGGAAATCATTTACCCAACTATGTAATATGGGAGAAAAAGTAGATCCAAATCAAGTATTTCAGATGAACACTGAATTTTCATTTGGGGTCTCAACATTAGTAAATCTAGTCAGCAACTCAGAAAATATTTCCTTTATTAATACTAACATTCCTAATAATACCAATTTAAATTCTAATGTCACACCAAACAATGTTGCTACTCGCACTCCTATGACTATGTCTACAAGTATCACTCCAGAGACACAAGCTCCCGTGAAGCGAATGCATAGTGTCTTTAGTGGGATGGCTCCTATACCATTTTCACCATCATTTGGCATGCTACCAATGGAAGAATCTCCAGTGTTGTACACCCCAACACTCACCGACTCTAATGAACAGAAAGCTATCCCCAAAATAGTTAACTCATTGAGGGCACAGATGGGCCAATTGAAAGATGCTGTATTTAGTCCTGCCCCTAGATGCACACTTGGACCAGCACCACGACGGTCATCCAGATTATTTAGCAATAATAACAGTAGTTACTCAGTCAAAGAAAACAATAAGTCACCAAGCAGGAAATTTGTAGCTCCTAAAAGTCCCTCAAGAAAAAACAAACAACGCACAGCTAAAAATATGAAGACAAATGCCGTTGAAACTAATGAAAGAAACAAAAGTATGGAAACTGTTACACCCAATATAACACCAAAGAATTCCAATGGTGTAGCATTGTTGATCTTATTGAAGGACCTAGGAGAGGCTTACAAATCATTAGCTGCCTTAGATTGTAAAAATGCCATTAAGTTATTTCAAGACGTTCCAACTAAACAATTGTCTTCACCATGGGTACAAACAATGATAGCTCGTGCTCACTATGAATTAGCTCAGTATGAGGCAGCGGCAAAGATTTTTGCAGATATTCGAAAACAGTACCCGTGTCGTACAGAGGGTATGGATATATACAGTACCTGTTTATGGCATCTTCAGCGGGAAGCACAGTTGTCAGCATTGGCTCAGGAATTAGTGGAGCTTAATAGAACTGATCCAATTGCATGGTTAGCTGCGGGCAATTGCTTTTCACTTCACAAAGAACGTGAAACAGCCCTCAAGTTCTTCAAGAGAGCTGTGCAAATAGATCCAGACGCATCTTATGCTCATGCACTCTTAGGGCATGAGTATGCAGTAGCAGAAGAGACTGATAAGGCTCTTGCAAGCTTTAGAACAGCTGTAAGTATTGACCCTCGTAACTATGTAGCTTGGTTTGGTATTGCAACCGTCTACGCACGACAAGAACGTTGGAAGCAATCGGAAATGCATATTCGGCGCGCACTGACTATTCATCCACACTCTGGGGTATTAAGATGCCAGTTAGGGTTGGCACAAGCAGCCTTGGACAAAACTGATCGTGCACTTGCTACTCTCGAAAGAGCTGTCGCCTTAGACACCGAGAATCCATTATGTCGCTTTCACAGAGCTTCAGTTCTCCTGCGTGCTGGTAGGCCTCAGGAAGCCCTTACAGACCTACACTATCTAAAAGATATAGCACCAAGAGAGTCTTTAGTGTATTATTTGCTTGGAAAAGTCCATAATAAATTAGGCAATACCCACTTGGCTCTGATGCACTTTAGCTGGGCGACAGACTTAGATCCCAAAGGGACCGGTGGACATATAAAGGAAGGTTTCGACCCATCCAAACAAGAGGATCCTTCAGATAGATCATCATAATTTGAGAAAAATGTTAAAGGATTGCAAGCTGGCCTACTTTGTTGGCAGTGCAGTCGTGTGTGACTGATCCCTTGTAAATATCGCGCTCACCTATCGACCTCAAGATTGACACCAAATTCTTCCAAATAAATAGCTTTATGGGGCTCGATAGGTGCGTGGTGGCATTTAGTCGATGTAGTAATAAGGGCGTTGTGGAAATGTTTATATAGAGTAAGATGTGGATATTCCTAATATTATCCTAGATTATTATATCTTGTATAGCTATTATAACTCATAGAATGGAAAATGGGATTTTTAAAGAGCTAAGCTTTGAAAATCTAGATGCAGGGCCTTGATCTCATTGGGAAGTGCTGGATTGAATATTCAATATTATAAATCATTGACGTCGAAAAATATATAATGCCATAGTAAATTCGTGATATATTGCTTGGGTTTGTAGTACATACTCTATTATTTTTTGTACAAAGGAAATTATAGTGAGCTTGCAGAAATTGGTACCGTATGTTCTCGAGAACCGCTGGCGGTACTTCCTTGACAGCTAATTTTGTCAATCATGTTAGTATTCTATTATTGTTATTTTTTTTTAAATAAACTTATAGACTTACCCTTGAAATCAATTAAATGCATGTAGACATATTTAATTGTTATAAAGTGATGAAAATATTCTCTGCTTTAAGTGTTAGTATAGCCCAATAATATTGAAAAACTATGGAATCTAATTCTGACATTCACGAGGAACAGGTATCTTATTAGTTGACAATACTTGGAAAATTGTGTGTATGTACATAAACAATAATAACAAATTAACTAGCACATTCATTACGTCACCAATGAACTGCTCACCTCTGAGTGAACAGACTCGTTTAGACCACCTATAATTAAATGTATGAACTTATTGAAATAAAACTGATAATATGATAAATCTTAGTTTTATTTTGTCTTAAAATTATACAGTTGGCAATACATATTATATTGCAAGTAGATTATATTATAACATCATTTTTATGAAATCTTGTTAACGAAATTGGGTAAAACAGATAAGATCTTTGTAAATACTAATGAGTCAGGACTGAAAAAATCTTAATTTATAGTCCTATTGACCTTCTAGCTAGGCGCATAATGTAACTTTTCTCAATGATTTTTCACTCCACGTTTCTGTTTATATCCTCAAATATTTTTCTATTGATGTCTTCATACCTTAATGTTTATTTTGTCGCTTTCATAAACAACTTTGAAGACCACTAGGACTAGTTTGTAACGAAATCATTGTCTTAAAAAACTAGTAGTAATCGCGCCACAAAATCTTAAAAGTTCACAGCAGATCACATTCGAAGAAAGTTATTTTACACGAAGTGTACAACAAGTGTGTAACAAGTCTTTCTGCTGGAAGTCCCAAACTCTTTGTCAGTTACATTACAGTCTATGTAAATTTTTGAAGGATTGAGTCGAGCGCTTTTCTGACTGTGGGGTCATTGAGCAACTTGTTTTGCGTAGGAGCGGGAGCGGGAACGGAGACGGGCGCGGGAACGGGGGCGACGGGTTCGCTCGGCGCGGTCACTTTCTTATCGTTGAGAATGCTCAAGATCCTTTGTTGCAGATCTACTTGAGCCTTGTTGGGCGGAGCTGCAGTCAGAGGCTCGCCCAGTTCAATCTTGACCTGCTGCTCTTTACGCTCCTGGAAAGGAAAAAATCTTGCTTTATTTCTGGAAGTCGGACGGTGCTTGTAACAACTAACGACCAATCATTACTAAGCTTTGCATATTTCGCATCACGCGACGATACGCAATGTGTAGGTATATTCATTTCTCCAGCTTACGCGCTCACTAGACATGAAATAAAACACTTTTTAACGGATACTAGCGCGGTTTTATTGAAAGTACTTTGGTATTTAGTTGATATTTGGTTAGATTTTAGATATTACGAAAACCGCGCTAGTATCCGTTAAAAAGTTTTTTATTTAATGTGTAGGTGTACTTATGTTTTTTCTTATAGTATAAATTGTGTATCGTTGTGTGGTCCCAAATAAATGTATTTTCTTTCTTTCTTTCTCTAATAGTGTTGTCTACGTTCCTGGGAAGGAAAATAAATAAATTATTGCTTTATTTATCGAAGTCGGTGCTTATTTGCAACAACTAACGGTCAATCAGAATACTTTTCTTGTCGGATTTGGTATAGAAAAGTAACATGTGTAAATAAACTCACGAGTCTCACGACAGATCTTTTACTACTTACAAAGTTTGGCAACATAATTTTGTTACAGCTTCATCTGGCAGACCGCCATTTTTTAGCCATGTTAGGCTAAAAAATGCAATTCAAAACAGCGAACTAAAATTTATGGAAGTGTAGCACCACGGAGCTAAAAAATGACAACTCGCACAACATTAGACGGGCCGCGATATTAGAAATGCCTGTGGGGTACAGACACCACCTGCTCTGCACCGCTCTGGGTTTTTCTGATTAAATAACTCGAAAAAGCCTGTGTGTTTCAGAACATCGCTTGTTCTGTAGCGCGCGGAGTTTTTCGACTAAAAATTTAATAATATCACCCTAAAAAGCCTGTAGAACACAGACAATCCAGGAAATTACAGTTCATAGTGCTTAAAGTATTTCTTCTGTGTGTTTCGATAAATTACGTAGATTATTGATTACCTAGTTATACTAGTGATATTTTTTTACTAAAGTGGTGTAATTTTTTGAGTTTATCCTACTATTAATATTAATTTATTGTAAATGGGAAAGTTTTTTTTTCTCTCATCTCAATCACATAAAAAAGGCGGACTATGCTAGATTTTCGTGGACAATTAATAAAAAATACCTACTTATATTTTATTGTATCACTAATCTGACATAATAATAATATAAATGTGATAAGTACAAATATTTTAAAATTTGTTTTTTCAGTTTTATTAATTTCGAATTATTCGTTTTCATTAATCTTTTTGTGTTATAAATAAAAATATTACGAAAAAAGACAAAACATATACAGGGTTATTTGTAAAACACTAACGACCTCGCAGACATCATGAACAACAACATTTTGTTCTACGACTTTTCCAAAAACAGACAAAAAACAATCGACTTTTCATACAAAAACTCGATCAGCTGTTTGGATATTTGTATGGAAAGTCGAATATTTATTTTCTGTTTTCGGAAAAGTCGTAGAACAAAATGTTGTTGTTTATGATGTTAATAATCCACTACTACGAGGTTGTTGGTGTTTTACAAATAACCCTGTATATTTAAGAAACAAAAATTAAAACACATTATTAGCGATTTTAAGTCTGGTTAAATGGACCTAGTAACTTGTTAACAGAAAAAGCCAGCAAGATTCTTTATTTTTTAATTTACAAAAGTACTCTTTGATGTCAGTAATAAAATAAGACAGCAAGTTAAGTTAAACATTTGAACTGCGAAAACAGTTTTTATTACGTATGGCATAAAAGCGCTCACAACACAAGGTCAAGTATAGTCTAAATCTGATGTACCTTCAATTAACTGAAGGTAAAATTATTACAAAAAAATAACGAAATAACATTCGTCAGTTAGTCGTTGCGCTCGAAAATTGCGAAACCTCTAAAAAAACTACTTTTTTTAGAAAAATATTTAATTTTGTAAAACTCTCAATTAGAATTATTAATAGGTACTTTCAAGTCCATTCTTTTACACAAAATGTAAAGAAATGAAAAGAAAAATGAAAAGAAAAGTATTTGTGTTAAGAAAATCACAGCGCAAGGTGTCTGTGTTCCACAGGCTTTTTAGGGTGATATTATTAAATTTTTAGTCGGAAAACCCCGCGCGCTACAGAACAAGCGATGTTCTGAAACACACAGGCTTTTTCGAGTCATTTAATCAGAAAAACCCAGAGCGGTACAGAGCAGGTAGTGTCTGTACCCCACCGGCATTTCTAATGTCGCAGACGGGCCAGCCACGCTTAGTGTTCTTTACAGTAATTGCTAGGGTTGGGTAAATTTCACGAAAAATTTCAATCTGTGAAATATTTAGAATAAGTTTCATTTTGGTTTGAAATATTTCACTTTAGAGTGGAATTTATTTTTGAATTTCAACTGGCCTATAAGGTCAATATAATCAACATAATTATAGAATAAAACAATAAACAAGTAACTTAAATTATGAATAACTTTGGCTATTTTACAACTTTAAATACCAAAATATTCAGTGAAGTTCGAGAGACAAACAATCAACATTATTATGTTCAACAATGAAACTGTACTTTGACTCAAATTTGAACAATAACGGACCGTCACCTTTAAAATTATAATAAAAATATAAAGAAAAGTAAGTACAGCCTCCCTGTACAAGGGTGCTCTTTTGAGGAATCCCTACCGCAAAACAACAATAGTAAAGTGTATTTTTATGTCATTCATAACATACGTCTCATGACATTACAAAATAGCTACGTGTAAAACATATTTCTTGTGATATTACTAAATAGCCAAGTTAAAATATCTAAAGATTTAGCTTGATAAATAGTTTGATGAATTCGCTCAACAGTAAAATCTAAATTATGTCTTTAATTTTCATTTAATACATTAAAATAGTAAACTTATTCAGAAAATAAGGGATTTCTAGTACAAAATAAATTTCACTCAAAACTGAAATATTTCAACCTGTTTTGAAAAATTTCATAAATTTCATATAAATTTAATTTTCATTTCATTGAAATTTTCACTGGACCCATCCCTAGTAATTGCAGTTTGTATTTTAAAGAGAGAGTTTATTAGAAACTAGCGACCGCCCGCGACTTCGTCTGCGTGGAAAAGTTTTTTGCTATCCCTCGGGAACAATATATTTTGTCGGGATGAAAGGTACCCTATGTCCTTCTCTGTACCCCTGACAACGTGATGCAAAATTTCATGATGATCGGTTCAGTAGTTAGGACGTGAAGGCGTAACAAACAAACGGACTTTCGCATTTATAATATTAGTAACGATGACGTGCAGTCAAATGGTGTAAAGACGCAAAGACTTTACTGCCTGTAAAAAGATGCAGATAATATTTTTTCGTTTAAGTATAGAAAATATCTATCAGTAGTGTTTCATTGGTTATTACCTCCATAGGTAATAACGCCATCGTTATGTTGGTACCCCGTAAATTTATTCTTATTGCGATGGAATAAGGTTCAAAATTGAATAATTTCCGGGATACCAACATAACGCCATAGGTAATAACCGATGAAACGCACTTTATGAGTAGATTATTGTCGCTATTATGAAACCAGTGTTCAGTCGCAATGTGCTGCGCAACTAAATGCCAGCATATTTTAGCCCCGCCATTTTGCGTGGTGCAATTTTTGAGCGGAAAGCTTGTTCCATTAATTTTATTATTCGCTGATTCAAAACAATACTGCAGAATCTACCTGCAAATACTCAATAACTTTATCGTAGTGCAGCACGGTGAGCGCTCGCTCACTGCCGCTCAGCCGCGCCCGGACGGGCCCGCGGTGCAGCAAGTAGATTTTAGTTCGCTCGCTGATTCAAAAACATAATAAAGATAGTGCAGCACCTACCTGCAAATACTCAATAACTTTATCGTACTGTAGCACAGTGAGCGAGCGGCCGTCGGCCAGTACCTCGTAGATTTTAGTTCGCTGATTCAAAAACAAAGATAGTGCAGCACCTACCTGCAAATACTCGATAACTTTATCGTACTGTAGCACGGTGAGCGAGCGGCCGTCGGCTAGTACCTCGTAGATTTTAGTTCGCTGATTCAAAAACACAAAGATAGTGCAGCACCTACCTGCAAATACTCGATAACTTTATCGTACTGTAGCACGGTGAGCGAGCGGCCGTCGGCTAGTACCTCGTAGATTTTAGTTCGCTGATTCAAAAACACAAAGATAGTGCAGCACCTACCTGCAAATACTCGATAACTTTGTCGTACTGCAGCACGGTGAGCGAGCGGCCGTCGGCCAGTTGCCCCAGCAGTGCGTACACAGCCTCGCGCCCGGACGGCCCACCGCGCTGCACCTCTTGGAAGTTGCGCGACAGCAACTGCAGCGAGTCTTCTAGGGGCATGTTGCGGTGCTCTGTGGAAAGGAAATCAGTTACAGTGCAACCACACCCCGGGCACTCCATACAAGCGTCGCGTTTCATCTCCTATTACACAGACGCTACACAGTGACGTTTTTGCACACGCGCAACTGTGTGCGTGCTATTGAATTGATCCTACGAACCGGCGTACGTACTCGCGCGGTGGGCGCAGGTGGGGTGAGGTAATTGATTGTGGGGCGGGGCGGAGAGTTTCCTTTCTGTACGGTAGTACTTATATCTATTCTGTGGTGTGGTGTGGTATTACTAAGAATCCACTGTCTGTCTGTTTGTAACCAGGCTGTGTCACATGAACCGTGATAGTTACAGTTGAAATTATCACAAATGATGATTTCTGTTGCCATTATAACAACAAATAAAATAACTAAAAACAGTAAAAATAATTATGTGCAATATTAACAGCAGTGTAACCGAAAATAAGCGTAAATTCGCCCCTTCTGGACAAGGTTTTACCAAGGCCCTGTAGCTAGGGTTGCCAACTCTAGAAAGAAGCAACCCGGGAGGATTTTAACAAATCGGGGGTGAGATCGGCTTACGTGACACACTTCTCGAAACGAACTGCCCCCTCTGTTACATTGCTGTTTGGGGCCTATTATCGTCACTGCACACGGGGACAGACTTCTATGAAAATATGACGATGGGAATGACGGCGCGGCCTTCAAAACACCCGTGGATTTAACGTAGACGAGCAGGGGCCGTACCGGCTAACGCATCGATTATCGAAAAGTCTGCCGAGTTTCAACTTAAAACAGAAAAATCAAAGTAAGGAACTTCGTCTTGTACTTTCTGTTGACGTAATTTGGAAGATATCGATGTTCGTGTGACATCATGAATTGGGGTTTTCCATTTTGGCCCAATTGGGCTTCGATTTATCTGTTTTAATTTGAAACCCGACAGACTTTTCGATAATCGATTCTTTAGCCGGTACGGCCCCAGGAAGGAGCATCGCAGAGTGAAGGCGGCAGATTTGACTTTGTTAATTTATGATAGTAAGTTACTTTTACAAAAAACCGGAGATATTATTGTGTCCCGGGAACTCGGGAGGTTAACCATTATTATCGGAGTCTCCCGGGATTTCCGGGAGGGTTGGCAACCCTACCTGTAGCCAATATTGCATTTGCAAATCGCCTTGCAAATCCTCGTCATCGCTTTGCTTTAAAAAGAAACCCATTGAACAACTATTAAAAAGCCAAATTCTAATGTCGATATGAAAACTAAAAATAAATACAAAGGTAATTACTACCAATTATTCAAAATTTGCAAAATTTTACCGGCCAGCTTAAAATATAAATTACTTGTTTTATCAAATAATTACGAATTGCGGGAGCATTTGACACTGCTGGGTCAATGTCACGGCCAAGTAACAAGGGCTGTCACACAAAAAAAGTATGTAGTACCTAGAATCACTAATATGTACGGAGATAGAACTTTATCCAAACGCTTACCTTACTTGCTTAATTCATTGCCTTCAGACATAATAAATGCAAACAGTAAAAAATCATTCAACCGTAAATTAAAAAAAATCTACATTTCACAGCTTCCCTAACCGTTATACAAGAAACATTTTTTTTTCAGTATGTAATCATGATCTCATTTAAGAAATATTTCACTTAATATATTAACATTTAAAAATAATGTTAAAGTAAAGTTTAAAAATTAATATTCTTCTTCTTCAGATATTTCAATTACATACCTACACTTAGCTAAATGATGTTCAATTTAATTTATACTTATTATCTGAGAGTGACCTTGTCCTCGCAGACAAATTTAGTAATAAGTTTTGCGAGACTAAGTATAAAGTTGTGTCTGTATTGTTTTTATATGAATAAATAAATAAAAAATTAAAAAAATATTTTAGTAAACGATTTTTTTTACGTGTGACTTTGTCTAGTGGTGGATTTCCCACGCACACACTAGGTGACATAGGTGCAAAAACTATCATTAAAGTTAATAATAGGAGGTTTTGCTTACCTTGTGGTAACCCATGTAATATGGTCAAGGTTAGCGATCTATGTTCCTGGTTTTGTGGCATGACTAGAATGGCATAGAGGCAGCCTCGAGACGCTATGTTGCCCAGAACCTTGCCGATCGGTACGTCTTCCATTGGGAATAGTAAATCAACTACTATTCCTAGTTGCTTTAATCGGCCTTCGATGTACTCTGCATATTCACTGAACAAAAACCAGACATTTAACTTAAGACGATTAGTGCACTCACAGTGTCGCCCTCGTCTTAATTTTTATTGCTCCCTAAGATCATAATGTATCGAAAATTCAAACGTACAGATTTAAGCAAGGTTCTATAGTTTACTTACAAACAATAACCTATGTAAAATATAGTTCGTAGTAGTAGTAGGCAAATGTGCCCTAAGTAGTCACTTTTTGGTCTATTGCCTACTACTACTTAGTAGTAGTAGTAGACAATAGACCAAAAAGTGACTCGTAGTAGTCTGCGAACTATACGAGAGCGGTTTGATAAGTCCATGACTTTGAAAAGAAGAAACATATTTTTTCGCCATATTTCGTTTTAATTCTCTACATAATCTTTTTGTAGCTTTGCGTATTCAGTCCAACGAAGTTCCTACCTCTTTAACCCATTTTTTCTTACATTGCCTGAAAACTGTGATAACTGAAATGAGGGCCCATTTCAGACACCACCTTTTGGCCGCCAATTTATTGAACATTTATTCATGTTTGGTAAGAGAAAAAATCTCAGTGGGCTAAATCTAGAGAATAGGAAGGATTCGCATCTTCATTAGATGAGTTTTGATGTCATGAGTGCCGTCGAGAGGGTCGACAGGGTCATTAAGAAAAGTTAGAAGAGTAATAATCTTTTGCCGAATTTAAAAAATAATAGTGTAAAGATTCCTAAGGAGTTTCTTTTTAAGATACAAAAATAAATTATGAAAAATAAAACTATTTTTTCTTTACAAAGTCATGGACTTATCAAACCGCCCTCGTATAGTTCGTAGTAGTAGTAGTAGTAGGCAATAGACCAAAAAGTGACTACTTTTGGCACATTTGCCTACTGCTACTACGAACTATATTTTACATAGGTTATTGTTTGTAAATAAACTATAGAATCTTGCTTAAATCTGTACGTTTGAATTTTCGATACATTATGAACTTAGTAAGCAATAAAAATTAAGATGAGGGCGACACTGTGAGGAGAGTAATGGCCTAAAAGTAGGCGTTTTAAAAATAGAAACATCATATTGGAATTTTACAGAAATGTTTAGACTTACGTCAAGGTTTTAGATACGACAATAATTTCACAGTCGTTTCTCTCTGTCACCGGTATAGCACGAGGGTAGTCCGGATGTGAGAAACGGTCATAGCCACCTGTGAAATATAAACCGAAAAGATGAAGTCCGTACAAATATGATAATAAAAGTCAGTGGCGTAATATTCGCTGTTGCTTCAAAAAGCATAATGAGGATCAGTAACGATTTTTGTTTAGTGGCTAATTAGAAAGCTTATGCCACAACATGATTAACTGTGAAAAAAAAATTACGATAAGAGCTAAAATACTGGTTTTTTGGGTCCTTATGACGTCATCGCGACGTACGCGAACCTTATGTCGTACGTGATAAAGCACACATTGCATTGAGCTTGGCATTTCCTTCAAACCCTCTGAACTCAACCATTTCTTAACGCATTTCAAAAATTCTTTCATTAGGTTTCATAGCTATCAATATGTGTTTATATTAGATTAATAAAACTATAGGATTCAAACTTGTTACGGATCCTCATTGTGAACCATGTATTTGGATATAAGGCATTAAAAAATACAAAATGTTATGACAATTGAAAATTTTTACCAAACATCAAACTTTTTACATGCGAAGGCCACCATCCGTTGAATTCGCCACGGGCCTCAGATGACCATCTGAGATCAGCTGATATCGAAAAGAAAAGTGTCACAAACAACCAATTTTCAAAATAATCTAACTAACTATTTGTGATGAATCCTTTCTTAAGACGGAAATATACTATTGTGTTGTGTCGTGTCGCGACACGGTACGTATCGGTTTCATACATTTAGTATGGTTAGAAATACATTATTGTGTTGTGTTGTGTCGACACTGTAATAATGTGTTTCTAACCATACTAAATTTATGAAACCGATACGTACCGGGTCGCGACACAACACAACACAACACAATAGTATATTTCCGTCTTTAACCCGCGGCACAGTCTCAGCAAAATTTGGAAAACGTTTCTGTTTCTATCCATTGTTTTTGATGGAATTTAACCATCTGTGTACATTCCTGTTTCGACTTTGTTAGTTAGTGCCACACATGCACTGACTGTGCGAGGTAACTAGAATTTTTTATATATTTTTTTTACTTTATAATAAATGTGATTCCTCTTGTGCTCACTGCGTATCAATCTCGAGTCGGGCCCATTGCATTTTGCCCACTCTGCCACTATTGTTACGAAACTGACAAAGTGATCTATTGCAAATTAAAATATTAACAGGATGTTAACTGATTGCTACCCATCACCAGTTGGAGAGGCACCATACAAAGGCATAAGGCATAAATGGCAGAAATTGAAATGATGAATTTTAATTTCTGTGACGGGTCTGGGTGTAACTATGTATAATAAGTATATATTTAAAAAGTATATAAGTAGTATATCAGTTGTCTAGCACCCATATTACAAGCTTTGCTTAGTTTGGGGCTAGATGGCGCTGTGTGAAATTGTCAAAAAAAAAAAAAAAAAAAAAAAAAGATTATATACAGAATTTTCCAAAACTTTGCCACAAGAAGGGAAAGTACCTTAAATATAGAAGATAGGAAATTTGCCTGAAGAATACTTCATTTTGATTTTTAAAATAATTGGAATTGGTATTCAGATTTTTGATACCTCTTAACCAGCCTCCTAGCATGACCGACGAAACACGATATATATCGCGTGATATAGCGTTTTATCGAAACCCAACTATCAAAATCCATTGGCTTTTGACAGTTAAACATGATAAATCACTATATCATATCGTGTTTCAGTGGTCATGAATCGAATCCACCAAATATGAAAAAAAAAACAATCTTTTATTTTTATGATACCGATCAAAAGGGTTACTCATTAGGATTATTTTTTCTTGAGTAACACAGCATCTTAAATAAAAGAATAATCATGAAATTTTAAATTTGATTAATTCATATTGTATTTTGTATAGTATCAAATGCAATCTAAAAAAATCTTTTAAACATACTTCTTATAATTTTTATAAAAACAAAATGAAGTTTCTTTTCAGTAAACCTATCTTCAATATTTAAGGTACTTTCCCTCCGCGTAGTAAAGTTTGGGGACACCCTGTATACCTCGGGCAGGTACTGGCGATCGATCTCTGAAGCCGGGCGCCCCGCGGGCTCTCCCGCCGCGGCCTCTGCCGCGCTGCATGCCGCGCCCTCGCGGCCCGCCACGGGTCGCCTCGCGCACTTCCCAAGACTGATTGTAGCCATCTTCGTAGCCTTCATCTCCGTAATCTGAGTGTAAATGTAACATCAAATTAGTTTTCTTAATACAGATCAACAGATGTCAATCACGGGCAGGGGCCGTTCAAGTATTACGTAAGCACAATGGGGGGTGGGGGGTCTTTGTTTTGCTTATTTTGGATGACATGGGGGGTAGGGGAGTCTAGATGATTACGTCATCAGTAGTTATTTACTTTTTTACACTAATGGCAACCCTCACACCACAATATAGAGAGAGTACAATAGTTGAGCTTAGCACTTGCGCGCTCGAGCAACGTACATAGACATCTCTCACCGACACTGTATAACTGCAATCCCACTCTCAAAACAGTTCGAGTACGTGACGCAGCGGCGAGAGCTGTCTTTGTGTGTGTGCGATGCTCGAGCGCCCGTAGTACTAAGCTAAACTTCTGTTAGTCTCTCTATTTTGTGCTCACACTGTCTATGCTAGAAATCGAAACGCATTTTCTATCCTAAATCTGTTTTCTTATTGTTAAAATTATAATTATAACATTATAATATAAGAAAAAATAAATTTTTAATTGAAAAATGTTTACGTAAGCATGGAGGGAGGGGGTAAGAGCTTTGCTGCCTTTTGCTGACAAGGGGGATGGGGGGGTAAATAAATGTAATAAATCTGCTTACGTAATATTCGAACGACCCCTAATTACAGACAGTTACAGGCACAAATTGATTTATTGATACCACCATGTTATAGTACTTAGTAATGTTTGTGCATGCAAAGCAATGCAAGTTCACTAGCAAAGTGGCTCATTCACATTGGCGTAGAAAGGGGAGTGAGGGGGAACCGCCCACCCCAGAACAGTCTGGTGCCCGCCCACCCCAGAAAAAACCAGACATATTTTTCTATTGCCCTTTAAAACTCCAACGTGGCTCTAGCAACCCACCCTAGCTTTGCTTTGAACTAGAGGCCAGGTCCCCCCTGTAAAATATCTCTAGATATGCCCATGATCATTCATTAACAGTTTAATAATTGACAATAATTAAATTATGTGACTTATTAAGCTATAAGTTAAAAAAACATAAATTACCTACTTAAATTACATTAAACTAACTAATACAAAAACAACTACTAAAGCTTTACGTTCCCCATTTTCAATTCTACTCTTGCTTGACAAGTCTGAAGCCAAATTGTTACATCAAAGTATATCAATTCAACAACAAAACAAAATCAATGTGTCAGAATGTTTGTCTTACTCTGTTCCCCTTTGAAGTTGCCATAATTGTCGTAGAGATCATCACCTGGATCGTCATTTGCCCCGGGCATGTTGTCGGACAGTGCTACTGCTGGTTGAATATCTGACTGCACTGTTACAGTTTCTGTGTGTCTGTTGGAAAGATGAACAAATCCTCACTAATATTATGAATGCAAAAGTGAGTTTGCTTGCTATGCTTTAAAAAACAAACACGTTCAGAAAGAAAGTACTGTTCCCGATAGAGAACTAACTGGCCATGCAGAATAGGGTATTTGACTGAATTTTTTTTATTGACTGAACATGTTTATTGAAATATTAGCAACACAAAATAATATGTATTTATTTTCAAATATCTAGTATATTTTCAGCAATATAGGAGCATCAAACTTTCTAATTAGACAAGGAGAGCGGTATAAGCAAGTGACGTCATATGCTTGTAACGCCATACTTTCGCAAGAGAAAATTTCATTTTAGAAAGAGATAGCTAGAGTCACAATTAAGTAGTTTATAATTCACTTGTTATTATAATTTTTTTAATTATTTTTATTATTATGTATTGACTTGTTGTTATACAGATTGAATTTCTGTTTTCAAATTTGTTATTTAATAATATTATATTTCTGATGGCTGAATACTAAAACGCTAATTAACTTTGAGGGGCTCTCAAATGGTGCCTTGTCACATTAAATATCTAAAGATATGACAAAGACAGCATGCTGTTTGCCGCTCAAAGATAAGTAGCGTTTGAGTATTCGGCCGTGAATGTCACAATTAAATATCTAAATTTCAACAACAGTCAAATACCCTATTACTTCTGTGCATAAGCTATAATGCCGTTAACCGACATGAAGCCGAATTTGACTTTTTAATACCATTTGATTTGACACAGGAAAAAATGTGCCATCAAACTATCTGACCCATTTTTTTCCATCTTTTGAATTACCTGAGATAGTGACAAGAAAAATGCTGTTTTGATCAAAATATAGAAGAATACAGTGCTTTATTGCTGTTAACTACGATTCCATAGCTATAACGCGGTTAACATTTTATAAAAAATGTATACAAAACCTTCCCCGTAATTTATAATTAAGTTATAACTCATTTGCATTAACTAATTCCACCAAACTTTTAAGCGGTAAAAATATTTTGACTGTTTTGTAGTCAAGTTTTTTTACCTTTTAAATCAATATTAAGTATAGAGTTTTAAAAATAAGTTCACCTAAAAGTTCTTTAAAATACCTATTAAATGATATATCAAAATGTGAAATCAGTTACATAGTTTTCAAACAGCTATGATTTTTAATTAAAACACGAATATCTCGAAATGTCATTTTTGCAGATAACTGTATGGACGGCAGATTAGTCGCAGGTGGCTGCTAGAAAATGGTAAATGCAATTTCTGCAGCATAAATTAACCCTACTAATGCACCTTAGGTGTGTATACCAGTAGATGGCTTAGGGACAAATTGTCTTGTATGATTGTTTATTGTGCTAGTCTAGATTTAGATAATTTCAGTGTTTACATTATTCTAACTGCATGCTAATGGTACCTAGTTAAGATCACTGGATTGGAGTAACATCTATTGGACTAATATGAATAGGTCTACAAATATATAGGACTTAAGGTCCTCGCTATACGGACGGTTCTCACACCGCGGGAAATCGCTAAAGGAAGCTACCGCAAACCATCAAACTACACAGAATGCAGTTTATCGCTGTCTTTTATTAATACTAAACATGGATCTGCCCAGGATCACTGCTCTTGCAACTCTTATATTAATTAATTTATTAAAAAATATAGTAAAGCGTAACGTTCGGATTGAACCAGTGTTAAGTGATCATTTAACTTAGGAAATATTCATTCAATGTTCAGTGAACACCAAGATCACCCCCTCACAAGTTCCTCACTTACTACAGAATGTCTGTAAACTCATTTAAAGAGGGAACTTCTATCAATTTTAAGCCAACATTTTAAAATCCACGGAATATAAATCCATATTTTTAACTAGCCACACACGACGAACGCCCTTGCACAGGCTCCCGCTCATAATGATGCAGTGAAACTGCTCAATAGCTACTACACAATTGTAGTTTGAAGGAGTGGTTAACAGCGGTGGTTTAGCACCGCATGCGGTATTTCTCCCACCCGTGAACCGTGGGGCGGGAAACCGCGCAGTGTAGTATGCAGTAGGGCATCCAATCCCGCATGTAATTTGTGATCTCGGTATTTGCGGGACCAATGATTTACGATCCGGCGCGATCTCGGAATTCGCGGGATCCCGCCGGTGTAAGATGAGCTGCCTATTAAGTAAAGAGGTGTTTTTAATTAAAACTGCTGATAAACTAAAAGTAAGTCTAAATTATACTGAAAATCTAATTGAACTCGTATTAAGTAGCGTAATTAGATGCACGATGCAAGTATTTACAAAGAGAATGTAAAAATAACTAGCGTTATAAGAGACGGGAGTGTCATACAAAAAGCGTGAGTATGAAACGGAAGCGAATTCAACGAAAACAAACAAAAGAGAAACGTTAAACGGCATTGGCGGTAAAACGGTCAAAGATGAAGAATACTCTTTGATGGGGCGAAGTATAATAATCATGTTGTCAATTATCTACTGCTTTGTGGATTGTCAATGTTCTTTCAAACTTAGCCGGGTTAAAAATTCGCTTCCGTTACATAGATCGTTTTTTACTGAGAGAGTTGCGCCAGGCTGGTATTTACTTCTTACTGTCAACAAAATCAAGCAAACAAAACAAACATGGCGATATCGACAGCGCGGTGCATCCCGCGCAGATGACAAGCGCGCGGTCGTTCGCCAGTCAGTCATTCAGTATTCGTGCGTTTGCGTCCCGCAAATCCCGCAGATCTTGGCTGGTAATCTCAGTCCTTGCGAGACTGAAAAATGACGCGGGATCTCGGTATTTCGAGATCTCGGTATACCGAGATTGGATGCCCTAGTATGCAGCATACAACTTCCATATTAAATTGTGTCTAGTGTGGTTTTTGAGCAGATTCCCGCGGTGGGAAAACTGCCCATGTAGCAAGTTAATGCTGGATGCACTAATACTTAAGCCCTTATTGTAATGATGATACAATAATGATTATGAACTAACCTTTTATCAGTATTGGTCTGGGCGGTCCTGACACTAATATTTTTTCCTTGCAAATTACTCCCATCTGCTTTGGAAATTGCATCTTGTGCACTTTGTTCTGTTTCAAATTGAACAAACCCAAAGTTCCTGTTTACAATGATGCCATTTATTTGTCCAAACTGTATGAAATGTTCATACAAATCATCCACTGTAACTTGGTCCGTCAAACCACCAACATAGATTCTCAGATGAGATGTTGCTCTATTTTTCATAGCCTGCCTATCTAAGGTTAATTTATCTGTAACAGAACTTCACTTATGTAATAAAATACAAGTAAATAATAAAAAATATTACAAAAATCTTTGACTTGAATCGAGGAGTGTAAACTATTTTAGTAGTGCGTTGTAACTTGTATAAATGAAATCAATATCAAACAAAATTTACATAACTTAATATGTCATACGTTAACTAACTACAATTAACTGACCTGCCATTTCTAATAAATTCAACTTTCTTTCCTAAATTTTACAAAATTTGCAAAAGAAGACGCCGACGATACACCGCCGAAAAAGTAAACGTCGTTGACATTGACAGACAGAGGGCCTAGTACGAGTTGGTTTTTTGCTCTCACTTCACTTTGCGAATAGTTAACTATCGTTTCCTCTCTTTCAGTCGTTCACTCACTCGCATAATTGCTTCTCTTTCACTCGATACTATTCGCAAAGTGAGGTGAGAAACAACTCGTACTAGGCACTCTGCACTCAGCAGTGACCAGCCTACCGATTACGTATCTCTGTTGCTAACAATTCTCGATTGAAATCGATTGAAATCGCAGTTGCATTGCTGCTTTAACGATAGTTGTCACATTGGTTCTTACTAAAGCAGCAATGTCACTGCGATTGCTGTCAAAGGCTGCGGTCCCCATAGCGATAATATCGATATTATCGTGATAACAGCCGGTCCGCATGCACGTTAGCGCGTTTACAATATCTAGCGTGACGTCACTCATGACGTCATTACCAGCGCCATCTTGGGCTTACAGCGACCATGCCTCGGAACGTAATCACTGTGAACGTTCTGTCAAAAGTTATAAGTGACTGTCAAACGAAACAGGTGTCAGAATTTTATTTCGTCCAAAAATCAAAAAATGAGAGAGTTCGTTATAGAAGGATCTTTTCCTCACTTCACAACAAAAGGATAGAGCATTATATTGGTTAATATTTTGTTAATACTAATTTGGAGCTTATCCAAAAAGGTGGTTGATGTAAAAAGTTGAAAAAAAAAGATGTTGGGTGCACACGACTCAATAATCAAACGTTCTTCATCATTATCATCGCTTTAGAGAGCAAAAATAGTATCTAGCAATTATTCCATCTTGTATTTGAGGTTAGAATAAAACGTTAGCGCGCTTACGAGCGGTTCGCATTCGCCAACTGTCATTTGTCGATTTTATCGATTTGAGCGCGATATCGAATGCGGACCTCGTGTGAGCGTTGTAAACGCCGTAACCGATGTAATCGCCATGGGGACCGCAGCCAAAGTTGATTGCAACAAAGGCTGCGGTCCCCATGGCGATTACGTCGATTACGGCGTTTACAACGCTCACACGAGGTCCGCATTCGATATCGCGCTCAAATCGATAAAATCGACAAATGACAGTTGGCGAATGCGAACCGCTCGTAAGCGCGCTAACGTTTTATTCTAACCTCAAATACATGATGGAATAATTGCTAGATACTATTTTTGCTCTCTAAAGCGATGATCATGATGAAGAACGTTTGATTATTGAGTCGTGTGCACCCAACATCTTTTTTTTTCAACTTTTTACATCAACCACCTTTTTGGATAAGCTCCAAATTAGTATTAACAAAATATTAACCAATATAATGCTCTATCCTTTTGTTGTGAAGTGAGGAAAAGATCCTTCTATAACGAACTCTCTCATTTTTTGATTTTTTGACAAAATAAAATTCTGACACCTGTTTCGTTTGACAGTCACTTATAACTTTTGACAGAACGTTCACAGTGATTACGCTCCGAGGCATGGTCGCTGTAAGCCCAAGATGGCGCTGGTAATGACGTCATGAGTGACGTCACGCTAGATATTGTAAACGCGCTAACGTGCATGCGGACCGGCTGTTATCGCGATAATATCGATATTATCGCCATGGGGACCGCAGCCAAAGTTAGACAATCAGCCTTCAGTGTTGCCAGACCCGACCGGCGGGCTGATTATCTAATGAGAAACCACCTAGCGACCGGTTGCAGTTCATAGATGATAGTGATCCATTGCTACTTCTTTTTGGATTGAAAAAAAACTTAACAAAGAAAAGTAGCAATGTATGTGGAATGAAACCGGTCGCTAAATAGTTTCTTTTTAGATAATCAGGGGGCCGACCGATCAAAACTTTTGCCCCCACAGGTTGTTAAAATTGCCCTTTCCGTCACAAAATCGCCCATAATCTTTAAAACAACGGAATATATGGAAATCTGTTGTACCTTAACACCCTTTGTACCTTAGAGCATCGCGACAAAAAATTACTTTCATGTGAAATGTAACACCGTCTTTTTGTCAACTTGATGTTCCAGACCTCTTTTAACGGCAAAAAACTCATCAATTCGGCATTTTAAACACTGCAGCGTTCACTTGCGCGACTGGACTCGGTCTAGAAAGAAATCCGGGCGCAACTGGTTTTATTAATCGCGTATGCCCATTTGGGCTTGTACTTCGGCAGAGGGGAACGCTTCGTATGGCTTCTCTTTCTGGGACAGAAGCGCGTCTTACTCTAAGCCTAGAACAATCGTAATATTTCGAAAGTTTCCGCCCTTTAGCCACATAAATGTCTGGGCGATTAATGGTGACCAAAAATTTTTGACGAATAACTGTTTTTATCTGTGAAATCTTTAACGGAAGTGCTGCACGCGTAGCATGAGCAAACAGGACTCTTGTCTACGAAGACTTGTCGTCTCGACTCGACCTTCTCGATTGCTGAGCACAGTTTGACAGACAGGTGGGACTTGTTCTCAGAATTTCGAAATCTTTTAATGTCTTTTAAAAAAAAGTGAATTTTAAAGGTAATCTTTTTATTTCAACACCAATAAACGTCAAAATTATCTAAAATGATCAGAAATAATTTAGTTTAAACATGATTCTCATTTTTTTATAAGTTCTAAGATAAAGAGGCACTCAAGAAAGCGTTCTCTTCCGTAGACAAGCTCTCTCGAGCTCGAGAAGTATAATATTGCCAATAGAAAATAATTACTTTATTTCTCATAAAGCACCGTTCCTTTCTATAGATTTCACAACGCTAAACTCTTAAAACTAATTAAATATAGCTGTATGGATATAAATTCGTTTGCCTTTCTTTTATTGAGAGTATTTTGAAAAGATAACACAGACTACTAACGAAATTGTTAATTTAGTAGTCTGTGTAAAATGACGAGAAAATTACGAAATATTGAAATCAACGTATGAAAATAATTTTAATTTTAAGTTTTTAAGGAATAAAATATAAGCACGAACAATTTAGATTTATTTTTATTGCGAAATTTAGATTAATATAAAATAAAATACGTAGAAAACTATTTCGAATCTTCTTATTAGTCTGTGAACTCTCTCTCGACCTTCTCGACTACTCAAAGGGTGGTAGACAAGTTTTTCTGATTCAACTGTCAAATTAATGTCAGTTGAAGAGAAAAGCTCGTGTTTGTCGACTTTTGACATTAGGCCACGACAAAGAACAATACGAGTCTACTAGTTGTAAATGCGAGCATGAGTACCTCGATCTCAACCCGACAAAAGTGACATTTCGGTGTAGACAAGCCATTGTTCTGTGAGTCGAATCTTATCTCGATGTTGGTCATGCTACGCGTGCTGGTAGAGTCTGCCTAAAAAGTCTGTTTACATGGGTAATTTCAAAGGTAATTTTATTACCCACCTAAATCCCCAACCACCCCACCAATACCCATCTAAATAAACAAATATGTTTTTAATTAGAATTTTGTCAGCACTAACAGGGTTACCAGTATAAATTTTTATGAATAATTTTATAATTTCTCATGTAAACAGACTTTTTAGACAGACTCTAATTGTTTCTACCAGATGACACTGTAATTATGAAGAAATGTCAATGGATACCCAAACTAAGCTGTGAATTTTGTGTTTGGTACTATGTGCCCAAGTGTTTTCAAGTGGTCTCGGGTTAGCAAGTTCCGTATTTCCAAAATTGCCCATATTTTACCGGTTCCAAGACCTTTCCGATCTTTTTGCCCCTTTTTTCAAAAAAATCCTTAAATTGCCCATGGCTTGGGCATTTGCCCACGGTCTGGCAACACTAGCAGTGAGTGACACTGCGACAGCAAGGCGACGGCTACACGCTCAGTAAATACTGCGGTCCTGCGACATAGAGTAAATTTTAACCATGGAAAGTAAAAAATATTGTACATTTCATACAACCGTTTGCACTAAACTCAAGTTAAGCGTGTCCTAATTAAGTAATATCTTATCTTAGGAACAGCCTAGAACAGCCGAGTTAAAATTTTTGTTTGCACTAACAGACTACGCCGTAACTTGGGCATCGCCTTGCTAAGAGAATGAATGAATGAATGTAGATATTAATTGTTTATGGATTTTTAAACCGGCGAAGTAATATAGGTCACAGAATACTTTTTTGTTTCTATCATAATCATAACATTGATTCATTCGTGAGTTAAAAGGAGACGAAAGATAAGGCGTTGGTTTATTTTATTTGGTAGGGTGTCCGAAAAAGTTAAGTCATCAACTGTCAGTTTAGAAAAATAGAAATCAAATCACGGCGGTGTTGCCAATGGTACGGTAATTGCCGTATTATACGGTAATTGGGGACAAAAATTAACCTTAAGCATGCAACATGCAAGCAAGCATGCAGCATGTAAGCAATCATGCAGCATGCAAGCAAGCATGCAGCATGCAAGCAAGCATGCAGCATGCAACATGCATGCAACATGCATGCAAGCATTAGGGAGCAAGTGGTCAAAACACTAACCTAACCTAACCTAATGGTCTTCGCATTAAAAGTTTTTCTTTACAGCGGGGGTCTCAGGCTCCCCGACCCCCCCTAGCAGGGGGGCCAGCCCCCCTGCACCCCCGGCAAGCATTTTGCAAGCAAACATGCAAGCAAGAATGCAAGTAAGCAAGCATGAATGCATACAAGTGAGCAAGTATGCAAGCAGAAGCATGCATGCATACAATCATGCAGCATGCAACATGCATACAAGCATTATGGAAGTGTTCAAAACACTAACCTAACCTAACGTAATGGTGTTCGCATTAAAAGTTTTTCTTTATAGCGGAGGGCCTCAGGTCAGTTTTTTGACGATTTGTTTCTGCCATTGACTTGTATGCAATACAATATTATTATGCCAAAAGTGTGTATACTTAATTTAGCTTGTCATTTATTAGGAATATATGATATTAATTGTATGATAGCCTACACAAAACAAACCATCATACAAACACTTGCCTGAGTGATTCAATAAAGTACTGAAGATTAGTAAACTAGTTTTATTATTCTGCTTCGCTTTATATTGACAAAGTTTATCAACTCGTTTGAGGTGCCACTAAGCTAGGAGTTGATTTATGAGAATAATAAGGTGTCCAGCTGTCTTACCTAGATAAGTTGAAACTCTCCGCTCTATCACGCCCTAGCCAGCATCTCCACGTGGAATATTGGTCCCACCTGTAGTAAGAGGATAAGTAAGATTATACTGTAAGTATAATCACTAAGCACTTTAGCCAGCAGGATCACCACAGAGTGGTGTGATATAGTCAACACAAAATTAAGCATTTGGATGATAGTTGTCATATCTCTAAGAGTGCAATTATATTCATATTGATAAACAGGTTGATATCAAACAGATACCCTAATGTGAATCTCATAGGTCACTGATCTTTGTGAGTCCAAAGGACCGGTACCCCAACATTCAACACACATCGGTTCTTCACGGACTGATGTTATTCATACCTTGTAAGAAGATTGCGCAAACTTACATACAGGGGGCTTCTTCGTGGAGCCCTCGAAACCTAAGGGGGAGCTTCTACAAACAACGGAGCTCTCAACCCTTATAGTGAGCTTCTACAAACAACGGAGCTCTCAACCTTTATATTGGTGGGTACTTATTAGATCTTAGCTTTCTTAAACAGGGATAAATTGCACACGTATAAGATATAATTTTAAGCATAACAAGTTACCACGATAGAAGTTGCAAGTGATTATTAGCTACTGAGAGTTTCGTATCACGTGCAATTTCTCATCGTCAATTATCTATACGATCGCATACATAATACACGTGAATCCTTACGGGATTATAATAAATTATTCTAAAGTACTTAGCTTTCGGTTTATGTGATGCTGGCGGGCAGATGTAACACACACACTTGTCGTACTACAAATTCACTTGAAAGAGTTTGAACAAGATGGGCGTTAAAAACATGACATATGCAAATGTTGAAAATGAGCTTACCCTCTGATTGACTTTATATCCATCCGATAGTACTCTATGGTCTATATAATGAGTGTTGCTATATACAATATTGTTGGTGGGTCTATTTGTTATTCGCGAACCCTTCGCGACAAAAAGTTATGTATGCAAGACAATATTAGGTAAACAATACTTCGGCGTACCTAGTCATTATTGTGTCAAAAGATATGTATGCTAATAAATTTTAGGACAATTAACATTAGTGGTTTTGATAATTAGAGATTTTAACGTTTAGGCGAAACGACAAAAATGCGAAAAAATCTATTAGGCCAAACAATAATTGTACCTAAGCTGTCTTATTCAGAGTGCGTTCGTTAAACTAGGGCCAAAGTTAACATGGCGTTAGACTGCAGGCTAACGCCATTTTAGCGCAACGCAAATCGTATTCAGAGTGACAGTTTAACGTTTAGTCCCACCGTTTAAGGATTAAAAGGTGCATTGTGATTGGTTTACAAGCATTAAACCAGGTTTTGTTAGAACAGTCTTGCACCCCAGTTTTGTGAAACATTTCTGAATAATACAGTATGAGTTTAGGCCAAAGAAATTCGGCCAAATGAAATTAGGACCAATGACTTTAGGCGAGTCAATGGACACCCAAAGATAATGATGAAAGAACAACGAAAAACATCTAAAAAGTGCAGAAGTGAGGTTATTTCCCATACTCTTTACACGTAAAGAAAAAGACAGAGACAAATGATTTCGCATTTAACGAAGCCTTAAAAAACATCCCAAAAAAAAATTACCACAGAATGCATCTATTAAAGAAATCGGTCACAGTGATCGATGACCTAGGGGCTTGTGTTGTGTGGCAGGCAGAATGCACCCAAACCAATGTCATTTTGATGGATAATTTTTATTTTTGAGAAAAAAAGCGCGGGAACGTTTGACGGGATTGACGGTCTTTTCAAACAAATAAAACTAAAAAATATTTAATTGTTGCAATTTGTATATAATTTGTATAAAAAAGGTGTAAATAATCAATATTTCATTGTTGTAAATAAAATAAAACTGTAAATATGGGGAAGAAGAGTGGGCGAAAACGAAAGAAAAAACTTGAAGACGGGAGTGGAGGCGAAGGTGGAGAGTCCGACTTCAGTGATACCTGCTCCACGAAGTCCCTGGAAGAAAAAATGGAAGAGGATAAGTACAAAGATTTTAGAATCCCAAATTATGTTCGGTTTTATCCAGAACAAGGCGGCAATTTCGAATATGTTGTATTCATAGAGAGTACGAAAAGTGACCAACCTATAGGCAACCGTGACATGATGTCATTGGCTAATTGTTTAAAGAGATACAACAAGGGCGTCAAACAATTGCAAAGAATTAACAAACACAAGATTGGAGTAATTTTTGAGCGGCCAGGCCTGGCTAATGCGGCACTACAAAATAAAAAATTTTTGGACGCTTACAGTTTGGCTGCCAGCATCCCTGCGGCGGCCAGCGAGGTAACAGGAGTAATTACACATGTACCAATAGATTTATCAAATGAAATGATTTACTCCGCACTGACTACAACCAAAAATATTGTGAGTATTAGGCGATTCATGAGAAGGTCAAAGATGGATAATGGGCTAATCAAATTAGAACCCACAAAAACAGTTTCAATTACTTTTTCGTGCCCGGTGCTTCCTGAAAGCGTCGATCTCAACAGCTGGCGCTTCGAGCTGCGTCCTTACATTCCTCCAGTGAAGCAGTGCCTCAAATGCTTGAGGTATGGGCATATTGCCAAATATTGCAAGAACTCCGAACGCTGCTCCATATGTGGTGAGTCTCATAATTTTAAATTCTGCTTGAAATCATCTGAAGAAGCCATCTGTTGTCACTGCAAGGGAAATCATGTTGCCATCTCATCACAATGTCCTGTTAAGAAAGAGAAAATACAATTAAATAGAGAAAAAGCTCAAAGCAAAACATATTCTGCTGTATTAAACGAGAAGTCATTCCCTCCTCTGAAACAAAATCCCATTGAAATGCTAGCTTCACTCCTGAATTCTGATCAAATACTGAATATGGTTGTTGAGTCTGTTGTTAAATTGATAACAATGAATAAAACTAATGATACAATTATTTCCACTCAGAGTATTAAAGATACTCTCTTAGAAACAATTAAAAAAAATAAGAAATAAATTATTTAATTTTTTTATGGATATTTTAAGAATAGTTCAATGGAATGCTCAGAGTTTACCTGCACATAAATATTTATTATTAAATTTTTTGCAAGAGTATCAGATTCATGTAGCTTTAGTATGTGAAACATGGCTAAAGCCTCACATTCGTTTTAATATGAAAGGTTATAATATAATTAGATTAGATTCTGGTACAAGACATAATGGTGTAGCCATTTTAGTTCATAATAGTTTACAATTTGCTAAAATAGACACTTCTTTTGATGATTCAATTCAAAATATAGCTGTGCGATTGCAGTATGGCAACAAAGAAATTTCGCTTATGTCCTTGTATAGTCCTGGTAATTGTGATGTTTCATTTTCTAAAATAAAACTTAATAATTTAATTTCTAATTTACCGGGCCCTTTGTTGATTGCCGGCGATTTTAACGCACGGCACACAGCATGGGGTTGTAGTAATATTGATACACGTGGTCGTGATATTCTTGAAAGCATCGACGACAATAACTTGGTACTTCTGAATGATGGTCAGTTGACAACTGTTGGTTCTAGTAGATGGCAAAGGAATGCTTTGGATCTTACTATGGTATCACCTTCTCTGGCATTGCAATGTGAGTGGTCGGTCCATGACGACCCTATGGGCAGCTATCATTTACCTGTAATTATAAACATCACTATTAGTAATAATAATAATGATTCATCTGATTATCTTACACCTCCTACTTCTTACAATTTTCGTTTAGTAGACTGGCAAAAATATAGCAAAAACGTTGATTACTTATTACAAAATTTTTACATTGATCAAACTAATCCATTAAAATGTTATTCTGATTTGGTTGCGTTATTAGATCTTGCATTGCAGCAGTCAGCTATTATCAGCAATAGGTCTTTCTCTGTTGACCAATCAAATCAATCGGTTAGGAAATTTCAGTCCAGAATCCGCAAAAAACGTATACCACTACCATGGTGGAATAAAAATTGTGCAAAAGCAGTAGAAGATTGTAAAAAGGCATATATTGAGTTTAAAAACAGTCTTACAGAAGAAAGTTTTCTTAAGTTTAAAAGGCTACAAGCTGTTAAAAAAATTGTTTTAAAAAAAGAAAGAAACTTAAGTTGGCTTTCATTATGTCAGTCACTAAATAGATCTACACCCATATCTAAAATCTGGAGGATTGCTAAGAGGTTTAATGGTCAACCTGTTTCTTTTAAAAATGTTTATACAGATTGGATTCCAGAATTTCTTAAAAAATATACACCAGATACTGTTGAGGCCCCTTTACAATATGTAAATAGTATTAATCCTGTACGTAATAGTAATTATTTATTAGCACCATTTAATTTTCAAGAATTTAAAAATGCAATTTTTTCACGACGAGATACAGCACATGGCCTCGATGGTATTCCTTATAAAATGTTAAAACATACTACAGATAATGCCAAAAATATCATTTTGAAAGTTTATAATTTGTTGTGGTCTACCTCTGCCATACCTCTGGATTGGAAAAAGGATTGTCTGGTTCCTATTCTAAAACCGAACAAAGATAAAACCAAAGCAAATTCATATCGGCCAATAGCTTTAACATCATGCATGGGAAAAGTGTTTGAACAACTTCTTAAACAAAGGCTTGAATTCTTCATTGAAAGTAATCATCTTTTACCTTCAAATCAGTTTGGTTTTCGTAGGGGTAGATCCTCTAGAGAGAGTATAGCACATCTTCAACTTGATATTTTTGATTCTCTCAAACAAGATAATGTTCTTATTGGTGTCTTCTTCGATGTCGTTGGTGCTTTTAATAATGTGAATCACCATATTTTAGCTGGTGAACTTCTTTCTCTTGGTATTCCTGAAAAATTGGTTAATTGGATTTTTGAATTTTTGCATGGTCGTGAGGTTTATGTGAAATCAAATAATCAGTTAATTGGACCAAGATATTCATACAGGGGTGTGTGTCAAGGGGGCATATTATCCCCATTGATATATATACTATATGTACATAAATTGAACTACATATTAGGTCCACAAGTTAAAAATTTGCAATTTGCTGATGACTTAGTTATTTACTTCTCTGGATCTGATATTCGACAAGTATCCTCTATAGTTAATTCTGCTCCTAAAAAATTAAATAATTATTTCAGTTACCTAAACTTAGATGTAAGTCCAGAAAAGTCTAAAGTTGTTGTGTTTGGTGAATGTGATTTTGATGTTGATATTGTATATAATAATATTAGTCTGCCATTGGAAAGTGAAGTCAAGTTCTTGGGTGTCATATTTGCTAATAACCTTTCTTGGAATAAATATATAGAATATTTGCTGGGTAAAGCCTATAAGGCATTCAATGTCATTAAAAGTTTATCAAAAATTGATCCTAAAATTCTATTAATGTTGTATAAATCAATTGTGAGGAGTCATTTTGAATATGGCTTTTTTTGTTTTGGGTCTGATCCCAAATTAGTAAAAAAATTAGATATCCTGCAGAATCATAATCTGAGATGCATTACTGGTGCTATGAAGACTACTCCCATTAACTCTTTGCAGGTGGAATGCAATATACCTCCACTTCAATTCAGATTCAAATTTTTAAAATCAAAGTTTTTGTTAAAACTACTTTCACTGTCTACTCATCACCTACTCAGAAAAATTGAATTTCTCTATACAACATATTCTCCTTTGAATGTACCCCGAATCCCCTATCTGTTTCATGACTTCTCGGATATCGTAGAGTTCAATCAGCAGTATAACATTCATAAAACTGAGAATAATTGGATATGTTACACAGGATCTTATGATACACATTTTTGTGACCTGAATATCCACATTCACCCTGATTTAAAGAATAAAGAAGAAGTATATGAAATTACTGATAATTTCCCTCAGCATAGACATATCTATACAGATGGTTCCAAAAATAATGATAATGTTTCGATGGCTGTTTACATACCTTATTTGAAAACGGGTCATGGAATTAAACTCCCGGGCCAAATGAGCATATTTTCCGCGGAGTGTCTTGCTATTCTTGCTGCGCTACAGTTTATTGAGGAGAACACCCAAGAATGCACTCAATGGTTAGTCCTAACAGACAGCATGAGCTGTCTCAAAGCTTTGCAAAATACCAGATTTGATACCGGATGTAACTATATTCTACAAGATATTAAAACAACCTACTTCAAGCTCAAAAGTAATAATATTGATATAGTTTTTATGTGGGTTCCGTCGCATATTGGAGTATCTGGAAACGAAAGTGCCGATAAGTTAGCTAGAGCCATTACAAATGACGCCACAAATGTCAACATTGACATTAAAAATGTTGCTATACCGTACTCTGATTTACTACCAAGACTTAAACTTTTGTCAAAACAAGACTGGTCCACTCATTGGCAAGAAACTCTAACAGTAAAAGGAACTTGGTATGCGAAGATTAATAATGTTCTTGGCTGTCGTCCTTGGTTCACAAAATCAGCAGAATACCATAGCAGAAAGTTTTATACTATCCTAACACGCCTGAGATTTGGACACTGTCGATTTAACTCACATTTACATAGAATGCGTATTATCACATCTCCAACATGCACTGAATGCAATTTAGGTGTGGATCAGACTCTTAATCATATATTTTTTGATTGCCCTGCTTACAACATTCAGAGATTAGTCCTGGTGGACAGATTATTAGAAATATATAAGACATCTAATAGCATCCCGCGCGACATTCAAGACATTCTCACAAATCCTGAAACTTATAAGGATTTATACAACTTTGTTGTATCATCGGATTTGGAACTATAAACATGGATAAGACTTTGAAGATTTATATCACACTGAAGATGACAAGGAAAATGGAATAGGAAGTGGCTACGGCCTTATATAACCCGGACACAGAAAAATAAAATTGAAGAAGTGGCTTTGGCCTTACATTACCTGGACACGGAGAAAATAATAATTAAAGAAGTGGCTTTGGCCTTACAAAACTCAATTACAGAAAAATGAAATCTAGAGGCTGGAATTCTTGTAGTTGAAATTATTTTAAATAAGACAATGGCTGTATGGCTCTGCCTTTGCCTTTCCCAACTGACGGGAAGAAGATATTAAAAAAAAAAAAAAAATTTATTTTTGAAGTTCCTTCATCAATCAAGTCGATTTCCTTCCTTCTTTCATATAAAAAATGTTTCATAGGTTTATAGCCAGGCCAACAGAATGATAATGAAATTATACATAGAGAAAAGCAAAAAATATAAATTATAACATATACCTACTTTGGCGTTAATCATCATTTCAGCCAAAGTGAAATAAGTAAGGAAAATATAGAAAAGTTGGAACTACTTGGAACATGCGATTCTTGTTCTGGGCATAATGTAAGTAAATTCAATGCCTTATTTTGTGAATTTTATCTTTACAGATATCATGATAACATTCAAGTCTTATGTAACGCAATGCTTAAACAAGCAAAACAAACGTTTTTATACTTATTGAAATTTTAACCTATATCTCTAAATTATTTGCTGAGGGCAGAACATGTGACCGATCACGATGAAGCTTTGTTTATTAAAACATAAAAAGCTAGGGAAAACAGAGTTACCTAATGCTACGGCTCCACCTGCTTTAACGTTAATGTTAAAGGTAATGTCCAACTATGCGATAGCTAAGGCATTATATATAGTGGTGGACAGATAATTACAAACACCAGTCGATTTTTATACAAACGAGGTAACTTTGAAGCCTTGGTTCTCCGCCAAGGATTAACCTATCTGTGATCTGATGATGGCCATCTAGGGAGTGAATGGAGAAGATTCAGATCGTTAGACACACCCCATTGGGCTCTTCTTTCCATTAGTTGGCATCGAGTTTTGAGTTCATATTTTTTTTATGTAAAGAACTAATGATATGGAACACAAATACCAAATTTTATGGTTAGGAATCAAATAATAGGCGAGAAATAAATTTCTGAAAACTGAAAATTTGTCTAATATTAGAACAGTGTCGTTATTTTTGACGTTTAATGGCTGCGCACTAGGTTGGTAGCACTGCTAAATCGTTGTAATGGTGACCAAAGACCTCAGGTCACGTGATAGGTGCGAGGAGCGCAGCGACGAGCATGTTAGGTGTACATGAACCCAGCGCGCAAGCCGAGCAAGCGTAGCGAACGTGCCGCGGCAGCGGCCGGCGAAGCGCCAGAAACGACTTTTTTTACGTGCGAAATTTTATATGTATGTCCCCTCCCCTCTCCCCACCTCTTTTTAGCCTCCCCTGCTTAATTTCCATATTTTTTGTTTTGAGGTTATGTTTACACAAAAAATACTTCTCTAAAACTAGGCATCACCGGCAGATGGGGATTGGAGAAGGCAGTTGTTTCCCTTCCCCCTCCCCTTCCCTTCCTTTAATTGCCGAAATATAACAGTAATTTGGCTGTTATCATTACTTTAAGTCTACGATGGGGAAATTGAAAATTCATTTTAAAAAAAAGGATCCATTTCCTAACTCCCAAATTTTAGGAGGGGGGCAAGGGAGCCCCCCCCCCCCTCCCTCCCCCTCACTCTTTCCCTCAAATTCGAGACCAACTAATGGAAAGTAGAACCCCCAATTGATCTGATCAGCCTTCTAAGAGACATTTGGATATGTTTAAAAAAAACCACAAAAAAGCATTAAAATGTATGCTGCTGAAACTGATAACTCTGATCCCTACAGTTCTTAAAATGCTGATCAGATCAGTTGGGTGTGTATAGCGATCTGAATCTCCTCCATTCAATCCCTGGATGGCCATCATCAGATCACAGTTCGGTCAATCCCTGGCGGAGAACCAAGGTTTCAAAGTCACCTCATTTGTATGAAAATCGACTGGTGTTTCTAATAATCCGTCCACCACTATATATTTAGTAGGTACTCTCGTTTGCAAGTAACCACATTAAAGTGTTGGCCACATCTGTGTAATGCCACCCTACAAACCAGATGATTATTCGTTGTGGAAACTGACAAAGTCACTGAAAAGGCCAAAACAGCACGTGCCGCCGTTGAAACAACCAGACGGCAAGTGGGCAAGAAAACCAGAGGAGAAAGCCGAGCTGTTCGCCCAATCATTAAGAGACGTTTTCAAACCCAATGAACCACATGCCATGTTTTCAGATAAAGAAGCTGACCACATTTTGAACAGTGATCAACAAATGTCGTTACCATTACCACTCTGTACTCCTGCAGAGGTGAAAAAACACATAAAACAACTAAAGAAGAAAAAAGCACCAGGTTTTGATCTTATAACATCTGAAGTCCTGAATCATCTACCAAAAAAAGGAATCGTCCTGTTAACAATACTATTCAATGCGATTCTGAGGCTACACTATTTTCCGCTCATTTGGAAAGTTTCTATAATTAATATGATCGCTAAGCCAGGAAAGTCTCCAACGGAGGTTGCTTCATATAGGCCAATAAGCCTTTTGCCCCTGCTATCAAAATTGTTTGAGAAACTTCTTCTAAAACGTCTGCTGCCTATACTGGAAGAACAAAACACTATCCCAGACCACCAGTTCGGATTTCGGGCACATCATGGAACGACCGAACAAATACACAGAGTGGCTCATACAATCCGCCAATCCTTGGAAAGAAAAGAATACTGTTCGGCTGTCTTCCTTGATGTGCAACAGGCATTTGACCGAGTTTGGCACAGTGGCCTTCTGTGTAAATTGAAAATATGCTTACCACATACGGCTTACACACTTCTGAAATCTTACCTGCAAAACCGGCTATTCCAGGTAAAGAACGGTGATTCTTTGTCCTCATTATACCAAATAGAAGCTGGAGTACCACAGGGTTCTGTCCTCGGACCAGTTCTGTACACAATTTACACTGCAGACCTACCAACATCCAAAGACGTCGTTACCGCAACATACGCAGATGACACTGCTATCCTGTCGTGCAACAAAAATCACATATCCGCATCTTTATTGCTTCAAAAGCACTTAAATGAAGTTGAACTATGGCTTAAAAAGTGGCGAATCAGAGCTAGTGCTACGAAATCTGTCCACATCACCTTTACCCTTCGAAGAAACAACTGTCCACCAGTAACCTTCAATGGAAACTTACTACCGCAGGAAAATACCGTCAAATACCTAGGCATGCATTTGGACAGAAGGCTTACCTGGCATGAACACATAAAAAACAAAAGAAACCAAGCAAACCGAAAATTCAGTGAGATGTACTGGCTGCTGGGCAGACAGTCCGCACTTAGTTTGACTAATAAGATGATAATTTATAAATGTATACTTAAGCCTATATGGACCTATGGCATAGAACTCTGGGGATCCGCAAGTCACTCAAATATAGAGATACTACAAAGATTTCAAAATAAAGCTCTAAAAACGATTAGCGGCGCTACTTGGTTCACAAGAAACACTGAAATACATGAGTACCTACAGTTTCCAACAGTAAAGGAAGAGGTAGAGAGATATACAAAAAGTTACAAACAAAGGCTTCAAAGCCATAAAAACCAACTTGCACTCTCACTGCTGGACAGTGGAACATCTACATGTAGACTCAAGAGGAAACAAATAGCCTCAATATAGTTAATCTCACAAATAATAAGCAAATATGAGGTGACACATCACAGGATGTGAATATACCCGAACTACTATAAAGATAATACATACAATCTGATTAAAGCTAATGGGCTGATCGCAGATAGAAAAAAGAGTCAAAAGAAAAAAAAAAAAAAATCTGTGTAATGCCTAGATCAGGGATAGCAAACCATGGCACGCGTGTCATATGGCACGCTACACAATATTTTGGGCATGTCACTGATCACAATTAATTATGGGACAATTTGATGGCACGTCTATGACCAGGCGCGGTCGCAGCCTGAAATTTTGGGGGGGGGGGGGGTCACTAATAATAATAATTGCTTTTCTGTAAATTTTTAGAAGCTTTTTCTATGTGACGTGTACGATTTTGGAGGGGTCATGTCCCCTGTGACCCCCCCCCCCCCCCTCGACCCGCGCCTGTCTATAATCTCATTAAACATTGACATTTCGAAAAATGGCACGTTGATACATAAAGGTTCACCATCCCTGGCCAAGATAAACGTGTTAAGCTACACGTTAAGACGCAAGTCGAGCCGTAGCATTATAAACTACCAAAATTAAACATGGTCTGTGAAAAAGTACAGGAATTGACCTTATCTCCTGAATTAACCTAATACAGGTGCTTAGGTAAGTAGGGGATTAGGTCATAGGTAGCAATCGAACGCTAGCTATTGTTAAAGATAAGATGCTTCCGATGTGCAACATAATTTAATAAAAAAAAATACTGTAATAAATTAATACTTTTGTGTAAATAGTTCTTTTTAGATTTCGCACCTAGGCAGGTATTACCTAGTATCCTAGCTTAGCAAACATTGTTGTAAAATGGTGTTAAAAGACTATTAACAATCTTCTTCTGTTTGTTCTAGGTGAAAAATCGTTTGCATTTTCTAATGCCTATCAGAAAAGTGTTTTCTAAAGCTTATACTTCATACAAACAAGCAGTAGATGATGCATTTAGTCGCAAAAATCTATTTTACACCAATGTTTTGCTATCAAGCAGTATATCTACAATGGGAGATTTATTAGAGCAGAGATATGAAATTTATACAAAGGAAATTGAAAAGATTGATGTATCACGAACATCACAAATGGCACTATCAGGATCCACTGCAGGTGTCATATGCCATCACTGGTATAGATTCCTAGACAAAGTAATTATTGGACGCTCATTTGATATGGTCCTGAAGAAATTAATGCTAGATCAATGTTTGTGCTCACCTCTAATTATTATATCTTTTTTTGCAACTGTGGCTATATTTGAACGAAATCCCATAGAAAATTTTACAGAAGAAGTAAGAGATAAATTCTGGACTCTTTATAAAGCTGAATGGCTGGTGTGGCCTCCAGCACAAATTATTAACTTCTATTTCCTACCGACAAGATTCAGAGTTGCGTATGACAACATTATATCTCTTGGATATGATGTTTACACATCACAAGTGAAGCATAGTAAATCTTCTAAGAAAGAAGATAGTGAAAATGTATAGTACTTTTGCTAGGCTTACGCTTGTTTTTGTTTTGAGAGTGTATGTTTAAGGTGTTACTTAATAAATTATTGAGTACATGCATGACTTCTTTAATTTGTAGTTATGTTGCATAATTTTTAAGTCGTATTATTAGAGTATTTCTCATTTTTAGGGTTCCATACCCAAAGGGTAAAAACGGGACCCTATTACTAAGACTCCGCTGTCTGTCTGTCTGTCACCACGCTGTATCTCATGAACCGTGATAGCTAGACAGTTGAAATTTTCACAGATTATGTATTTCTATTGCCGTCATAACAACAAATACTAAAAACAGAATAAAATAAATATTTAAGGGGGGCTCTCATACAACAAACGTGATTTTTTTTCCCGTTTTTTTGGTACGGAACCCTTCGTGCGCGAGTCCGACTCGCACTTGGCCGGTTTTTATTTAGTATATGCACATTAATTGAGTATAAGAGCAGAGCTTTTATTTTAAGCACAATGATATATCATTTTTTTCTTATTATTTTCAGGTAAGGTGCAATGCAAGTACTAAGCATGTCTTGGAAGAGGCTGGCAGTCAACATCAGGAATTCTGGCTGCGTAAAGCAATTCAGAAAAGTCGTAAGCTTTGCCTTCAATGACAAATATTTATTATACACCAATGTTACCATATCTGTAAGCCTGTCGGCCCTAGGAGATACGTTAGAACAAAATTATGAGCTTTATACGAAACAGCAAAAAAATTATGAACCAAAGAGAACATTAAATATGGCCTATTCTGGTGCTGCAGTTGGAGTTCTGTGTCATAATTGGTATAAAGTATTAGACAAGATCATAGTTGGAAAGTCATTTGAAATGGTTGCGAAGAAGCTATTACTTGATCAATTGGTATTTTCACCTATCATGATTCTAACTTTTTTTGCTAGTTTAGCCTTACTTGAAAATGACCCTTTGGGAAATTTTAAGGAGGAAGTTGGTGAAAAATTTGCAACACTGTATAAGGCAGAATGGATGGTGTGGCCACCTGCACAAGTAATTAATTTTTATTTCTTACCAACTAAATATCGAGTTCTTTATGACAATATAATATCTCTTGGATACGATGTTTATTCTTCACAAGTGAAAAATAATTCTTCCAAGACAGATGCTGATAAACCCAAAGGTGAGGAAAAAAAATTGTAAACAATAAAAATCAAATGAAATAATTCTACCTACAGGCTTATAATGGCTTAATTGTCGCGTTATTATAATAAATATTTCGTATAAGTGTAGAGCACAGAAACCGAGTTGACTGCGATACAATCTCCTCATGGGACCAGAACCAGATCACCGGACTGACCAACGACAAGTCATCTCTACTTTAGTCTTATACTACCTATAATAATAATACACAAAATCAAAAGCACGCTATTATCGTTGGTGCGGCCCCGGTCGCTAGGTGGTTTCTAATTAGATAATCAGCCCGCCGGTGGCCATCCGTTATTCTTTATTAGTTTTATTAAATTGATGGGTGCGCGCGAGCGCGGAGGCTGATTTTTATGCAACTAGAGAAATTTTGTCATGATTCTTGTCTTTTAGTTTTTTATTTTACTTAATTGCGATAACTGTTTATTGTAGATATCTATAAATTATTTATTTTAATTATATTTGGAATGCGACTTAATATGCGAATACATGCTGTATTGATTGTTTCTATGTATTGGGCCCTTTTTAGTGCTTGTAGGTTTTACTACTTTAATAACTACTAAAACTTACATTTATTTATACCCTGGCCTCAGAATAATAAGTGCATTATTAGTACAGACTTAGTTAATTAGTAAGGATCCATTGTGAAACGTACAACAATCAATTTAATCAACAAGTGCTGTGATAGTATTAATGTTACGTAATTGTAAATTATACAGTTTATGTTGTAAAAGACATGTTGATATTGTATACTCATACAATTTAATGAGAAAATAAATTACTTTCCGTTAAAAACGCTTTCAATTGTACTCTTCTCTGTGATTACTTGACTAGGAACTTTAGATTACCTCAAGGTCGCCTAGAGGTTAAAAAATGTAGCCAACTGCAAATAACCAAAGTCCTAAGGCCGTGCAAATGGGCTGGCGACGCCCTTGGATTACCTACCTACCTATTTAGAATTACCTGATTACTTAGCTAGACTGAAATAATGATATTCAAATTATTAAATAACATTTAATTATATCAGGATTTAGAACATGATTTCTGATGTATGACGTAGGTACTAATATAAATATGAATAAATCTGTAGCCAATCTTGAGAATGGTGGTATAGTGGTCCTAACAGTTGTCTGACCTTCAAAAGAGTATGCGGGTTCAGTTACTGAATATAAAGTTAATTTTGTTAAAACTTATTAAATCATAAAAAAAACCAGTTAATTTATTTAGGAGTTAAAAAGAATTCTTCATCTGGCGAGTTTCTTTTATTCGCTTTCAAGTTGTTAATGACGCTGTTAACCACTGTGTTCTCGAATATTCTTTCGGACCACGACTCTGAACGTCTGTTGGGAGTTAAGCCTGATTGGAATGGAAGTCTGCTGGACCTCGGAGTTCCCCTGTGCGAGTAGAAAGACCTGCGATTGCTCATTCCGAGGAGTGATGAAAGTATCTTGTCCAGGGCTGCTATGTCACCAACGTTGCTGTTTTTCGGAGGTGCTTTGTAGGATTGTGGTGAAGATGCCACGCTTGATCTGGCGGAGATAGGAGCGCGAGGGTACAGCCCTATCGTCCTTATGACCTAGAAGAATAATACGCTGGCATCAATTATAATGTTCTGGGAAATTGAAGACCCAGTGAGCTGCGTTTATGGTTGGCAAAAAGTCCGATTGGTATTGTGAACTCTTTGGAACATTTTACTGGTCATTTTACTTCATAAAACAGTTTGGAAGTAGTGGCTACCATTAAAGACTAGGTATTTATGTAGTTCGTAAATGTTACCTCATCAGCATTATGGCTCTGGTAGCTCATTCTTTGAACCTTCCTGTATGTTTCGTCGTCCAGCGCTTCTTGTACTGCTGCTTCCAATTTGTCTTTTATATCCTCTTCTGCTTGAGCCAGATCTTCCAATACCAATCTGAAAGTGATGTGAAAATGTGAATGTTATTTGTACAATACCTTACTCTTTTCTCAAGCAGATATTTCATTTTCTCTATATCAAAGACAATATTCCAGTAGATTCACGTAGAGTCTGTTTGAATAGGTAGGATATTAAGTCATGAATGTAGAAGGTATTCTTTCATAAGAGCTTACTGTTCAGAACAAGTTCAGAAGACAATACTAGATAATTAGAAAACCGATTTTTACATGAAAACTGTAGGTACCTACTTAAGCTGATGGAAATCTTAACAAAAGAAAATGAAATTAAATCTCCGTACTAATTGCAAACAGTAGGTATACCTACCTACAATTATACCATAAAATAAAATATGTAAAATAAATATTAGAAAACATTGTTCTGATTCCAAAGTAAGTAATTATAGCACTTGTGTTATGGTAATCAGAGACAACGGTGAAACTACAAACACCTAAACCCAAGCCAAAGTGTAAGTTCTCGCAGAAGTTCTTGCAGCTGGAAATACGGCCTTACTCAGTGCGTTCATCTGTTTCCCCTCTCTGCAAGTTGCTCCGATTTGCCTCCCTGGCCACTCTGATGTCTTGCTCCCAAAACCTGCGCAAATCTGGCGTCGACGTGTATGGAGCGGCCACTTCTTTTATTTTCAGGAATATTATTGCAGTTATAAATATGCAGATAACGTTGACAATGGTTAGGCAGCAACTTACTATACCTGTAAAGGATAAACACGCGGTAGATCTGATGATCTTCTGACGACTGCAATGAAGTGGAATGTATTATGATAGGTACTCAGTAGATCCAGGCCCGGACTTAGAGACCCAGGGCCCCTAGGCACTTTACATTTGGGCCCCCCATCCCGACGCATTTTGGACATTAAGCAAATAAAAGGCTTGGATTTAGAATAGTTGAGCACGAATTTGTAAATTGTGAGTATACCACATTATTATAAAAAATGCAGAGATTCTAATGCACATATTCATTTTCCGCGGAAACACTTATTTTTCGAAAAAAATAAAGATGTAAGTCTAATTTTAGACCAGTGTCGTCATTCTTGACGTTTAATGGCGACGCACTATGTTGGTAGCACTGCTAAATTGTTGCGATGGTGATTCAAAGACCGCAGGTCACGTGATAGGTGCGAGGAGCGTAGCGACGAGCATATTAGGTGTACATGAACCCAGCGTGCGAGCCGAGCGAGCGAAGCGAGCGTGCCGCGGCAGCGGCCGGCGAAGCGCCAGAAACGACTTTTTTTACGTGCGAAATTTTGTACGTACGCCCCTTCCCCTCTCCCCACCTCTTTTTAGCTTGCTGCTTAATTTCCATATTTTTTTTGTTTTGAGGTTATGTTTGCACAAAAAATTATTTCTCGAAAACTACGCATCACCGGCAGATGGGGATTGGAGGAGGGAGTTGTTTCCCTCCCCCCCCTGTTTCCTTCCTTAAATTGCCGAAAAACAACAGCAATTTGGCTGTTATCATTACTTTTTTGTGTATTCATATAATATCTGTAATAATAATATCTCTGTAAATATGTACTTCCGCAGAGTGGGAGTACCACCAGGGGGGAGGTTACCTCTCCCCTCCTCCCCCTTCCCCCAAAACCACCAAATTCGTGCTCAACTATTCTAATTTTTTACCAAATAAAATGCACTAGTGCAAAAATATAGTACAATTTTTAACCAACCTTAAAAACTGTAAATAAAATATAAACATCAAAATAATTCATGTAGGCCTGCCATCAACTAAATTACGGACCATGGACAAAAATTTCAAAAACCTCGGACATTTGAGTTAAATAAATAATTTTACCCGGACGCACTTGCCTGTCTATAAGAAAAAAGCGGCCGCGCAGCGCGATTTTTAGTTTGTTTCATTCATTTACTAATCGTAAAATCTTGCCTGTATTCGGGAAAAAAATGACGGCGCAGCGCCATTTTTAGTCAGTTTATCCAATGATCAAGTAATCTTGCTTGCCTGTCTATAATTAAAAAAATAATCAGTTTTGTCCACTAATCTTGTAATCTTGCCTATCTATAGAAAAAAGAAAAGGGCCGCGCAGCGCAATTTTTAGTCAGTTGAAGTCAGTTCATCCACTAATCAAGCAATCTTGTCTGTCTATCTACAGTAAAAAAAGGGCCGCGCAGCGCGATTTTTAGTCAGTTTTATCCACTAATCTTGTAATCTTGCCTGTCTTTAGTATAAAATAAAAGAGCCGCGCAGCGCGATTTTTAGTCAGTTCATCCTCCATTGAGGACCATCTTCAGTTAGGGCCCCTAGGCTGGTTGGGCCCCTAGGCCAGGGCCTTGTAGGCCTAGGCGGAAATCCGGGCCTGAGTAGATCCACGTATCGTAGGTAAGGCTCTCTGTTGTTCTTTAAAGGGTTGATGAGGAAGCGATTTTGAGGAAGAGGAGGTGGAAGAGGATTTAATGAGATGAGTGAGAGAGAAAGAAACAGAGAATGATATAATCTTAGTAGGAAATAAAAATAAAAATAAGAATGCAGTTTTTATCTCTTTATTAATTAACTCCAATTCAATTTAATAATTATCTATATTATCAATGGGGATTAATGTTCATGAACATTAATTCTGACGCTGTTCCTCTACTAAGAGGAAGCAAAAACGGAAGAGGATTTTTTTACTTTCATTTTGAGGATGCGGTAACGGTTGAAGAACTTCAAAAATTGTGGAACTTCTGCATTATGAGGAAGCGGATAAGGAATCCTCACCAACCCTAGTTCTTTAACAACAGGTGTAAGGATAAAAAAAACATCAAGAAAATGCAACAAAAAATATCAATAGATGTTGGTATAGGGTATAGGCTATGGCTAGGCTTAGGCTATCGATTAGGTGTTTGTGACAATATTTATGATTTGCTGTTTCATTTGCCTTTGCTGTAGCTCGTACATACTTTAGCTTAGCTTCCAATTGGTTAAGTAGCACCTACTCAGAATACAGCTTTAAACAAAAAACTAATGTATTAGGCCGCGTCGTTTCCACCTGCAAGAAATCTGGCAGAAGTTTTCTTGTAGGTGGAATCGCGGCCTTAGATTTACCATTAACAGCGAATTCAATCGGCAAATAGTCGTGGTACAGAGGCACGTAGGTAGAGTTGCCGACGTACGCCTCTCCCTTGATGTGGGGTATCTTCACACCGGGATACAGTAACCATATACAAGCTAAAGCCCAGTACAAACCCTAAAAACAAACGAGAATTTAAGAGCTCGGGTAGCAGTGACTTAGCGAATTCGACTTGCGATCTTCGCTTGTTCGATCATCGGATGAATGCCTAAAAATTAAATTAAGTATAATATCGAGCTCATTCACGATTCAAATGCACGTTAAGCTGCATTTAGCTGCATTTGCAGTCGTTAACACCTACCAATTCGCATTAGGTGGGCCCGCATGGAGGATGGGTTATGTATTGGCCTATCCTCCTTACCCATTCATAAGGAAAGACTTGCCCCAACCCTGGAGATGTGCAATTAGAATTCACTCGGTTCTGCATTAGAGGCTTCGATTACTCTTTGTTTTTTTAATTTTTCGATCACTGATTAGGGGCTGTTGTTTAGAATGTTTGACAGCGTAAGTATAGAATAAAAAAAACAAAAAGCAATCGATTTTTGTGACGCAAATACCTATAACAAAACTACCCAAGCAGTAACTAATAAAAAGCGCTAGAAAAAATAACATACGCAATTAACAACAGGAGGTAGTAAAGAAGCCGATATCGCTATTCCGATCAGTGGTCCAGCGCTGCCCTGGAGTAGGGCCAGTGCCACGCCCGTCCCGGAAGTGAGGGCCCACAGCACGCCCATCCACAGGGACCTTACATTTCCCCTGAAATATGATAATCTAACATTATCATCAACAGAGCAACAGTAAAAAAACTAAGTAGGATATTTGTTAAACCGCATTAACTTTGAACCCCTATAACAATAAAAGTACCTTACACATACCGACACCGACAGCTCTTCTATAAAATAAATTTATTTTTGCAATTTTTGTTGAGGTACTTATAGGTTGGTACTTAGATGCTCTCTTAAACACTTTTCCTAATCAGGTAAATATTTCAAAATAGTTTCCGAACGACCGCGACAGTCAGAGAGTTTTTAAATTGAAAAGCTAGATGATTACTTGCCTAGACTTCATCTCTTCCGTGGGCCAATCTCCAAAACCCCAAGGCATTTCAGTACTGCCCAAAATTAGTCCAAAGATGAATCCGAATAATAATGACAGGAGCATTCCCAAGACGAGACTCTCAAAGCCACTCCTGACGAGGCTCCGGTCGGCGATGATAGTGCCGAAGGTGATGGACATGACGGGCCCCATCAGAGGGGACACCAGCATGGCTGCCACGATGTTGGACGCGTTGTTCTCAACGAGGCCGAGTGCTGCTAGGGAGCTGGTTGAAATTGTTTTAAGATTGGTTTTTGAAAACAGATCGTTGCGTTGGAAATAGGAAATTTCAAAGGCAAATGAAAATCTTTCATCATACATACATATCATTTATCATAATGGAGTTAAGAATAGAATATTTTACCAAGGGAAAGGATAGGTACATACATGATTGTTATAGTCTATATTAAAAGATTCTATAGAATCCCTATAGACGTAATAGCAGGTGCACTATTTGTAAGGATCTGTTAAAATTTTACGAGTATCTGAAGCCAGTAATAGATGCAGTTACGTCCATTAAAGCTTTGATTGTGTGGGTGTCGTGTTCATGCTTTTCATCTTATGCGTATGCCTTGTGGAAATTAGGTAAATCCGCAAGCAAAGCTACAGCACTACAGGCCTATCATGGTCATGTCTGCTCAATTCTGAGATATGGCATAGTACTTTGGGGAAACTCATGTCATATTAACAAGGTTTTTATTGCCCAAAATGCGTGCGTTCGTGCGATATATGACGTCGAAACCTTGGTATCGTGTAAACCGCTATTTAAGGAGTTATAGTCCAATAAAACTAGCTTTATCGGGACATAATAAGATAACTGAAATTTTCTTTTTCTATGTCATAAATTAGTGTTAGTTATAGTTAAAATAAAAGGAATTAAACATTTAGAAACTTCGCATAAAACTTAAAAAAAAATTAACTACTGATAAATACATTATTATTAAAACGTAAAAAATAAATGTTTAATTTTCGTCTAAAATGTCTAAAAATACGCATCATAGCTTAATAAGATACAAGCACAATAGTTACCATTTTGGCTTATCTAGATATTGAGATCAGATGAATACTGTAAAAAAAAACGAACATGCGAATTTGGATTTAGTTTAATTTTGCTATTAGGTGATAGCATTTTAATGCACCATAAAATTATACTAACAAGGTATTTGGTTAACTATTTTGCTTTTAGAAAAAAGCTAGGTAATGTACGAAATCTCATGATTTTTATATGAAACGGTTACCACCCCGGATTTCTTACATCACATATCTAATTAATATTTGACACTTAATATCAATATCCGATAAACTAATAAAAACAACGAGTTTATTAATTATGTCCAGATAAAGCTAGTTTTATTGGACTATTAAAGATTCTCACGCTCCCTTGTCTATACATATATGAGGTGTGCATTTTTGTTAAGAGCCATCCTGAGTTATTTAGTTTCTTATACGATATTCCTCGCCCTTACAGCTGTAGACATCCAAATAGACTAGTGCTACCTACCAGCAATGAGAACACCCATGCGCAACAGAAACTGTCGCTCCATGGCTGTAAGAATTTATAACAATTTACCAATTGTCATTCAAAATTTAGCACTAAATAATTTCAAATACAAACTTAAGACATGGCTAATACAAAAATGTTACTATACTATTAAAGAATATTTAGATAAAAAACATTGACATCTGAAACTTTGACATGTAGAATTTAATAAAATATAATTATGTGCCTATTTAATTTTGACGTAAGTATATAAATATTGTAAAGACAATTTTATTATGTATAAATTAGTAAGTACCTAGAAACATTTGACATGCAGAAACAGGTCACATAAAATGCAGCACTTATTATGACAATAAAATACTTATACAAAATTATAAAACTATCCAACATGTAAGTAGTAAATAAACATAAATTAATGAACGAATAGTTTAAGTTGATATAATAAATATAAGTTTCTGGATTAGCTAGCTAATAGATTAATATGTATTTTGCATGCCCAAAAGTGGGTGAATGTGTCTTGTGCAATATCTTTAAGAATTAAGAACTCCATCTGTACCTACCACATTCTGGCATAATAAAAATGTTTATGTTTATGCTTAGTAATTCAAAACGGGTAGTATTACTTCGGGTAAAAATAAATTCCCATTTTGGGTTTCAAAAATACTGAATACAGCGTACTGAAATACTAAGTGGGCGACGGAGCAAGGGCGACTACAGATACTGAAAATGAGTGACTTCAACATACAAATTGAGTAACTTCAGAACGGGCGACTAAATTACTATTTCGGCGACAACCTTAGGGCACACAAAACATTTGAAAAAGGTGACTATTATCCTAATCAAGATGACAAAAAACAAACAAACAAGAAAGCAACTTAATAAAAACGTGTTAAAATACCATGTTGGGTAGCTTAAATCAGTTATATAGTTACCTACTTGGTATAATAGTTGCCCACTCAGTATTTTAGTCACCAATTTAGATTATATGTCACCTACATGTAGTCGCCCGATTTAAGTATTTTTGTAATCCACTGTTTGTCGCCCGTTTAGTTGTTTTGTCGCCCAAAAAATAAATTGCTGTCCAGTTAAGTATTTAAGTATCCCATTAACAGTCACCTTTAGTTATTTCTAGTCACCCACTTAATTAATTCCCATTCGAAACTACTAAATATTGTTTTAGTGTGAATTAACTCACTCGGCCGTAATTATGAGGGTCAAATAGTCGAAAGACAGCTCTCCTCCGCCACGGACGCCATCGACCACTTGCTTTACAGTCAGCTTCGATCTGATGGACTCTACGAAACTGCGCCAGCGCTTAGCATCTTCGGTCTTACGCCTGTGTTCGACATAGTCGCTTGAAATCAGAGTCAGAGAAAACCAAATTTTATTTGTTCTTACAATTAAGTAAACAACGAGACGAGACTCGAAGAAGAAGTAATTTTTAATACTTACAATAATGTGTCTTCATCAGCCTGCTCACAGTCTAAAGCAGAATGCACTACGTTACATGGAAGGACGCTGAAAGTGAAGATTAAAATAATATTAAGAGAAGGATAAAGGAACCATTATCATTATTATGTCCACTGGTTTAGGCACTCGCTTTGTCAAATCTAACTTTGATGTTTGCCTTTACGTAGTTTTCACACTAAGGATAGATTTCTGTATGACTGTTTTATTATGTTTTGTTTGGTACAAATTAATACTTAGTACTGCAACGCATATTCCCTTTACACATCGGACTCTCAAGGTAATAATCTAGAAAAGTCAGATCACTATTAACCTACCTGACAATGGATTTGCAACGCACGCCGATACCGAGTTGCGTGAGGCAGTGAAGCATGGTCTCGCATTGATCTCCAGTGGCAAGAGGGAATATCACTTCCTGATAGTTGCCGATTTTGTCACTCACCCATACTACGTGTTCGACGCACAGTTTGTTTAACAATTCTTGTAAAATCTGTTTGGAAAAACCCTATTTTATAAAACTTCCGGATATTATTGCATCAAGTTTAAGGATACTCCACTAAATATAAAATTATTCAATCAAATCCTCTTTACTTTACTACTAACTTACACTTTCCATAGTAAAAAAATCGTCGTTTTCTTTTATGTTCTCCAAAGTAGGATTGAAGGCTTCGTTGTAATACTGTTGTGTTAAATGTATTGGAATACTCTTGGATTTCTTGTTGCGTAATTCTACTTCCAAGCGACATGGCTTGGACTGCGCGGGAGTATCGTCTATAGAAATCATATCCCGAGATTTGCCAAATTTTAGAATATGCTCGTAGTTGCTTGAAGGTATGCAGACGATGAAAATCACTCCAGATGGCATTTTTGTTTACATAATACTTCTGTTGAGATCAAAGTCAATGCTAGCAATGAGGACGTCCCTATGGCTGTTTTACTTAGTACTAATTAGTTTGTGTATTAGACCGGTGCTGGTAATATTTCTATACACATACACACCCATCAGCGTCAAGGCTAAAATGCCATTTGAAGATTGGATGTTTTATAGCCTTTAGAAACAAGGTAGATAGGTACTTACTTGGATAGGCGATGGTTTTATTTTATCAGTTCATAATAATAATACTTCTTATAACACTTTTGAAACATTTCATTCGGAATTTTCTTGCTGAAATTACGTATGTTTTTCACAATTCGCGATCATCTAAAATTAAATGCAATTTAGCTTGATCTCGAACTTAAAGTTACTAGCTGAGCGAGCGAGTTTTAAACTTTTTAACTTTTCTAAACTGTAATTTCGACTCGCGAAACTTATTTATTGGAAAAATATGCTATTTGAAAGCATAAAATTGAATGGTCTGGTTTGGGATTTCTTATAAGTAAGTAATATTTGCAAGGATAAATTGTAAAATCGCTTCATCCTTAGCTTTATATGTGTCGTGGGCTAATCGTTGAACTGGGCCGATCGAGATCTGCCTGGTCAGATCACGATGTGCCGGCCAGTGGCGGCCTTACTCATTGCGAGGCTCCGGGCGGCAGGGTCTTTGCGAGGCCCAGGGTTTTTTACGGACAGGAACCGAAAATCGCGGAAATTTTTGAGTCTATTTTCTAAATGTACGTTGAAATCATTAAAACTGGCAGTAAAACCACTGTAGAAACTTAGACTGGTAACTGGCTAATGAAGGACATGTTGAATGTATGTGGAAGTTTGTAATTAAAATACTCAAAATCTATAAAAACAAACGGGCGGGTCAGCAAAGTAAGAGTAAAATAAAAATGAGAACTACCGAGCTTAGCTGAAGAGAAAAAAAGATACGTTTGATTTAATGTTTTATTTTTATTTTGACTGTTTCCATGCATATTTTGTATTGCTACGGGTTTCTCTCATTCATTCCGCGTCATTTTTATATTTACTTACGAATTCCGAACAAGACATATCTTTTGCAATTTTGTGTGGCAATATGATAAAGAAATTTTTTACTGGTTCTTTTATTTCTATTGATATTATGTATAATCTATATTTTTTTAAATTTACTTGGGTTGTTGCGCGAGGCCCCTGCAAGAGCGAGGCCCCGGGCGATTGCCCGGTTCGCCACCCCCTAAGGCCGTCACGGGTGCCGGTGAAATTATGGCCGGCATTTCATGATCTGGCCAATAATTTCATGATGTGCCTAATCAAAAATTAGGCAGATCGATAAAAGCAACCTATTCGTCGATTTGCCCAACTAGTACTTAGCCTCATCGAGATATGGCTGGGCGCATCGTAATATACTTCCGTTTTTGCGACGTGAGGCGCTGTAACGCTGTTTGCGCTCTGTCAGCTCAGCTGTGTGTTTACGTGCGAGCAAGATGGCGGCGTCACAAGAAATCGAAAATTGTGATAATAAAAACAATACTTACGCTTTTAAGTGACATTTGTATAACGAACCACGTGATAAGATGGTAATAATAATAATGAGAGTAATAATGAGAATGTTAAGATGAGAATGATGATTTATAATAAACAAAATTAAAAAAATAATTAATGTACCTACATTCTTTTCATTTTACTAATACTTTGGTCACTCTACAGACCATTAATCCCAGCATGGCTGATTTTATCTTTATTATATAGTAGAATAATTATTTTCTAAACATCATTTTATTTGGTTGTACTTTGGCCACCCCACAGAATCGATTTGCCCAAGCATGGCCGGGCAAATCGTCAAACGTTATGCTTTGAACGATATGGCGGGTTTTGAAAAGGCAAATCAAGAAAGGCCGGCGTATCGTGATCTGCCCAGGCAGATCTCGATCGGCCCAATTCAACGATTGGCCCACGACATATGTCTTATCAAAATATAAAAATGCTAAGTTACGTTTACACAACTTCTATATTTTCATATTTTTCTAAAGTTATTATAAAAGATTTGAACTAAGAAGGGGTTTACTTAACTAACTAATACTGTGATGATTATACATGGAACGATTTATTCCCCAAAACTATTCCATGATTCTTCGCATCAATAGTTAAGTTTGAAGATGGTTGTATAGTAGGATAATAAGTGTCAGTTTTAAAGTTCTTAGTTTCTTTGTCTTCATATCCGTAATTATAATAATTGACGCTAAGTTTCTCTCGTCCGTCACTGATGGGGTCATTTTCAATGGAATCAGCGTTAGATATAATACTAGGGGCTTCTAAGTCTTCCTTATTTTTGGAGTTCATTGCTTCAGTATCCTTTAACGATTTCATATCTGTGTCTATGGGTGTGTAACTTTCACGTTTCCTGTAAAAAAGATAAGTTAAATTATAGTTATGTGCCGTGCCATCAATATAATATTTGATTGTGCCGTAAACTCTCTGTGTTTGGGAAAACACGGTAATGTGGGTATGGTAGTCGTAATAGTCCACAAATCCCTTATGGACCTGCGTAGTGTGTTAGTGTGGGGTTAGGGTTGGGTAAATTTCACGAAAAATTTCAGTCTGTGAAATATTTAGAAAAAGTTTCATTTTGGTTTGAAATATTTCACTTTAGAGTGAAATTTATTTTTGAATTTCAACTGGCCTAAGGTCAATATAAGTAATAAGTAAGTTGACTTAAATTATGAATAACTTTGCCTATTTTACAACTTTAACTGTTGTTGTACTCCTGGTTTATCTTTTAACCAAATTGTACAAAATATTAATAAGTCACATATTGATGACGCCACAACAGTTGTAATATTATGTGGGGACAGTTCCCATATTACAAAAAGGGACATTCTTAAAAATATTAATATTCTATTAACATTACAGTCTGAAACAAGATGTAAAATAATAATTAGCGCTTTCCCTTATGCAAGTAACTTAAACTGGGATCAAAATAAGCGCATTTTTGATTTAAATTTGTATATATATAATTTGATTTGTCGTCACAGTGACGTTATTTTATACTTTGACGTTAATAAATTTATTAACACTTTTATATTGACTCCAGATAGCATGTATCTGCCGAAAAAATTTAGGATGCAAATAGCTCATTTGTTAGCTTACAATTTACAGGACTCTGTTACAGCTGTAACTAAGTCCATAAAACCGAGTATTAGTACTTCATCTACTACTCGGCATATTGTTTCAAATAAAACAGTGACAAACTCAGATTTAAACTGAGGCACAAGACAACAGCCAGGCCTAATTGTATCAATATAATTAGTCAAAATATTCAGGGCCTGTCTGGCAAAGATCTAGAATTAGAATTGTTTGTTGAATGTAATAATATTCAAATCATTTGCATTACAGAACACTGGCTAAAGCCTGGTGATATGTCATTTAATCTAAATAATTTTCAACTAGCAAGTGCGATGGTTAGGCAAACAACTATTCGTGGCGGTTCTGTAATTTTTGTGAATAATAATATAAAGTATAAAGAAAGAAAAGATATTGTGAACCTTACATCAGAGCGCCATGTGGAGTTGTCTTGTATTGAATTAGATAGCATGATTATTGTGTCTGTATACCGCCCTCCTAAGGGTATCTATGAAATCTTTGAATCTGTCATGGAAGATGTTCTAAAAAAGTTAAGGTTAAAAAATAAACCAGTAGTAATTTGTGGCGATTTTAATATTGATATTCTTGAGAGCAATTCTTCAACCACTCGTTTTCTGGCATTATTTAAATGTTTTAATTTACATAATAAATTTTTAGAACCCACACGGGTAACTGAACACTCCGCCACTTGCATAGATAATGTTTTTTCAGAATGTGATCCGAAAAACAAATTTGTTTTTAGTAATATTTCATCCGACCATTACGGTTTGAAAGTTTCATACGCTGTGAACGTCATAGATACACCTAAGACTGTAGAATGCAGACCTATCACAAAAAAGGGATTGGACAATTTTAAAAACAACATAGATGAACAAATCTCTTTATTGCCATGGATTTCGGATAATCCTGATGTTCTGTATGAGAACCTCTTTCATTTAGTTACTAATGAGTTCGATAAATCATTTAAAACCAAGACTATTAAATGTACTCAGAAGTTACGGTTCTGCGATTGGGCTACGACAGGTATTTATAAAAGTAGAAACAGACTTTATGAACTTTACAAGCTAAGAGAAACCAACCAAAGCCCAGGTTTCTTAGAACATGTTAAAAAATACTCGAAGACTTTCAAAATAATTTGTGCAGTTGCAAAGTCTAACTGCATTAAAAAGCAAATTAAAAACTCGAGTAACAAAACTAAAACAACCTGGGATATCATTAATCGTGAAACTGGTAAAACTAAAGCACGGGAAAATAACCTAACGCTTAATATTAATAATGAATTAATAAAATCAGATAAAGAAATTGCTAATATTTTTGATAAGTTCTTTGTAAACATACCAGTAGAAACTACATCAAATTTGGATTCCTCACCAGCGGCTGCTGTATCTATGCTAAAGGGACATGTGGCTGAAAGTGATTCAATGTTTAATTTTAAATGTATCAATGCTTTAGATATAATTAAAGCTTTCAATTCTCTAAAAATGAAAAGCTCCACTGATTTATGGGGCATATCAGTTAAGGTTGTTAATAATATTGTGCATACTATTGCCCCTTATCTTGCTGACATTTTTAATCGGTGTATTGATCAAGGAATATTTCCTGATCTTATGAAGTTTAGCAAGGTAATACCATTGTTTAAATCAGGAGATAAAGAAGATCCTAGCAATTACAGACCAATATCGATATTACCTGCCCTAAGCAAAATTTTTGAAAAAATAATACTCGAGCAATTATTAGGTCATTTTAATGTAAATCAACTTCTGCACAACAAACAATTTGGCTTTACGAAAGGTCGTTCCACAACTGATGCTGGGGTTGCGCTTTTGAAGCATGTCTTTGATGCTTGGGAGGGGTCTCAGAATGCCCTTGGCATTTTCTGCGACCTGTCCAAGGCTTTTGATTGCGTGGACCACTGGACGCTGCTGTTGAAGCTAAATCATTACGGTGTAAAAAATAATGCCCAAAAATTAATACTGTCGTATCTCAGTTCAAGGACTCAAACAGTTAATATCAATGGAGTAAGTTCATCAGGTTCTCATGTAAAAATGGGCGTTCCGCAAGGCTCCATTTTGGGCCCTTTTTTATTTTTAATATATATAAATGATCTACCCTTTTTTGCAGAGAGGTTCTGTGATATTGTTTTGTTCGCGGATGATACTTCTTTAATATTCAAAGTTGACAGGAATAAAACTGATTTTGACGATGTGAACAAAGCACTCTCGCAGGTTCTTACTTGGTTTAATGTAAATAATCTCCAGCTTAATGCTAAGAAAACCAAATGTGTTAAATTCACTTTACCTAATGTACAGGCGAATCCCACTAAAATTGTAATAAATAATGAGAAATTAGATTTGCTCGATTCAACAGTTTTCTTGGGTGTAACTCTTGACAGTAAACTTCAATGGAATATGCATATCACAGCTCTGGCTGGCAAGCTCAGCTCTGCTGCTTATGCTATTAGAAAAGTTAGACAGTTAACAGATGAAGAAACTGCCAGATTAGTGTATTTCAGCTATTTTCATAGCATTATGTCATACTGTATTCTTTTGTGGGGGATAGCAGCCGATATAAATACTATTTTTGTTTTACAAAAACGAGCAATAAGAGCTATTTATCAACTAAGTTCTAGAACATCTCTTAGGGATAGATTCAAAGAGATTGGTATATTGACAGCAGCATCACAATTTATATTAAACTGCATACTTTTCGTGCGTCGCAATATTAACTTATATACAAAAAATAGTGATTGGCACGATCGGAACACCAGAAATAAAGACAAACTTGTAATGCCTCAGTATAGATTAGAAAAAGTCCGTGGTTCTTTCATAGGTCTTGGTATAAAGTTTTATAATAAAATTCCAAGTAATATTTTGGATTTACCATTTGAAAACTTCAAGACTCATGTAAAGAATTGTCTTCTCAAAAAAGGATACTATACTGTTAAAGATTACTTAATTGATAAAACAGCTTGGTCGTAGATTTTTCTATTCTATGTGAAAATTGAGAGAATTGTCCTACCTACTTAAAACGTATTGTAAGCTTTTGACTCGACGCCTTAATGCGGGTAGCTTTAGTATGTCATGCTCACTTTAAACATTTCTGCGGTGGTGTCGTGTGAGGCGGGTCGTTACGTTCCCTCAAATATGGTTGAGCGAAACGATGGCTGGTTCATGCGTCATGCTCGTGAACGGGTGCTGCCAGTGGGAATGGGTCTGCTTCTGTCTGCTTGTACTAAGGGCGTCGCATATTATTTTTTTTTTCTTCATGTTTAATATTATCAATCTGTATGGCACTTCTTACTCAAAACATAAAATTAATAACTAATCCTTGTTTTGATTTCTCACTTTTTTATTGCTAATGACTTAAATGATTATTTTGCTTTCGTAATATTTTTTCGTATTTTTTCGTCTATAGTTTTGTAAGTAAAGGCCTATGAAAAGCTTTTGGATATTCGTTTTCAATTCAGTGCCTTAGGATGGGTAGCCTAAGTATGTCATGCTCTCTTTAATCATTTCTGCGGTGGTGTCGTGTGGGGCGGGTCGTTACGTTCCCTCAAATATGGTTGAGCGAAGCGATGGCTGGTCCATGCGTCATGCTCGTGAACGGGTGCTGCCAGTGGGAATGGGTCTGCTTCTGAGTACCTATCTTAACGCATATTGAATTGTAAGAATTGCGTTTTTACTTTTTATGTCTTGCATCAAGTGTTTTTTGGTTCGAGTAGCAGACAGAGTGATTTCTCAACTAGTTGAAAGTTATTTACTCTCATATTTACCTATCTGAATGTAGTAGATATATTTAATTTTAACCTACCTACCTATTGTGTGCAAACTTTTGTTAATTATTGTGATGGAAAATGACCTCACTTTAAACGTAGAGCTCATTTTTCAATGTTGACGACTCTGTATGAAATATACAGGGAGAAAAAAGCAGCCCTTGACGAGTTTCTTGCCGGTTCTTCTCGTTACAAGGTCTCCCGCTTAGGGTTTGCGAACCGATGGCGTAGCTTCTATGACATTCACAAGTGCTTGTAACAGCCTAGACTGAATAAAATATTTTGAATTTTGAATTTTTTGAATTAAATACCAAAATATTCAGTGAAGTTCGAGAGACAAAAAATCAACATTATTATGTTTCAACAATAAAACTGTACTTTGACTCAAATTTGAACAATAACGGACCATCACCTTTAAAATTATAATAAAAATAAAAAGAAAAGTAAGTACAGCCTCGTGAACAAGGGTGCTTTTGAGGAATCCCGACCGCAAAACAACAATAGTAAAGTGTATTTTTATCTCATTCATAACATACGTCTCATGACATTACAAAATAGCTACGAGTAAAACATAATTCTTGTGATATTACTCAATAGCTAAGTTAAAATAATGATTTAGCTCGATAAATAGTTTGATGAATTTGCTCAACAGTAAAATCGAAGTTATGTCTTTAACTTTCATTTAATACATTAAAATAGTAAACTTATTCAGAAAATAAGGGATTTCTAGTACTAAATAAATTTCACTCAAAACTGAAATATTTCAACCTGTTTTGAAAGATTTCATAAATTTCATATAAATTTAATTTTCATTTCATTGAAATTTTCACTGGACCCATCCCTATGTGGGGTTTATTTTTATACAGAGAAGGTCTGTATTTACTCAAATAATGCTTATCAGCTTGTATAATTTGCACTTCAACTTAAAGTGAAATTTGAATAATTTGATAGCTGCTTACTGGGCCTTCTGCAGGCAGTAGTCTTCAATAAGGTGAGCTTTAGGCCGTTGTGCTAACTGGTGCCTTCGATAAGTTACAGTGTCACTTTGTATCGGATGATTCTCGGGTGCTGGTTGGGGACTCTCAAGCGGTTCGTTGCACCATTTGCTGTAATAAACATAATGCAGCATTTATCAAGTTAAGTTCATACTTTTTAAATGCGTAAGTAACTGGCTGTTTTTTGTTGTTACGTGTTTAGGCCTAAACTACTGGAAAAACATTGATGAGTTTTGGTATTTTGGAGAATGCCATTATGTCATAAATAGGCTACTTATATTATTCTCGATATTTTTTATGGAATTGAAATTTCACGCTGAAGAAGTCACACACAATAACTAGAACTGTTTTAAAATGTGAAAACTTAATTTTCTTAGCTTCGAGATTGTCTAGATTAGTTAAAAGATAACATAATTGGATTTTTATATTATTCCTTTAAGTTTATTAATTTGTTTTTCGGGGGAAAAACTGTAATGTTGAACATAAATAATGTTTAAAAAAAAATTAAAAAGTAAATTTACAAAAGTTTTTCCTTTCCTTTACCTGTACATATCCCATGCTCCAGTAACATCGTTATTGCGTTTTGGTGCTTCAAGCACATCTCTTTTCATTTGCCACCATGGAATGTCTCGCTTGTCCATAGGGCAGACTTCTTTCACCTATGAAGACAATAAGAAATTAATGTCAAATGTTTATATTGCCTAAATTGAAAAACAAATTGGATGTTTTTTAATGTCGATTTTTTATTATTAAAGTTTCTGAATAGGTAGATTCTCTTGCACCAATCATAATACATATGCAAGGTAAGTAGGTAAGTAATAGGAATTAGGGGGCCATAATAGGAAAACATGGTTTGCGCGGGCCATATTTATACACGGTGAATTTTTAACTATATCTCAAAATGAAATGGGGTTTTCAGACCACGTAAATAACAACTTTTACTATGGGGCCAACCACGAAATCGCGAAAAAAAAATCAGCTGTTCCATACATTATAGTCGAGTCGATGTTGTACATCTACGGAACAGCTGATTTTTTTTCGCGATTTCGTGGTTGGCCCCCTAGTAAAAGTTGTTTATTTACGTGGTCTGAAATCCCCATTTATTTTTAGATATACTTAAAAATTAACCGTGTATATAGAAAACGTAAGGTTGTAGCGACAAAAAAACATAGGAGAGATTATCTAGTAGCAACAAGTATTAAGTTGCGTATAAACCTCACAGATGATTGTAAAAAAATCAGAATATCATCAAAAGCGCTTGTCGCGGGCCATTTTTGGCGTAAATAATAGCGGAAACGTATTGAATTCTACATCAAAATACACTTTAACGTACTGTGCAGTTGCTCCAATTTTTTTTTTCAAGAAAAATAGTTATGCTAAAGATAATGATGAAAAAACAACGAAAAACATCGAAAAAGTGCTGAAGTGAGGTTATTTCCCATACTCTTTACGCGTAAAGAAAAAGACAAAGGCAAATGATTTCGCATAACGGAGCATTAAAGCATGAGTTCACCCATCCACAATCGCAGGTCGAAAATGACCATCGGCAACTCACGTGCTTTTACCACTTTGCAGAAAAAATCGTGTGCGCGCGTAGGAGAACTAACCGTGTTTCCGTATGTTAGAGACGGCGCTGCGTACAAGCGATTTTGACCTTAGGAGTGATAGGGAAAGTGGAAGTCAGCGAACTAAAATCTATGGATGTGAATTGCAAACAAATATTGCTTAAAAATGGCACCACGACGGGGCCGATAAAGTACAACCCGCTCAGCTTTAGTCGGGCCAGCCACGCACCCGGTGACTGACGTTAGCGTTCTTTTTCTTTACAATAATTGCAGTTTGTATTGTAGAGAAAAGAGATAAAGAGAAAATTTATTAGAAATGACGTAGTCAAATGTTGTAAAAGACGCAAAGAAGGCAGTAAAAATATGCAGAAATAACGTATCATATTTTTTCATTAAGTATAGAAAATATCTATGAGTATACAAAGGGAAATTATGGTCGCTAAAAAGCAACCAGTGCTCAGACGCTTTGTGCTGCATAACTAAATGCTAGCATTTTTAGCTTTATCCACTTAGTTGTACTTTTCGTGTGGTGCCATTTTTTGAGCGCAATGCTTGTTCCATAGATTTTAGTTCGCTGAGTGGAAGTGTAACCGATAGTAAGCGATTTTGACCTTCGGAGCGGTAAAGCATAGTACCTTATAAACCGCAACACCAGCTAAGAAGATGCACAGAATGTTGACAAGAGTCAGACAGAGCGACACGGTGCCCAGCAACGCCAGCTCCGTGGCGGGGTGCGCGCTGTAGTGGGCCGTGGTGATGACGCCGTTCCATCTGGTGTCATCGTCGGCGTAGATGATGTGGACCAGCGAGATCGACCAGAGGAGTCCCTGTGAGGAGATTGAGAACGTATAAATCAGAGGTGCGGTAGATCGCGAGAGGTTTTAATAAATTAGTGATTTAATTATTTTATAAAAAGGATTGGAAGGAAAGGAATTATTTATTAAAAAGGATAGCTTAATAAATTATTAGTGATTTAAATATTTGTTGGGTTAAACAGTGACTTGATAAATATTTGGTGGGTTAAGGAAACACGATTAAACGGTCAAAATGTCGATTATGTCGATCTCTTAGTCATAAATTTTGCTAGGTCGATCTCCTTAAAAAGTATGGGCACCCCTGGTATAAATACTATAAATGCGAAAGTCCGTTTATAAATAAACTAAACTAATATTATAAATGCGAAAGTCCGTTTGTTTGTTTGTTTGTTTATTTGTTTGTTACGCCTTCACGTCCTAACTACTAAACCGATCATCATGAAATTTTGCATACACGTTGTCAGGGGTACAGAGAAGGACATAGGGTACCTTTGATCCAGAAAAAAAGTATTGTTCCCGAGGGATAGCAAAAAATATTTCCAAGCAGACGAAGTCGCGGGCGGCAGCTAGTAAATGATAAATCCAGGAAAGTCGAGTTCGCCACAAATTCATTGGGTCACATCAGGTAACTAGGTATTTCTCATATGGTTTGTATTCTGAGTAATTAACTTCTAACTTAAAATATAGGTAGTAAAATAATGGGTATATAATCACGTGCCAAGATGACGAATTACTAAAATTTTGGTTGACTTTTAGAATCGTGATAGGGTTAAGGCTACGTTGGATATATTTTGTAACAAAATAAGACAAAGATAGAATCTGGTCAACGAAAGATGAGATTGAAATGGCGGCGCCACTTTCTCTGTTAAATTAACGTTTAGAGGTTAAGTTATTGGAAACTGAACCTTAAAATAAGGTGCAAAATTATTTTCATTTACAACCGAGTCTCATCTGTCGTTGACCCAAACTCTATGAGAAAACACGGTAGGTTAGTGATACTTCGCGGGACTATTTGCATTTCTTCTAATTTTCCCGACTTTCTATATTATCGTCACTGGGTAAGAACTACTTACAGCATTAACAGCAGGCGGCAGCAAAGAGGCCGAGATGGCCACCCCCACCAGAGATGCCGTGTACTCGCTCAGCACGGCCAGAGCCACCGCAGCGCCGCTTGGTATCGCCACCAGCACACCCACCCAGAGGGAACGAATTTCACATCTGGAAAGATTTTAAATTCTGCACTGTGGCTATTTAAAATAATGACAAGCAACAAGCAACTTGGAAAGGTTTTGGCTGCACTGTTGCTGTTAAGAATGAGAAGGAAAAGCACTAAGCAATGTAAATGCTGATCCCGTAGGAGCGTTGAAACTTATAATACTTAATGAACAAGTTTTACCATGGATCCAATACTTACTGAAATAGTGCACAAGTGTTTTTAATATCAAATATTCGATCAAATAAAAAAATCGAAGGCCAGTCTTATTTTGGGTCGTTGCCTGCGCCATCGAATTAGATTAAGCTTTAAATACCTAAATAGGTAAGTACATGTTTTTTCCTAATTGCAATTTCATAACCAAACGTCTTGTAAGTTTGAATTAAAAAGAAGAAGCGAGGTGCTTCAGAAGTAAGGTGTTGTGTTATTTTATTATTATTGAACAGGCGAGCGGTTGTTGCAACTGATAGTGCCTGTATCCTGCAATTTTTGCTTTATTTTACTTTATTTAAGTTGGTGTTTGTCTAATCTATTTTTAAATTGGTTTAAGTTGTTGGCTGAGACTTTGTTCTGGTAAATTGTTCCACGCTTTGACCACTCTGTTACACAAAAAGTGCCTGCCTGCCAGTGCTGCCTTTTTTAAAATTTAAAGTATGTATGTAAAGATTTTGCTTACCTGGAAACCATTTCATTGGTGGGCCAATCTCCGATGCCGTACCGCTCGTCGACGGCACAGATGCTGAGGCCGAAGATGAAGCCAATGACTAGCGACAGGAAGAGGCCCAGCATCTCGTGCATCAGACCCATGCGTTGCAGCGATCGGTCGTGGACTGCGGTGCCTAGAGTACCGGCGGTTATTGGACCCTAGAATTAAGAGAATTGGTATCATTCAGCCAAAATCTTCTGATAAGTAGAGCCACGTTCCTAGTTTGAGCAGTTTCTATTGATCACAGTTTCATCTATCATAAAAGAATCTGTACACTTCATTATTATCAGCAATTTTAAAGTCCCAGAAACTCTCACTATTAGGGCACTGGTCTTCCTTAAGGTTGGATAAGGAGGATACAAAATTAATCAAGTCAAATACTTGAATTATTGTGTCGAGCTCGAGTGGTACTTCGAGGAATGATCATTTCGTACTCCTCCTACTCTTCCAAAGATACTGGTGGCACGACGAGGAATAAGGGACTCAGTTTGGTAAGTGGTAGTAGATATGGCAAGATGGGGAAGGCAAATACTTCATCGATTTTGTCGGTGTTACCGAAAATCTTTAATTTTCGTTACTTACCATAAGAGGAGATATGAGCATACTCGCGACGAGTATAACTGTGGAATCTTCGACCAGTCCAATGGCGGAGACGAAGGCAGCCACTACGAGCAGGAACAACCAGTCGAAAGTGAGGGAAGCTTCAGCCCGGACTGCGTGCAGGATCTGGGGCAAGTTGTTCCTCGCTCGTACTGATGAAGAGAGCCGAGACCACATCGAGCTTTCACTACAAAAAACATGAAGTTGATGTCCAGTTTAAAAATGACATAAATTAAAAATCTTATGAATATGGACCGTCGGCCCAGAAGCTCATTTTCAATCTATCGCATATTCGTACCAGACCACATTATTGGCAAGATAGCCATTAATTTGGTGTTATCAAATATTGTCGTCTGGGTTGTGAAGTAGGAAGCTTCTGGGAGATATGCCACCCTGAACATATGACCTCCCATACAATGATCTCCGATCGCAAAAAATAATCGATCGCATATTGATATAAATGGTGAACAGGATGGTAGATGGCATCATTACAAACATGTTAGACATCGGCTTGGTTAGTTTTTAGGAAGCATGCGCGCGGCCAGGGTAGAAACATAGAGCCTTTTTCCAAAAAAATAATCGACTACATATTGGCATGTAATTACATTCTGGGGGTGGGGCAGGTCCCAAACGAATATAAAACCATAGTCTTGCGTCGCTTTCAGGAAGCGTCTAGGAGGTCAGGGCAGGTAAGTACATTTCACATATATGCTCTTGCGATCCTTGTTCCTTATTCGATCGATATGAAAACACAAAAAAATAGTTCAGGTAATGATGCCACCCAGGACCCTGTTCACCATTTACGTAAATATGCGATCGATATTTTTTTAGCGATGGGTGACCATGTTCAGGGTGGCATATCTCCCAGAAGCTTCCCACTTCGCAACCCAGACAATGATTTTTGTTAACACCAAGCTAATGGCTATCTTGCCAATTTGGTCTCATCCCAATATGCGATAGATTGAAAATGACCCTGGTTGGCCGACGGTCCAATATATTGAAATTAAAAATGTTACAAATATGTTGTTCGTACTACTTATACAGGGTTATTTGTAAAACACCAACAACCTCGCAGGAGTAGATTACTATATCATATTCAACAACATTTGCTCTACGACTTTTACGAAAACAGACAAAAAAAATCGACTCTCCATACAAGTAAATGTCTCAACAGCTGATCGAGTTTTGTATGAAAGTCGTTTTCGTCTGTTTTTGGATAAGTCGTAGAACAAATGTAGTTGTATGTAGAGTTACCAGGACCGAAATTCGGAAATCCGGTCCCAAGAGGTTGAAAATCCTGATTTTTGGACAAAAGTCCGGTCTTTGACAAAAATTAAAAAAAAAAACAGTAGGCCACTTACATTAGCTACAACTTAAAATATTATCAGCTGCTGCTTACTTATATTTTTTTGGAAAATTTTACACAAATGGGTGGGTAAATCTACGGGCGTTTTGAACGCCGTTATTCTCTTCAACACAGTTTTTCATAATTTTAGAGTAAGAAAATGCTGCCCCAGTGTGCAGTGACGAGAATAGGTCCCAGTCGAGTTTTAGTAGCATAAGTTATAATATAATTGTTGTTTTTGCAACCTATCACGACAATTTTATGTCACGGACAATGTCGGCGTTCAAAACGCCCGCCCGCCCGTAGATTTACCCGGGTGGTTCCTTAAAGAAAACTACGTGCATCTTTCAGGAAACCACCCAGTAATAGAGTCTACTCGCCCGCGCGCTCCGAGCTGTGCGGCTATGATGGTTCAGACAAAATCATTACAATCAATGATGGTTCAGTGGTTGTTCAAGCACAATTAAAAATCCGGTCTCGAATGAAATCCGGGCGGAGTCCGTTCTGAGCTGTTAAAATCCGGTCAAGACCGGATTTATCCGGTCAGATGGTAACCCTAGTTGTATGTGATGTTACTAATCTACTCCTGCGAGGTTGTTGGTGTTTTACAAATAACCCTGTTTATTTTTAAAAATGCGCTTTTCGAAAGGTCTCATGCTAAAAAATTAAGTTTTATGTGGAATTTAAAAGCTTTTGACGCCAAATCGTGGTTATTACGTTTTATCCGTTCTATCACAGAATAAATACGTCTAGTGGTTCTATTCATAATCTTTAACTAAGTACATACTTATGCCAAATTTCCTCCTTAGTATCCGTATCTTCGTCACCACCAACCCCTGCTCTGTAGTACAGGGTGCATGGCAGCACGCTCATCGACGACTGCCCGCGGCTGCCGATGCCGAAGGTCCTCAACACCTGGAGCAGTTCTTCGCACAGGTTGCTTGACTTCAAGCTGAATGTTACCTGGTAAGAAAGAGTTATAATAATTACATACAGTCACGTAACTGAAACAACGCACAATCTGAAAGAAAAACAAGTTAGGAATGAGCAACTTTTTGAGCGAAAGCAACTTTGAATCAAGGAAAAATCCGCTGCTTTATTCATTTCACAAAAACGCTACATAATTAATTAGGTACTATGTTTGAAGCAGTTAATTCCAGTATTACCTACTTTCATTCTTATAAAAAGTTTTCGTACTTAACCTAATATTGAATGCCTAATTAATTATACCACTTAATTATAGCAAACTTTAAAAGCATTTATTTAAATGTTTGTAAACCACGTGTAATTCATTTTTTTTTAAGTCAGTTTTCAAAGCTCCTAATTGCATGATTGTGAAGCTAGCTGATCAATTGGGAAATACCCTACCGTCGCAATAATGAGTCACAAGGTCGATAGTCGATACATAGGATACGACTCAATGTGTTTCCTCACAATTTTCATAAATTTTTGCTTAACTATTAATAAATTGATTTTAATACTTTATGTTCCACTTTTTATAAAAATGGCATCATGCAGCTGCTTGATGTTGACTCGGGATGATGTAAGTCATGTGTTTCGTCCACGTTTCATCAAATAGTTCCTTTGCTGTTATGTTGGCAGTACTCTCATTGTAATATTATTGCGTTATAATAAGGTGAAAAATTAAGTAGATTTTCGAAAAACCAACAACGGCAAAGGAACTATCTGATTAGACACACAGTTATGATTCTAATGTTACCCCATACAGAAGTTATGGTGGAATAAATAAACTCACATACCATACATAAAAACTTACTTAAATATACGAGAACCCTAACTTATAGTTATATCGCAGCTTTCCTACTATAGGGGCACATCTCAAAATTTTGTGATTTCGAGTTTTTATAATATATGGGCACAAAATGTACCACTCTACATGATGCTCTTGACAGAAGAGTCAAAGTATACTGTGGAGCCGCGAAAACTATTTGTGTCTCTTTCACATTTCCGAGTGAAGCGTCTCGGTTTCGGATCTTTAAACGCGATTTCCCAACAATCATGTTTTTCAAATTGTGCCCCTATATTATGAAAGCAGATGTGGGTTTATCACATAAAGAGTTTTAATGTTGCATACAAGGCTTTATCTACACCCATGATATGAATCCTTTATAAAAGGTTGTGTGGAACAGTAGCTTATAGACAATTTAGGAGAGGAGTTATGGAGTTAACTTTTTTGTTGTATGGGGAAAAAATTTTTCTAAAACCCTATCCTGTGTGGGATTGAATTAAAAAGGGCTTCTGTGCCGGTTCTAAAAATACATCACATCATTAAATTTCAGGCACTTGTTTTAAATTAAACCAAAAACCATTCTCAAAACATACCTAGTGGGCTCCTCCAGTTACTAACTTTTGTTGGTACTTACTAACGGTTGGATTATTAGGGTTCCGTACCTCAAAAGGAAAAAACGGAACCCTTATAGGATCACTTTGTTGTCCGTCTGTCTGTCTGTCCGTCCGTCTGTCTGTCAAGACCCTTTATCTCGGAAACGCGTGGAGGTATCGAATTGAAATTTAAACCATATACTAAGGTCTACGGGCCCTTGAAGCTGTAAAAAAATCAAACTTCTAAATTAACTTAAAAAAAAGATACTGCCGTTTAGGGCGCAAAAAACGCATTTTCGATACTCTCAAAGGAATCAAAATTCATAGGGTACTTCCCGTTGACCTAGAACTATGAAATTTGGCAGGTAATAGCGTCTTATACTACACTTACAGGAATAAATCTGAAAACTGTATATTTGTAATTAAATCATAATAAAATATGGTCATTAAAATACGTAATTATTAATCATCTTGGTGAAACAACGGTATGCGCGGCCATAGACTTATTATATTACTAGCGTAAGGACCCGGTCAAAGTCACTATGAAATGACGCCAGTTGGTTGGCCCTAAAAATACAGTTTTAGGGCCAACGCGTTTCAGTCATCCGCGGGAGACTATGGTAGACAGATGGTGATTGACGTGGCATAAAAATGCCGAATTGTGCATTTGTAGATTGCAAAAAATATGATGCAAAGGTTAAAAAGTTCCATGGAATATCGTTTCATCGGTTAGTAGCTTTACATTATTTTTATTACGTGTCTAACAATTTTAATAAAGTATAAAAGATTTCAATATTATTTGTTATTGTTCGAGGCACTAGAGATGGGTCATCATGACTCAAAGGAACTAATTCACTTGAGTCCATATAAGATCTTTAGTTCATTTAGTTCCATAGCTAATTAACTCCAAGAACGAGAGTAAACGGTAAGGATAGATTACGAACACTACGTACAAAAATGTCTCATATGAAACATATTCGCTGCAAAAATATTTTTATTAAAGTATCTACACTACATTACATTTCAATTCAAAAAATTACAGATTGCCTAATGATCTAGTGTGTAAAGAAATATGGAGTCGCATTATTCCAAAATAACGAAAAGAGCCCTATTTCAAGTCTCCTAAAAACGCAAGAATATGCTATGCTAATTTTTATGACACAGATGTCAAAAGCTGGACTACGGAAGCTGAAAGCAATGGCAATACCGCGAATTGAGATTGAAATATTTACTGCATTCACGCGTATAACAAAATAACTAAACTCAGAAAACGAAACTCCTGCCTCCCATAATTATGCAGTATTAGCAGCCGCCCGCGAATCCGTCTGCGTGGAAAGATTTTTGCTTTCCCTCGGGAAAAAATCTTTTTTTGGGATGAAATGTACCGTCTTTCTCTATACCCCTGACAATGTGTATGTAAATTTTTATGATGATCGGTTCAGTAGTTAAGACGTGGAGGCGTAACAAACAAACAAACAGACTTTCACATTTATAATATTATAGTAAGGATATGCAGTATAGTGACCGGCTGCAGCTTTGCTTTAAGATTTATTCCTTGTGTAAAAACCTAGGATAAAATAATCACTGTTTTATCTCTGACATATTAAACAGACTATATTTATATAATCAACTAGCGACCCGCCCTCACTTCGCTTCGGTGTAATTTATAGATTTTATACATAAAGATTAACCAATAAAAAGTTTTTTATACATACCTTTAAAATAGTCATAGTAATTATGAAAAGGAAACTGCATTTTGTGATGGAAGCAAGCCACTTTGCACAGTGATAGTGGGGCCCAAACTAAGCGATTTCATCCGAGGATAAACGAGATTCACCCCTTAGGAACAGAGATGGCGCCACTTGTTTAAAATAATATTTGAAAATTTCTAAAACCTAAACGGATGATCCGATTTTGATGATTTAGGTGTCTATCGACAGACAATTAGTTGTTTTACTATTTAAAAAATAATAAAGTAGCAGAAAATAATAATAAATACCAAAAAACCTTCATTATTAAAAAAAAAATATTTTTTTCAGTATTTATTTAATTTTATAAAAATAATGTAAGAATGTGGTACTCTTTTATTTATTCGTATTATTACCCATTTAGTTGCACGTTTAATAAAAAATACCGCATATCAATATCTTGTATAGTTCCAAAGTTATTGAAGAAAACACTACATGATGGCGGTATATCCCTTAATTCGCTGAACAAAAAAATCTCAAAAGTGATATTTTTTTCTTTACATATGCTTTATTTATGATCTCTATGTATACAGAAAAATAAAAAAAAAAATCTATAATATACCAATTTTGAGAAATTATATGTATAATTCGGCGAGTGATCTTTATTCTTGAGTTTCGAAGGTGCTGGTTACCCTGAAAATAAAATAGCAATGAAAAAATGTAATAATAAATAATAATAAAAGACGCTAAATAACCTATACAGGTTTTGCACTGTAAAGTGCAAGGTAGGCCAACGCCTCGGCAGCCACAACGCATTGAGTCACAGTTCAATTTACATCCACAATGGTCAAGGAGACTTAATTCTGGCCAAATTGCAGTAACCTTCGACTATCGTGGAGTCCATCTATCTTTGACATCTTTCCATCCCCAAGAAGATGGACTTTGGATTGATTTATCCATAAGGCATTTCCCCATAATATATGTCGCCCTCTTAGACGCTGCATGCAGATCATGTTGTTCAAGGGCGGCTGAAGTAGGCGGAAGACTTGTCACCAGCCTGCTTTTAGTCGATGATTATAATTGATAGAGATCGCTGGGCATAGGCAAGGAGCAACCCATATGTTAATGCGATCTTCGGACACAAATGTGTTGGTTCTGTTTATTTCGTGCTAAGTACGAAATTTTAAAAGATGAAGGTCTGCAGGTAATGTCGATGTTGACCGGGACAGCTAACAAACGCCGTTACGTAGCAGTAGTGCAAAAATTTGCTTTATACTTTAGGTCATGAAATGTCAACTGCGCTTCGAGGCTTTCATGCTTTCACAGGGTGTTATTTGAATAAAAAAGGTAAAACACTTGTTTTAAATCATGGGTTTCACACCCTGAAGTAACTACTGCTTTTGCAAGTGTGTCGAGTCCTATCCTATAGAAATTCCTCTGAAGAAATATTGGCTCATTTGGAAAGGTTTGTACCCATTGTTTTATTGTATATAGTGTAAGTTAACATAATTATTTCACTCGTTCTAAAATAAAGCTAATCTTGCTTCCAGATGCACTTGCCAGCTGTACGATGCACAAACAGAGAACATTACTGTTATGGCGGTTCGGAAAGATTTGTTTTCGACTAAAAGCAGGCTAGTGACAAGTCTTACGCCTACTTCAGGTGCCCTTGAACAACATGATCTGCGTGCATGGGGAAATGCCTTATGGATAAATCAATCCAAAGTCCAACTTCTTGGGGATGGAAAGATGTCAAAGATAGATGGACTCCACGATGGTCGAAGGTTACTGCAATTTGGCCAGAATTAAGCCTCCTTGACCATTGTGGATGTAAATTGAACTGTGACTCAATGCGTTGTGGCTGCCGAGGCGATGGCCTACCTTGCACTTTACAGTGCAAAACCTGTATAGGCGAATGCGAAAATAAAACGTAAGTAAAATAAAGATTTAGTTCAAATGTTATTTAGCGTCTTTTATTATTATTTTATTATTATTATATTTTTCATTGCTATTTTATTTTCAGGGTAACCAGCAACTACGAAACTCAAGAATAAAGATCACTCGCCGAATTATACATATAATTTCTCAAAATTGGTATATTATAGATTTTTTTATTTTATTTTTCTGTATACATAGAGATCATAAATAAAGCATATGTAAAGAAAAAAATATCACTTTTGAGATTTTTTTGTTCAGCGAATTAAGGGATATACCGCCATCATGTAGTGTTTTCTTCAATAACTTTGGAACTATACAAGATATTGATATGCGGTATTTTTTGTTAAACGTGCAACTAAATGGGTAATAATACGAATAAATAAAAGAGTACCACATTCTTACATTATTTTTATAAAATTAAATAAATACTAAAAAAATATTTTTTTTTCTTCAATAATGAAGGTTTTTTGGTATTTATTATTAATTTTTGCTACTTTATTATTTATTTAATAGTAAAACAACTAATTATCTGTCGATAGACACCTTAATCATTAAAATCGGATCATCCGTTTAGGTTTTAGAAATTTTTAAAGATTTTTTTAAACAAGTGGCGCCATCTCTGTTCCTAAGGGGTGAATCTCGTTTATCCTCGGATGAAATCGCTTAGTTTGGCCCCCACTATCACTGTGCAAAGCGGATTGCTTCCATCACAAAATGCAGCTTTAGGCCAAAAAGTGACCATAATGTCTATGACTAAAAAAACCTTAGGTAGGTACTTACCTATATTGATGCTTAAATTTTAAGAGAAATTTGCATGTAAATAATCAATTTTGACAATATCATTATTTAGTTGGATAAGGACTGTGATACGAATGTCATCATCTTCCAATCAATAATTATTACTTTTATAGAAAAAAAAAATTATATACTGTGGGTTCGTTTCATTATTCCAATTCTCATAGGAACTCTATTTTTAGGGTTCCGTACCCAAAGGGTAAAAACGGGACCCTATTATTAAGACTCCGCTGTCCGTCTGTCTGTCTGTCTGTCTGTCTGTCACCAGGCTGTATCTCATGAACCATGATAGCTAGAAAGTTGAAATTTTCACAGATGATGTATTTCTGTTGCCGCTATAACAACAAATACTAAAAACAGAATAAAATTAATATTTAAGGGTGCTCCCATACAACAAACCAATTTTTTTGCCGTTTTTTGGTACGGAACCCTTCGTGCGCGAGTCCGACTCGCACTTGGCCGGTTTTTTTTAAATAAAATACTGCTAATGTTACTCGCTGATAAAAGCTTTCAATATGTGAAAGAATTTTAAAATCTGATAAGTTTTAAGTTTATGCATTACAAACAATCAAAATAATAGACAAATCTTTCCTCTTTATATTTAATAATATATCTCTTTATATTAAATAATTTATAGTTTATAATATTAGTTTAGTATAGCTGAGAAAAGGCACAAAAACATCTAATTTGAAATAAACATGATTGAGATTTTGTTATGTTGACTTTTTATTTATGGCCTTAATACCATCGAAAAACTGATATAATTTTATTAACATGATAAAAATATTTAAAAAATAGTTAAAAGTTCTAGCGACCTAAAGATGAGTGATCTAGTTCTTAACTCCAATTGAACTAAATCGTTCACTTCAGTAATCTTTTTTGCCCACCTCTAATACGGCAGTAGTTCGAGTAGGTTCTAAAAGATGTCGCTGATTTTGCTTGTATGAAGGAATTATAAAGCAAAACATTCGGATGGGCGCATCCAAGAACCTTATATTCATATTCTATGACACTGGACATTCTACTACTGAAGGATGGTTGGGGATGAGGTCATTCACCTTTGCAGATTTCTTTTATCCCTCTCACACTGTGACTGAAATTGCCATGCTAAGTACAAAATATCCCAATCCATAGTCAATTTACCCAGGTACAACAATTAATTAGATTTTCTAAATAAATGTAAATATCGGCACACTTTAAATTAGTTACATGATGTTAAAATTTATTAGTACATGCCAAAGTAATTATTTAGAGGACAGATGAGTCCATTTTGTTATTACAATATTTTACGTTTAACAGTAATTTCTCCATATTTCATAAGTTACCAAATAAAAATAAGGTGGCATCACTGATGGAATTGTCTTTGATTTGACATGTCACTAATGTCAATGATTTTCCACCGCATCTCACGTTTATGTACAAAAATATAAAATTATTTAAATAAAATTTGCGTTACAAAGCATGTGTTGCATTGTGCAAAATTGCAAAAGTGTTTCAAAACCAAATTCTAACATTATATTTCACAAGTAAGTGTTTTTTAAAGTATTTTCAGCATTCAATTTTTCCTTCTCAGAAATCTGAATTTTAGCAGATTTCAAAGATTGTTTCCGATCTAATTCGGAAATATTATAGAAGTTAATTATAATTCCACCTTAATTACGTATTTTTTATTTCAATATAATAAATATAATATGTACAAATCTGTATGCATTTTCGACACATAAGAAGCTTTTAGAAATATATCTGCATATCGCAGGGTGACCATAATCACAGCAGAACTTTTGAATAAGAAAGAAAGATTTGGATGAAAAATTTACGTTTATCCTACCTAACATTACATTTTATGTTTTTATGCCACATTTAACTTTGAGAGCGGAATTATTTTGTATTCTTAACAGAGAGAAAAAATGTAATGTAAACTAAAATATTATCTTACGTAGTTGAGTTAAACAATTTAGATCAGTTTCAGCTAGGAATCGGACCTACCTAACTGACTACCTTACTACTATACTAGTTATTATGGTCTTTGACACCCATTGTTTATTCGTAGTAACAAAATAAAAATTAATCTTATTTTATTTTTCAGATTCCGAAACGATGAGGAAAAGAAACATTTATAGTATATCCCAATTACCGTTAGAGGGAAATTATTTTCAACGGCCAAAATAATGCAGTTTTGACATTTTATATTGCAACTTTTTTTAATACAATGACTAATAATGAGACTTAATTTTTTTTTTCACACAACCGAAAATTCTAAAACTTTTTTCTATTACTAAGGGCGCTTATTCCTGCCTATAAAAATATTCAGCCAATTTGTTTTTTTGGACATTCCTCATTGGACAAAATAAAAATACACGTGACTTTAGGGTGGAAGGGCAGGTGTGTATAAAAAAAAACTGCCCGGCATATATATTGGCAAGAGAAAGAAAGGGACAAAAGATGCGCAGTAGCCATTAACACTAAGTTTATGGCTACTGCGCATCTTTTGTCTCTTTCATTTTCTTGCCAATATATATGCCGGCATCTGTACCTAAGTCTTAAACCTCACCACGTATCTCCAAGTTTTGACTTTTAACCAGCCGGACCGTACAGGACCAAGGGGTCAAGTTTGCTATCATCGTGACTAACGCGGTAATCGTATTTCAATGGTGTTTGGATGGTAATGCTTTTTGACACAATTCTTGTTTTTGTAAACCCAAAATTGAAACACATTGTTTTTCCTAAATATCCAAACCCGTTAGACAGTGTGTCTCAGTTTTGGGTTTAAGAATCAAGAACTGTGTTAAAAAGCATTACCGTTCAAACACCATTGAAACACGATTATATGATGTTAACAATAGCAGACTTGACCCCCAGTGTGACCACCATTCCAAAACAGTAACGTCCATCCGGACAGGAGAGGAGCCAACCGAAAATAATCATTAAGTAAATATTTTGTGTTGCGCGCCGCCGCTGGCCAAAAGGGGGGTTTGAATGAATATATAGAAAGGTTATAATATGGTTTGTCAAGAGTAGTAATAATCCTATAAATGCAGTAATATTCTAAATGCGAATGTTTGTACGTTTAGAGATACCCAAACATACAAACTTTGGCACTAACTAACATCTAAACTATTCTAAACATTCAAATGTTAAGAATCTAAACACTTTTGAATGTTTGGATTGGTCGTCCAAAAAACTTACGCCGTAGGCATAAGTTGATAGTCTGTAGTAAGTACCTATTTGTAGTGACTGTCCTACGAATGGACAACATTGTTGTCACCCTAATGAAAGAGATGGAAAATATCGTTGACGTCATTCAAGGTTATTTTTTCGTTCTTCAAGCCCCAAAAGGTGACGCAATGTCCAGAGTCATATATAAGGTTCTTGGGCGCATCCTTCCTTTTGAAATCAATGTGCGCGGCATTGCGCGGTCATAGTTTAACTTCTAATTACTTTTGGATTAATCGCGCCACTAATTCTTTTAAAAATATCAATATTTATTATGATTAATTATTCAAATCCTTTCAAATATTGTTATAGTTAATTACTTTTAAAAATAAAATTAAAAAGTAATAAATTTGGCTCTAAATATTTTCGCAACATGGCGGTGTGTCACGCTGTATGACAGGGGGTCTTCTTCTTCTTATTTTTGTTTTGGCAATCTACTTTCTTCTTGGAAGTAATTTTTGCCAGTGTCAAGTGTTGAATAGTTCAGTGGTAGATTGTTTCAGTTTACATTAAAATGCGGGTGCATCGCATTCCAATGTTGCTTGGAGCATTTGGCACCAAGTATAATCAAGACAGTTTACTCGGTAAGGTCAGCCGAGGTAGCCACCACTACAATAAAAGTCTCGGCTTCACACAACCAAAGGGTCCTGTTGGAATACACCCATTTTCTCTAATAACATTGCGATAGATAAAACCATTTCACAGAACATTATACAGTGTACTATTGATATACAGCGCCATCTGTTGACAATCAACAGTACTTGTATTTTATACAGGTGCGGTGGGTTTGTAATTATTTTATTTTTTCTCAAAAATGCTTGGAAATTCGAACATTATTTTGACAACCTTCTTCGTGCTAAATCAGAGTTTACGGACAGACCTAAACCGCGCCGTCAATATTTGTATGAGAATCCATTACTAACGTGTTATAATAGATTTTCATACAAAATTGCCGGCGTCTGTCCAGCAATGTTTCTATTAAAACTCATTACACACGTGTAATTCAGAAATGGAGCGAACTTTTCAATTAAACACAAATATAGGTATCAAATGTCGCCTTGATGAGCGAGCATATTCCAAATTTTTTTTTTAATATTCGGTATACTGGTATCACGTGAAAGGCCTTGATGAGCACATTCCAAAAAATTAAAAAAAAGAAAACGAAAAAAAACTGTTTTGGTGCAATATGGGTATCAAATGAAAGGCCTTGATGAGCGCATTCCAAAAAGATAAAAAAAAATAAAAACGAAAAAAATTTTTTTTTCAATACCTATGGGTATCAAATGAAAGTTTTTTGAAAAGTTTTTTGGAATATGCTCATCAAGGAGCATATTCCAAAAAACTAAAAAAAAAATTAAAAAAGAAAGGTAATTTTTTTTTGCAATATGGGTATCAAATGAAAGGCCTTGATGAGCACATTCCAAAAAAACTGAAAAAAAATAAAATTTTTTTTGCAATATGGGTATCAAATGAAAGGCCTTGATGAGCACTTTCCAAAAAACTGGAAAAAAAAAATGAAAAACTGGAAATAAATGAAAAAAACCGGATTTTTTTTTTCAATATGTGTATCAAATGAAAGGCCTTTATGTGCACATTCCACTTTCCATTTTCTTTTTTCAATTACTGTAAGTATTTTAAAATTAAAATAAAAAGCTTAAAACTTTTAAAACTAAAAACTTAAAAGTTTAAAAGTACTACACAAGCCTTGGCCGCAACTAGGCATTGATGGACTAACGTATGTTCTTCAATGCCTGTCTTGAGTGCCGCTGCAGTAACTACTCCATTTCAAACTTCGCCCGTGGTCAATTCTTTGTCGTAATCCCTGGAAGGGTTATTTTCTACGTGGCGACAAAGGATTTCAAATGGTTATCTATATATAGCAGTCTGCTGAACGGATTTTGATGGTATTTTTTTACAGTTTGGTAGCTTGGAGTCCAACTTATAAACTAAGCAATTTCTCACATAATTCCGGTAGGTAGAACCTGGGATAAAGCTTGAACTCTCCGTAGTACAGTTTTCATATAAAAAACTAATAACTACCAAGCACTTTTTTTCAAAATATTTCCTTTGTACCGACACAACTTTTCTATAGCTTTATTTTATGTATAGATGTAGGTCTGTACGGAACCCTCGGTGGGCGAGCCCGACTCGCACTTGTCCGGTTTTTTTTTTTGTAAAATACACCTCAAATGATACTATCATCAAGAAAGCTATTTTAAAAATATTAAGATTTAGTTTTTATGTAAAAGCCTTGTAATAATGAAAAATACTAAATATAATTATTTTAAAAATTGCTTTCTTGAGGTTAGATATGAGAATATTACGTGTCTTTTGAGGTTTATATTTTATACAAAAAATAATTTAACCGTATCATATCGAGGAGTCCAAACTTAGTATGTTTTGAAAATCTTATTAGTGTCTGAAATGTAACAACATGATATATTTTTAGAAACGGGTTAGAAAGCCCTTTCTTTCAATAGCACACACGATAGGTTTAGTTACAATATTTTTTTCCCATACAAAAAAAAAACATGACACTATAACAGCTCCTCTCCTAAGGGTGAATTTTTAAGTACTGCAGCTCAAAAAAAATGTTTTAACCTCAAGTACCTATACGTGTGCCAAACGGCTATCCTGTACATCGATTTGCAGTTTTTTGCGTATAGACAGGAATCTCATATTTTAATGATCAATATCCATTCATTGAAGCCAATACTACGATCAATAAAATAATTGATTAAGCACTTAATGAATCATTTCCTATATCTTTATAGCTTCCATTGATTGGTTCAGCTGTTGCCATTGCAGATGATAGAACAAAGATGGAGTTACCTTTATGGATCTAATAGCATTTTGTTTGTTAGCTATATAGTTCTATATCCTTACTAATATTATAAATGCGAAAGTCCGTTTGTTTGTTTATTTGTTTGTTTGTTTGTGACGCCTTCACGTCCTAACTACGGAACCGATCATCATGAAGTTTTGCATATACGTTGTCAGGGGTACAGAGAAGGACATAGGGTACCTTTCATCTCGAAAAAAAGTATTGTTCCCGAGGGATAGGAAAAAACCTTTCCACGCAGACGAAGTCGCGGGCGGCCGCTAGTAATGCTATATAGTTCTTAGGTACACACATGGAAAAGTAATGACTTTAGTACTTATTTTTTATACTTTAGTACTTGAAAGATAAAAAATTAAGAAAAAATATAATATATCGGAATCGGGACTGCTAGTGAATTATGTTTTCTGTTTTTGACAGTAAAAACTGATAAATCGCTATCACTTTTCGGTGGTGATGTATTACGACAAAAATGTGTTCAATAAATAATTTGTCTTAATGAATGTAGACGTAGATGTGTAGTTACTTACGTATTAATAAACCTAATAATTATCTAGCATGACTCATTTCTTTTTGTTGTTTGAACAACTTTTTGTCGTAATATACCTAAATAAGTCAGTACCTACATTATGTTAAGTATTTTTCTTGATTCTTTTCTTATTAACCTTTTTCCAAATAAATTGTGTGCGTATTAAAAAAATCTAATATCTTTGGTGCGTACAGTTTATCGGTTCAATTAAAATATTATAGGATATAGGATTATTTAAAATCAATTGACTTTTATTTGGTCACCACTGTTTCTTCCCTTTTCAAATACAAATTACAATTCTACGAAGATGCTAGGTAATTCTAGGTATATATTAAACTAGTGGCCCGCCCCGGCTTCGCACGGGTGCAATGTAGTTACCTACTAATGTAAAACTGTGCTATAATGTGGTGTCAGTGTGAAGTTATTATTAGATATACTACAGGTTATCTACATACGACGTACGCAAGGAGTGTTATAATATAATTGACGTGTGTGTGTGTCTGTCTGTCTCCGGCAACCTAGCTCCTAAACTTATGGATCGATTTTAATGCGGTTTTTATGCAAAGGTAGTTTAAGTGAAGCGTACAGACGGCGGGAAGCGACTTTGTTTTATACTATATACTATAGCTTTTGCCCATGGCTCCGCCCCGGCGTGGGAGTCTGTAATTGTTGTTAGTCTTTCCCTGGAAACCAATAATCGGGATGAAAAGAAGCCTGTGTTAAGTATTCCAGACTATAATCTATCTCTGTGCCAAATTTCGTCTAAATCCGTTCACCCGTTCAGACCTGATTGAGTAACAATATGAACAACATCCAAACATCAAAACTTTATCATTTTTACAATTTTGTGATTATATAGGTAATAACTGCACCCCGCGATTTTAGCCGCGCAGTCTGTCGATTCTGTAACCAAAATCGCATCTCACTTCGAACCCACTTCACTTTGCGTGAATTTGTTATTAGAAATTAGCTAACTAAAATTTATTAATTTATTTTTGTGATAAAACAAAATTCTTATCATTACCATATTTGTGATTTAAAATTCCCGTGCAGTGAAGTGAGATTCGAAATGGGGTTCGAGTTTGGTTACAGAACCAACGCTCTGTTCACGATTCTGTATTAGGTAGGTAGGTACTTATGTCAAGGACAGGCCCACCCATGTATAGACTTATATATTCTACTCTGTAATTAGTTACATGTAAATAATTATACTATGGTTTTGTCTCTTTACTGTCTTCTTGTCATATTACTTTCCTTTGCCTATTGCCTATTGTAAACGTGCTCCCATAGACAGAAAAATTTTCGCTGCACTCAAGAAGACCAACAAAGCGTGGAAAAGAGAAGTGAACATCATACGGACACGGTCTATGTAAAAAAGTGACAAAGGAGCAAGTGACATGTGCCAACATTTTTTACAGTAAGAGCCCCTAGCGTCCCGCCTAGCAAATGAGCAATCACAGTTTGTTTAAAATATTTGTTAATCTTAATTAGAATTTAAAATAAAGGTATCGTGGAGCCATGGTGTCTTGTGCTCTAAGTAATGGTGATGTGACAAAAAGAAACAATCCAAGTAATCACACTTTTCACAGGTAAATTAGATATTCCCACACATTTCTTTAAAACCAAATTTCGCTACATTTATTCGTTTATCGACGAAGAAAACAGTATGGAACATAGTTTATTAATTTCCTTTGCCATTAGTCATATTTTATGTTTCCCATATAAAATGTATGCATTCGTTTTCGGATCACCTGTTTATTGACTTTGTTGTTCTTTGACATTCTATTTCTATGGTGTTTCCATTATTCTGCTATTAAATCTTCCTTTTCCCCTTTCAACCGCCGTTTCCTTTGCTGTCCTCGACATCCTGGTCCATAAAAAAATTAGCGGTAATTTAACAAAATAATTATAATTATATTATGTAATATTTAATACTTAAAGGTATCTTCTTTATAAATAAAAATCTAATGTAATGTTCAACAACATAGAAGTCTTTGTGTATGATTATTTGTTTCCTATGCAGTATGCACTCCTAAACTATTCATCCACATTCCACATCCGATTAGTAATGTAATAAGCCTATATGTTTGGTGAATTGTTCTACTTACGACTGAAAAGGCTCCTGGCTAAAAAATCGTAATATTGCAACGCATGCCGGGTGCAATTATGTTAAAGAATTATATAGTGTAAGTGTATTATCTTATGATGTTAGTCTTTTGGAAGATTCAGTGGACGTCAGTGCTGACAACTGACATTTATTTTTCTTAATCGTACAAATGCACTAAGAAGTTTTGATTCCGATATCGAAGTCAACCACCCTAAAAATAGCTTTCTACCCCTTTTCAACCCTGTTAGGGGATACATTTCAAGAAATTACGAAACACCTATTCAATTAATTTTGTGAAAGAATGTCTATGCCAAATTTCAAGTCAATCGGGCCAAGGAATCGCGTTCTCCCATACAAACTTTGCCACTCTGTTTCACCCTCTTAGGGATTGAATTTCGCAAAATCCCGTCTTAGTGAGCACCTACACCCTAAAAGGAACCCCCATGCAAAATTTGAGACTCCTAGCACTTGTAGTTTCTGAGATTTTTGATGAGTCAGTGAGTGATTTACGCTTTTATATATATAGATAATATTGTATTCTCAAAACAGCAATACTGACCATAATACTAAAATTGTTGCCTAAATAAAAGCATGGGTGGTCATAAATCTGTCACTCCACCCAAAATTAATGTCAAAATAATGACAGAATTAAGTGAATGAATAACCTTCGCACTGAATCATCTAAAAATACTAGCTCGTAAAATGGTACAATACATTCAGAGGGTAATGTTGTGAGTGAAGTAATAATAATGTCGTTACGTGATCCGGTTAAAATTACGTATTATAGGGCTATAGTACCCTACTCTATTTTTATGAAGTTCACTTTAGCTCCCAAAGTAACGTGGATTGGATTTTTTATGCTTAGATTATTTATGTCTAGAAAGTGTTGCGCTTTTGGGGTACTAAACAAAACAGACCATCTTTTTGGTTGGTGACTGTTGTGCATTTTTAACGTCATCGCATCGCGTCCAAAGATTATTGTAACAAAAACCCTTTAGACGCATAATACCACATACGCAAAATACCACCTTTACGCAATACGACTGGCCGGGTCACCCAACTTACAATGTGTGCGTGTTTTGGTCACCCAACTGTTGGGTGATATTTTTTTCGACGCATTCGTAGCTTCGACTGTCTATCTAGACATATAAATAATCAAAGTAGTTCTGTTACTTGCTTTCGGGAAAAACACGCGTCTTGGATCTTGGAGGCACATATCCTTTGCTTCATAGAAAAAAATCCTAATAGTAATGGCTTTAAGGCAGATCAATTCATTGGGTTATTCCTCAACTTATCTTATACAAATAGCCAATAGGTACTTAAAAGCTTTGCTTTTTTAAGAGTTTTTACATTGAAGATTATACGCAAAAAAAGCTCTGTAAGAACTTAAGTATCTTATTTTATACAGAAAGATAGTTACGTATTAACGATTGGTTCGTTTTATATTTAATCTACACAAATCTGTAAAATAATAAACTAGTGGCTCCGTGAGCTGTAGACCTTGCGATAAAATAAAATAAAATGACGCCATGAAGTTTTCAAAACACACAGTAGGTACGTGAGGAGTATTCGCAGCTAGATGGTGCTTCTAATTTTGATAATTTTTCAAAATTGGTGAATATTTTTTTTATAAATTTGGAAAAATTGGCTTGACTAAACAGTTATATACAGTGCCTTTGGTCTTGAACTAGTGATAATTTAAAGGCGTGTAATACACCTAATTTTATCGACAAAAACACCCACATGTTGGGGTCTATCCCCACTCCTGTTGGAATGGCCGCCATTTTAAATTTGACTTTTTATTTTAGACGACCCTGCAGATAAATATTAATTTCTCCGGATTTAGAAGTCCTACAGTTATAACAAAAATATTGTTTGAAAGCTAATAATATCACCTAGTAATTTAAAAATAAAATGTTTAAATTTTTGATTTAAATACGTCATAAAAAATTACTGAAATAAAATTTTATACGAAATTTGTGCGATTTTTTTGAGTTTTTATTACATTTCTCAAAAACTAGGACATTAATGTGCATTTTTTTTGCACTATTCAAATACACAGGAATATTATCTACAAAACGGTTTTAAAATTTATTGCTCTATGTTGCATATTTTGAGAGTTATTTTTGTTTGAACTATGACCCTTACGTCACCAAAAAATGATTATTTTCGAAAATGGACATAATTACAAGCATTTTGAACATATTTTAAATTAGGTTGATAATATTATCTAAATACTAATTTCATCAAATAATAAAATCTAGTTTTTAGGAATTTTGATTTTTTTTATTTTCGAAAATAACCGAAATTTAGTACTTGTAAGGGTCATATTCAAACATCAATAGCTCTCGAAATATGCAACATAGAGCAATAAATTTTTAAGTCGTTCTGTAGATAATATCCCTGTGTATTTGAATAATGCAAAAAAAGTGAACATTAATGTCCTAGTTTTTGAGAAATGTAATAAAAAGTCAAAAAAATCGCACAAATTTCGTAAAAAAAATTATTTCAGTAATTTTTTAAGACGTATTTAAATCAAAAATTTAAACATTTTATTTATTTAAAATTGATAGATGATATTATTAGCTTTTGAACAGTATTTTTGTTATAACTTCTAAATCCGGAGAAATTAATATTTTTCTGCAGGGTCATCTAAAATAAAAAGTCAAATTTAAAATGGCGGCCATTCCAACAGGAGTGGGGATAGACCCCAACATGTGGGTGTTTTTATCGATAAAATTAGGTGTATTACACGCCTTTAAATTATCGCTAGTTCGAGATCAAAGGCACTGTATAATTATCGAACCTACTCACAAAATTTCAGCACAATCGGTTGAGAAATGCGACCTGTAGAGGAGATCAAAGAGCCGGAAAGCTGGGCTGAAATATGTTTTTTTACATATCTCCATCATTTTAATAAATTTCGAAAAATTGCCTCGACAAAAAAATTCTATATATTTATCAAATCTGCTCACAAAATTTCACCGGGATCAGTTGAGAAATGCGACCTGGAGAGGAGAACAGACAGCGCCGGAAATCCGGACTGAAATATGATTTTTTTTACATTATCTCCGCCATTAAAAAAAAACCGGCCAAGTGCGAGTCGGACTCGCGCACGAAGGGTTCCGTACCAAAAAACGGCAAAAAATTGCGTTTGTTGAATGGGAGCCCCCCTTAAATATAAAATTTTATTCTGTTTTTAGTATTTTTTGTTTGAGCGGCAACAAAAATACATCATCTGTGAAAATTTCAACTGTCTACCTGTTGTCGTTATTAATATCGAGCAAAAAACGGCAAAAAAATCACGTTTGTTGTATGGGAGCCCCCTTAAATATTAATTTTATTTTGTTTTTAGTATTTGTTGTTGTAGCGGCAACAAAAATACATCATCTGTGAAAATTTCAACTTTCTAGCTATTACGGTTCATGAGATACAGCCTGGTGACAGACAGACAGACAGACAGACAGACAGACAGACAGACGGACAGCGGAGTCTTAGTAATAGGGTTCCGTTTTTACCCTTTGGCTACGGAACCCTAAAAACTGGCTTGACAAAAAAATCTGTACAATTTTCAAACCTGCTTACAAAATTTCACGAGAATCGATTGAGAAATGCGACCTGTAGAGGAAATCAGACAGCACTGGAAAGCAGGATTGAAATATGTATTTTTAACATTTCTCCGTCATTTTGAAAAATTTCAAAAAACTGGCATGTCAAATAATTCTATATTTTGAACCTGCTCACAAAATTTCACGAGAATCGGTTGAGAAATGCGACCTGTAGAGGAAAACAAACAGCACTGGAAAGCCGGATTGAAATATGTATTTTTAACATTTCTCCGTCATTTTGAAAAATTTCAAAAAACTGGCGTGCAAAAAAATTTCTATATTATTTTCGAACCTGCTCACAAAATTTCACGAGAATCGGTTGAGAAATGCGACCTGTAGAGGAGAACATACAGCGCTGGAAAACCGGACTGAAATAGGTATTTTTAACATATCTCCGCTATTTAGAAAAATTTCAAAAAACTGGCTCAACAAAAAAAAATCGATATAATTTTCAAACCTGCTCACAAAATTTCACAAGAATCGGTTGAGAAATGCGACCTGTAGGCTGGAACAGACAGCCGGACATACGAAAGAATTTTTGCCCAAGCTGAAGCAGAGACGCTTCGCTCGCACTTCGTGCTCGCTCGGTCAATAAACTTCAGCTATAGCTCTCTAGTTTTGTGATTGGCAGTTTTCCAAAACAAGAAAAATACTTAATGAGTAATCAATTAAAAACGATAAATTGCTTACAATAATTTCAATGAAAATTCTTTCCCGCGTTGTACACCCCCTTAAGCAAGAAATAAGTTATAAACTTACTTTCCAAAACCTGTTTCCTTTCGTAGCAGTCCATGATGCGCTGTTAATATCAAGACGCGTTAAGATTTCCGATAGTATCTGAAAAAAAAACGATTAAGTAATTTAAATTAACAATTTAAAATAAGAGTACTACTTACTCTCAATTCAGTAATGAATTGGTATAAACAAGTGTCAAGAAAGGGAACATTTAAGAAGAAGCTTTATTTTTCCAAACAAGTAAAGAAAAATCAAAGATTGAGAAAATAATATAAAATTACCTATATAAAAGACAATTTATATAGGGACATTTTACAACTAGGTTGAATCTCTACTTCCTTTGAGGCACAATAAATGGTGTAAATTTTAATGAAAGGTAAAGTGACAAAGAAATGAGTATAACCCGGAAAATGCATAATAATTTACATTATGAAGTGGCTGTTGCTACTATATTGCCATCATTAGTTGCAATTATGTTACTAGCTATTAGTCCTATCTCATGTGGATCTCATTATCTTACCCACAAGACAATGCACATACTCAAACAAGGAAATGAGTATCATCTGGTAAATCTTCATTTAAATTTTCCTAGTGATACATATTTATGTAGAGAAGAGAAACATTTTGTTTAATGTTTCCGGTTGAAAATTGCTACTTTTTAACAATCTGTTTACTAAAACGTAGGTAATAAACGTGTATGCAATCACGATTGAACAACGACATTGGAGTTTTATATTCTAATATAAAAAATCTAGGTGAAATAGATAATTTCAGAGGTTCCGCGGCAATTTCGACGTCTAGTCGTCCATACAGGTGTCCCAAAACATGGCCACACGAAAGAAAAAGGTAGGAATTTTTACTGAAAGACGACTCCATTTTGATTTTAAAATATCTGATTGGAACTGCATTAACAGATTATTAAAAAATTGGAATGTTTATTTTTACGATACCGATCAAAAGGGTTACCCATATCATAAGGATATTTTTTTTTCTTTAGTAAAATAGCATTTTAAATAAAAGGAAGACCATGTAACATTTACATCTAATAGTATGAGATTTTTAAAATCTTTGAATGCAGTTCCATTTCTTTTTAAAAACAAAATGAAGTCTTCTTTTAGTAAAATTTTCTACCTTTCTTGAATATTTTAGGTACTTTCCATCCGTGTGGCAAAGTTTTTGGACACCCTGTTTAATAACCAAACCAAAATGTAGTTAAACAATGGATAGCTTTCATCCTTTAAGTAGTTGGTGAAGTAACTTACATCCTTTGTCTATAGGTCTTTAGTCTATTGTTCTTTGTATTTGGTAACTATCAGTGGAGAATCGTTTTAATTGTATTTGTAACGGTATGGCGTATGGCCGACATATAGTACAAATAGTCATGGGAAATATGTATTATTTTAATTAAAATTTGCTTCTATTCACAAAACTTTTGCTTCATCAATTCATCATCATCATTCATTGAAACTAATAATTATTAATAAGCTGAAAATTTAAATACCTACTCCTACATACATCGATCGATATATCCGCCTGACTAAATGTAAGCCAAATCAAACCTTTCTCATAATAATAATTATGGAGATAGGTACAAATAAGATACAATCTTGTAAAGAAAAAAATGCAATTTAATAATTTTATTGCTGACGCGTTCACATTCATTATTTTTTTATATCTTGAGGAAATTCTGCATAATGCAGAAACCAATCTATGGGTACTTCGACTGGTGATTTACGAAGTCAAAATTCACCAGGTGCGCCCAAGGGAGTTACTTTATCCCGACGAGAACTTTCCAAATACTTACAGTTTCAAGTGGCGTATCCCAATGAAAGGCCCCGAGAATGTCCACCCCTCGCACCGGCCTTGTTATATTCAATTTGTTTTTTTTCGTCTTGATAACTTGCTTCACCTCCTCCCACGAAGATTTCAAACCTCCTTCGTGTGACACATCATTTAATGTATTTTCGCTTTTAGATTTATATAAACCTTCATTCTCGTTTCTATGCAGACAGTCTGTGGAACGGCATTTTGAAATAACGATGCTGCTATCGTCATCTGTGGCGTATGATTCTATCGAAGACTTTATGGTGCCGAATCTCTTGCTCTTCTTCATTTCGTGTATCACTTTAGACGCTTTCTCATACTTTTCTTTCTCCAGCACAATTTTCGATGACCTTTCCTTCAGTCTTAGTTCCTTTTCATATTCCTTTTGAGGCACGTTTACTATAAAAAGGACTCCTACCATTTTTGCAAAGTTTTGTTTAGCAAATATATTTTATTTGTTTTGATCACTTGATTTCCTATAGACATGCGCCCGCGTCGCTTGCCTCGAACCGGACTGCCATAAAAATCATGGCGTGTGGTCTCCGAAATGCAACCATAATAACTAGCCGGATAATCGCAAACAATCGTCATCCGTCGTTTGGTACTTAATAGCTAAAAAAACAAAAGTATTACGAATGAATTGTCTTTTTTATAAATCAGGTGCTTTTTGAAATGAGGTCGTGTTTGTCGAAAGAGGTAAGAGGTAATTAATATCCATGAATCCTTTGTGATTGTTTCGCAATGTTGGCAGGTATTACATTAAAGTTACATAATTAGATATGCTCATTCATCTAGAATTGTTGCAATTTAAATATTTGAAACAAATAGATAAGTAGGTAGCTACTAGGGTTTCTGATTTCTCGTCATTTTTTTATTCTCGAGTTTCGGGAATTCTCGAGGCCAAATTCTCGAGTTTTTCGGGACTCGAGTCTTTTAATTGAAACTGTTCAATTCTGTCGAAATATAATAAAAATACAGTTTTAAAAAAAAAATATTAAACGATTGCGCCACAATCAAAATTGAGAATTGGTACATCTTATTTGGGTAGGGAAAGAAACAAAAATTAAAATCTTCTTAACATTATTAACTAATAATCAAAACTTAGTACCTAATTAATTACTTAATAGGAACACAGTCATAAATACTAAATTTGACTAGACAGACTAGACTAGACCAGCCTAGAAGCAACGTTAATCTATTAAATAATTAGAAAACTTACTTTTGTCTTAGAAAACAGGCTTTCAAGAATATTATAAGAAAGAGTGAACAAAATGAATGAAAGAGCACGGAGCGCGGGCGGTGTTAAGGCGCTTATAGCCGTCCACTAGCGCCGCCAATAATAATTTTAGTACTCGTAAACCAAGTCAATATTTGAAAAACCGGCCAAGTGCGAGTCGAAGGGTTCTGTATTATTTTATTCTGTTTTTAGTATTTGTTGTTATAGCGGCAACAGAAATACACCATCTGTAAACATATTAACTGTCTAGCTATCACGATTCATGAGATACAGCCTGGGGACAGACAGACAGACAGACAGTGGAGTCTTAGTAATAGGGTGCCGTTTTTACGTAGTTTTGGGTACGGAACCCTAAAAAGAAACAACCATGCCCTCTCAAATTGTCTCTAATATTTTATGAATAACTCTATAATAATTTTCATTCTTTGTACTAGTTTTAAAACGCAATCAAAACGACCGACAATGGCCACTTTTGGTTCAAATGGATTTTAAAACCTACAGAAAGAATGATAATTGTTCAAAAGATAAAATATTAGAGACAAATAAGAGGGCTTTTTCTTTTTCCTTTTTTAATATTGACCTGGGGCCGTACCGGCTAACGAATCGATTATCGAAAAATCTGAATCGGTTTCAACTTAGAATGAAAAATCAAAGTAAGGAATTTCGTCTTGTACTTTCTGTTGACGTAATTTGGAAGATAACGATGTTCGTGTGACATCATGAAATGGGATTCGCCATTTTCGCCTAATTGGGGCTCGATTTATCTGTTTTAATTTGAAACCCGGCAGACTTTTCGAAGCTCGATTCGTTAGCCGGTACGACCCCTGGTTTACATATAATAAAAATTAATGAATTGGCCTTTCTAGTGGACGGCTAAGCGCGCTGTCGGCGAAAAAAGGTCGCGCTTCGCGTCTGCTACTATTCGAAACTCGAGAATTCTATAGCTCCGGTCTTTTTTTCTCGTCTCGAATGAAACCAAATTTCTCGAGTTTTCTCGAGTTCGAGAAAGCTCGAGCAGAAACTCTAGTAGCTACTGCAAATTTTTTTTGTGCCTAATGTGACTCATTAAAAAAGAAACTTCATGATCGTAAGTAGGTCTCTATATAGGCTCTTGTGAAAAACAATCTGTCAAGTTAATTTTCCGCTCTGTTTAACATTTTGTGTACTTACAACAAACAGTGTATAAAACTTCAAATAAAAATTGATTCAATACACAAAAGATAACTGCAAACTGTATTCAAATACTTCATCGACTTGCTAAAGATGTAGAGATGTAAGTTGCTAGTTTGTTTCCTGCCTGCCTTGACGACGCAGCTGTTTTGATCACGTTCTAATTCATGGCAGAGGAAAATTTTTATTCATCTTGGCGAGAAACAAAACACAATCACCTTGTGCCGTCAAAAACGAGCTCGATACAAGGAGTTCGCTTTCACGTGGCTTTGCTTCGCTAGTTCCCTCGGCAACGGTTGCGGGTTAAAACAGGATTACAGTGCGCAGCCGCCAACTGTAGGGCGGCCGGCGCGCAGGGCGCCCGCCTAGCTAGTCGCGGCAAAACCTGCCGCCCGCGCGAACGATGCGCCTTGCCGCGTCTCGCGATCGATAACCAAATAACCTAAACAAAAAAAAAGAAAAACCAGCCACCAAAAATATAATACCACGTTCCACCAAACGTTCCAAATTCAATTCGTGAGTAATTCAAATTCAGAACGGTCCATTCGCGATGCTGATTATAAACACCATGAAACATGGCCGAGTCCATTAAAACACATGATCACAACGCGACCCCAACGTGAGCTATTTCCAACGTTCGCAACATGTTTATGGAGCCATACAGTTTGTACATATTTGTGTTTTGTGTGGCATTACGTAAACGCAGGGGCTAAATCGATAAGTTATCAAACAGTTTTAGGGAGCAATTTAATTAACGATTCTGTATAATGACACCGCTTTAATCATACTTTGTCTGTTTAGGAGGTGTCACTGGTAAGTTTTGTAAGTAAGTCATAGTATTTTTTTTATGAAACCAAATAAGCATTATACTCAAGCATTGCAACAAAAGGTGCGTTTATAGCTGGATATTAGCGTGTTTAAAAATAAGATCTTAGAAAATCCGATACTGGAAGATTTTGTTATTATATAACGCTATCCTTGTTATGACGTAAGATTTGATGGTACCTAAGTGTGAACTCGTCACGCAAACTAGAACGTTTGTTTGGGTGCTGACTACGCAACTCAACCTTAAACCAAAATTTCCATGTTAAGTACTCTACATAACATATTCACGAAGCCGCCGTTTGCTTAAAAGTTCATATCAAATATCAAACTCATTACCAACTTCATTCCGTATTCAACTCAATTTAAAAACGAGACATACTAATAAGTAAGTTTCTAAATTATGTTCTTCAAAATTAATTTTTCTCTAAATCAACCCCTCACAATGAACAACAACTTGTAAGTTTGTGCCTTAATACCCTTTTTTTTCGTGGGTTTTTAGGTTGTGTTAGAGGATTAAAGATTCCTATTTGATTATTTATATTATTTATCACATTATTTTCTGATTTTGGCTTTCCACTATAATGTTAACATGAATCGACTTATAAAAAACTATTTTTTCTTAAAAAACGCCTTTTTGCAAAGGTCTGTAGCATAGCGACGTACCTACCTACATTTTTATTTCCAAAAGTTTCTCAATATTGGAACATGACCACCGAGACATCTTTTGACGTTGTCCGACAGATGATGGATGATGTAGCTAGCTTTGTGTATCAAAAAACTGTCTCCCGTGATTTTCGTCACATGTCAAGTCATGAATAGGGAGACATCTCATTTTTATGAAAAAGTATGGTTATAAAATTAACATAATTTTTACAGTAATGATGATTAGGAAAAATTGCCACCGGGAATTGGGTAAAACATTTCACAGTCAGAGCCATTCCTAGTTTTAGTTATTACTATAAGTTAGTGTAAGTAATTAATCATAATCATAATCATAAATCATTTATTTGCTTGAATATGGTACAATACATGGTTCCCGCATATTCTACCGAATGGTTCGATGTGCAAATACTTTAATTGATGTCCAATGTTCATATTATAATCATTAGATCTGATTCAAAATATAATTAAGTAGTCAATATTAATTAAATAATAAATAAAATGAAATTACAATGTCACACTGATAAAAATTAATGGAAAAAATTACAAAAATATTCAATAGTCAAAATTATCTAAACAGCACAAATATGTATATTCATAATAAAGTCATAATAAAATTAAATCATAATAATGTCAAATAGCTATAAGTAAAGAAAAACATTTAAATGTTTTATCATTTAAGTAATCATCAATGGTATAATAATTATTTTCTTTTAAAACTTTTGACAGCGTTCTTTTAAACTTTGTTAGTGGCAGTTCCTTCATTTCATTAGGTAATTTATTATATAGACGAATTGCCATACAGTATGAATTTTTAGAATGCAATTTCAGTCTACGCTGAGGAATGTACAAATAAAGTAAACAAATCCTGGTGTTCATAATAAATAAATAAATAATCTTGCGATTTTGGCATAGAGTAAAATATAGACAATTATGTACCTATATGGTACCTCCCTGTTGTTACATAAAACCAGAAAAAATAAGTTGGTAAGAAAACAACGATTTAAAGGTAACTTAATATAATCTTTTCACTTCTCATGCTCGTAAAGTTCGTCTTTATGTTGGGTATAGGCTGCATAAAATCACTTTTTATGCTCTAGTGCATGGGTCTCCAAACTTTTTAAAAAAAGGGCCAGACTTAATCCTGCACCAACTCCCAAGGGCCATTATCTAGCTAGCTCCATACCAACATACTGTAAATTACAGTATTGTTGGTACGATCCGGCCTGCTTAATTTGGAGACCCCTGCTCTAGTGCATAAAGTAAAATCTTCGTCTAAGTCTCAGACTTTAAGACAAAGGTCGTCAGGTAAACAGCCACACACGCAATTTAACTTCGTTAAATTAACTTGTTATTTAATTGTTTCTTCATTTTTTGTTGTGTTATACTTAATACTTTTTTATTTTGATAATGGGTATCAATTTTATTGAAAGACCTTGAAAAAAAATTTTTTTTTCAATTTTTGGATATGGGTATTGGGTATCAAATGAAAGGCCTTGATGAGCATATTCCAAAAATAGATATTTTGTCACAAAAAATTAAGAAAAAACAATTTTTTTCTTAAATTTTTGAATATGGGTATCAAATGAAAGGCCTTGATGAGGACATTCCAAAAATATATATTTTGTCACAAAAAATTAAGATAATATTTTTTTTTTTCAATTTTTGAATATGGGTATCAAATGAAAGGTCTTGATGAGCACATTCCAAAAATATAGAATTTGTCACAAAAATTTAAGAATTTTTGTTTTTTTTTTTTACATTATTGTTGTTTAATTTCCTCACAATCGAAGTGAAAAGCAGAGTGTATAACTCGTACATAAAACCCATTTTATGCACTTGTTGTACAATCTACTATTTCGTTTAAGGCTCCGTTACGCGAAATCATTTGTCTCTGTCTTTTTCTTTACGTGTAAAGAGTATGAAAAATAACCTCACTTCTGCACTTTTTCGATGTTTTTAGTTGTTTTTTCATCATTATCTTTAGCACAATTATCTTTCGTAAAAAAAAAGTTTTGGAGCAACTGCACAGTACGTTAAAGTGTATTTTGATGTAGAATTCAATACGTTTACGCTATTATTTACGCCAAAAATATGGCCCGCGACAAGCGCTTTTGATGATATTCAGATTTTTTTTTACAATCATCTGTGAAGTTTATCCGCAATTTAATGTTTGTAGCAACTAGGTAAACTCTTTAGCTTGTCGTATGATTTTTTGGTGGCTACAAGTTTACGTTTTCTATATAAAGATATGGCCGGCGCAAACCATGTTTTCCTATTACCGCCCCTTAAATAGAATAACTTAGCTTAGTGTTCAGTTCAAACATTAGCAGTTTTTACTGTTTTTAAATAAATTCGCCGGTTTTCGTATAGAGGATTTCCGAAAACTTGCATTTTTACATTAACATTTTCTTAATTTATTTTACAACAATGAACGCTGTTGTTACAAAATTTTTATGTAATAATGTTTGAACATAAGCTAAGTTATTAAATTTTTATTAAAGGAAAAAAAAAGTGCAATTAAAACAAAACACTGTATTGTGTAAGTGTGTGTACTTTAATTTGTTACTTTTTACGTATTTCTTTTCTATGTGATTAATTTTAACTTTGTTTTTCTAAAACCATATTTATTAAGTACTTTTATAAGTTTTTTCGTTTGTCTTTTATTTAATTGTTAAATTTTATCGTCGAAGTAATGTCGAAAACAACATTTGCTCGCTTTAAGTTAAATTAATTGATCGGGATGTAACTGTTTCCCATTCAATACAGCGGTAGTTTCTGTTCACGACATGGTAATTAAATGGTGACAATAACAGAAATAGGTCAGGCAGCTAATCATTTATAGCATGCTCTAAGTTTATAGCGGTGTTGTATGGTATGGTTATAAAACAGGGAAGGAGGTTTCATCCAATATTGCTTTTGAGGTCATATCAAGAACTAGGAAGAGTATATTAGGATGTTACATAACGTATTTTGTTTCTGTGTCCAAATATCTGTGTACAAGTAAAATAATGGACATCCGTGTTATTCATCAAAAGTTGTGAAAGGCCTATGCTTGTTAAAAGGGATTTCTTGAAAATCATTATTCATAGTCGCTCAGTAACGACAAACGCTCTATAAACCTTTAATAAAGTTAAAGAAGGGTGCGGCCTAATTATTTATCCCTATTTTAATAACATGGTCGACTACATAACAAAGAGAATGTAAAAAACTAGCATTTTACATAACAGCAAAGACTTCTAGTCTATGCATAACAGCATACAATTCTTGATAACAGCTGATTGAAGTGACAGCTTTCACGTTATTTTAAAACATATTGACATGTCACAGATAATTGTTTTCTTTTATCGGAAGATGTACAGAAGCGCGTCTTACTCCTTAGAGTAATAAGTAATTAAGATGTGGAAATCAGCCCGTGGATTTCCCTGTTTTGTCTATGGGTTCATGAATAATGAAATTATAACGTTTAATAAGCCTTAACAGCATTTTAACTAAAATTATCTATAACTCTATTTTATGTTTTTTTATGACTTAGAGCATTAATGCTCTAAGTTTTAAGGCGGTGAAAATATACTAGTTTTAAACTAACTTATATTAAACTCTATTTTTCGAGACACTACAGTCAAATGAGATTGATTGATAGGTATGCCAAATGCTTGTTAAATTGCCAGAGTTTTAAGGGTTAAAGGGATATGTTGCTAGGGTTGACACAAACTAAAATAGTATGAAAAAAATTCAAACAAGAATCAGCAAAAACTTTCATTGTAATAATTTATAAGAATAGAATTAATAACAGACATTTGCTTGATACGATGCGTAGGTATATTCATACTTCTTGAATATTAAACGGATTATTTTGCCAGATTAAAGAATACTAAAGGATCAGTTTGAGGTCACTTATTTCTGTAAATTGGAACTAACGAACTAACTTTTCCTTAATAAGAAAAACCTAAAACTAACAAAAGTTCTCATTACTACGGTAGATTAGAGCTAAAATCCATTAAAACCTCACGCTAAGTACCACATAGGAAAATGTAGTACCTACTTGTAAAGAGATTACAGTCGCTATTTTGTCCGAGCAAAACATGGCACGTGTTGGAAGCTATTTCTAGAAACATATTTACTGATGGAAGTTACCGGGCCACTAGCGGAGAACATGGACATAACGGATGTTAGTTCATTTGCGGGAATGAGTTCTCGAACTTATTAAAATTTCACATTCCAACTGCAACATATTTTATCTGCCTCTTATATGCGATGACAAACATCTCCATTTCGGGCAGCTCTTTTTACTTCGGCTCCACACGTTGGCACAAACCTTGGCTAATCGTTCCTTGATGCTTTTGAAAGGGATATAATTAATTGGGTGACTGGAAATAATTAAAGGCTACTGTTAATGGGATACTTAAATGCTAAACCTGGCAGCGGTTTTTTTTTGGGCGACAAAATAACTAAACGGGCGACGAACGGTGGATTAATAAAAATACGTATAAAACGGGCGACTAGGTACATGTGGTAGATAAATAATTTAAATGAGTGACAAAAATACTGAGTGGGCGACTATTTTACCAAGTAGGTAACTGTATAACTGATTTAAGCTGGGCAACATGGTATTTTTGTCATCATCTCGATTAGGTTATGTTGCCAAATTTTAAATGTTTTGTGTGCCCTAAGATTGTCGCCCAAATAGTAATTTGGTCGCCCTTTCTGAAACACCCATTTTCAACATTTGTAGTCGCCCTCAGTCACCCACTTAGTATTTCAGTGCGTTATATTCAATATTTTTTATTCCCAAAATGGGAATTGATTGTTACCCGATTAAATACTACACCTTTTGAAATAACCTCTTTAAAGCATTTTTTACAAAACTGGCAACATACGATGAATTTGACAATATTGTGACCAACGTGTAAGACCGGCATCTAGACATTCTGTTAGTCGCTGGTCGCTGATATAAAAGGCTCGTTTTAACAGCTGATTATGACAATAGAATGCAACTTTTTCATGTAATTTTCAAAATTAAGTACCTACCTACTACGAAACGTCTCAAAAATAGTTACGTTCTTATTCCGTTAGACTATTAGCTTTTAAATCACTTTTACATCATACTTGCTCGGTAACTAGGATTTACTTATATAGTATGAGGCTGTGTAAGTTGGCATGTGCAACACAGTGCATTGTTTAGATAGAACGTTCCATTTTCAAATCACTTTACAATTCAAGGATGGTGAATGCTTTAACTGTAAAGTTACTTTACAATTCAAGCATTTAAAACTCCTTAGTGAAACAATCTCTTTTCTTTTATTATAAACTGACGAAACTTTTGGCTGAAAAAAAAACAATGAAAATGGCGGCATTTAATTTAAGTTCAAGCTAGGTATGCAAAATTCTGCAATGCAAAAACAGCTGATTTTTTTCGTGATTTCGAGGTTGGTCCCATAATGAAAGTTGTTCAGTTTAATGGTCTCAACCCCACGAGTTTTAAATGAAATAACCCTTTAACGTTTTATTTTTATTTTTGTTTTAATGTTTTTGTTTTTATTTTTATTACCTCGCATGAATGATGTAAAATAGTATGCTTACCTCGGTTGTAAGTAGCTATTACACCCTCGAACTATATTCACCCTCGCTCGCTACGCTCGCTCGGGCGTCTAAATATCTCGGGTGCACTCGATCCATTAGCGCCCTTTGCGAGCTGCGCTCGCACGGGCGCCAAATTGGATCTTGTTCTGTAATAGCTCACTTACATCCCTTGTGTAACAAACTACTATTAAACCATAGTGCCGAACTAATCTGGTCACAGTGATCACTGATTTTTATTACCGACTCTATTCGATTCCGTGTAAAAAATAATAAAGGAATATTTTCACAGAGACGAAAATATTTATGTTATTACACGCGAAAATGAAGCTAAATTATCAATTTTGGTTTTCTTCTATTAAAAGTGAAAAACTCCTGAAATAAGATTTTTCTCGTGTTCCATTTAATCATTTTATCACTTTCTAAAACTTGAAACTGAAAATAAAAATAATTCGATTCAAAGTTCATACAATTTGGAATCGATTTGTTGTGATAATCGAACATTCCCTGTTATCAATTTCTTTGGTCAGTGTCTCTAATTGTCATTCTCAACAGTTGTCAAAACGGGCATTATATCTCGAAAACTTATATATTAGTGAAAAGGAATACACCCATTTTTTTACTCTACGTCCTTCGCTCTGTTTTCATAAAAAGAGTTGTATTTTTATGTGGAAAGCATCCTTTCAGATACTGCTCATAGTTACAACATAATCGTGGAATTTCCTAAAAAAATTTTTTTTCTGATTTGCTTTTGGAGTTGCCATATTATTACATCAAATCGTGGGTAAAATTGACTCTACTCTACACCTCTCTACACCTACTTATATGTTAGCCCCATAGTTGTTCAGGGAATAATCCAACCCACTTTTATTGACCTATTTGGCTATCCACGTGGATGGGTTCGTTATATTGCAAACTCTATAATACTGAGTTCTTTACAGGATGAAGATATATTTATCGATCTTCGTTACATTAATTAACATCGATCATTTTATTGATTGATAATATAAATCTCACTGTGTCTTAGTTGATGTTCAGTTAATTTCGTACCTACATAAATAAAGTTTGATGCGTGTCGTGCGTGATCGTACTGGCACCCTGTAAGGCCCGCTATTAGGCGGCCAAATTGTCGATGTCACAAGGTTTTGAAATTATTCAAAACCTTGTGACATCGACAATTTGGATATTATAAAGAGAAAAACAAAATATAAAACTGGGGTTTTTATTGAATAATACAATTTATAAAAAAATGCGATATTATTTATATGTTGATAGAAAAAAAGCACCATTTTTAGGGTTCCGTACCTCAAAAGGAAAAAACGGAACCCTTATAGGATCACTTTGTTGTCCGTCTGTCTGTCTGTCCGTCCGTCTGTCTGTCAAGACCCTTTATCTCGGAAACGCGTGGAGGTATCGAATTGAAATTTAAACCATACACTAAGGTCTACGGGCCCTTGAAGCTGTAAAAAAATCAAACTTCTAAGTTAACGTAAAAAAAAGATACTGCCGTTTAGGGCGCAAAAAACGCATTTTCGATACTCTCAAAGGAATCAAAATTCATAGGGTACTTCCCGTTGACCTAGAACTATGAAATTTGGCAGGTAATAGCGTCTTATACTACACTTACAGGAATAAATCTGAAAACTGTATATTTGTAATTAAATCATAATAAAATATGGTCATTAAAATACGTAATTATTAATCATCTTGGTGAAACAACGGTATGCGCGGTCATAGTTTAACTTCTAATTACTTTTGGATTAATCGCGCCACTAATTCTTTTTAAAATATCAATATTTATTATTATTAATTATTCAGATACTTTCAAATATTGTTATAGTTAATTACTTTTCAAAATAAAATTAAAAAGTAATAAATTTGGCACTAAATATTTTCGCAACATGGCGGTATGTCACGCTGTATGACAGGGGGTCTTCTTCATCTTATATTTGTTTTGGCAATCTACTTTCTTCTTGGAAGTAATTTTTGCCAGTGTCAAGTGTTGAATAGTTCAGTGGTAGATTGTTTCAGTTTACATTAAAATGCGGATGCATCGCATTCCAATGTTGCTTGGAGCATTTGGCACCAAGTATAATCAAGACAGTTTACTGGGTAAGGTCAGCCGAGGTAGCCACCACTACAATAAAGTCTCGGCTTCACACAACCAAAATCGCGCCTATTTCCATTATCCCACATATTGTTCAGTTGCGTAGACACTTGTACCACAAAACTGCACCAATTTTAAGACACAATATCCACTATGAATCAATTTGCTAATAATTAAAACAGTCACTGAACCGAACGAACTCGACGAAATGGCGCCAAAAACTCCCAACAGGGGGTCAAAGAGTAAAACAATCAACGGAGTGCATTCCAGCAGACCAATAGCTATCACCACAGAGTAGGTATATAATAATCAGCGCGTTTTTAACAATATGACGTGACTCGAACCAGACTTTCGGAGCAAGGGTCCTGTTGGAATACACCCATTTTCTCTAATAACATTGCGATAGATAAAACCATTTCACAGAACATTATACAGTGTACTATTGATATACAGCGCCATCTGATGACAATCAACAGAACTTGTATTTTATACAGGTGCGGTGGGTTTGTAATTATTTTATTTTTTCTCAAAAATGCTTGGAAATTCGAACATTATTTTGACAACCTTCTTTGTGCTAAATCGGAGTTTACAGACGTGACATTACTTACGTGTAATAATGGATTTTCATACAAAAATTGCCGGCGTCTGTCCAGCAATGTTTCTATTAAAACTCATTACACACGTGTAATTCAGAAATGGAGCGAACTTTTCAATGAAACACAAATATAGGTATCAAATGTCGCCTTGATGAGCGAGCAAATTCCAAATTTTTTTTTTAATATTCTGTATACTGGTATCACGTGGAAGGCCTTGGTGAGCACATTCCAAAAAATTGAAAATAAAATAAAAACGAAAAAAAACTGTTTTGGTGCAATATGGGTATCAAATGAAAGGCCTTGATGAGCGCATTCCAAAAAGATAAAAAAGAATTAAAAACGAAAAAAAAAATTTTTTTCAATATGGGTATCAAATGAAAGGCTTTGATGAGCACTTTCCAAAAAACTGGAAAAAAAAATGTAAAACTGGAAATAAATGAAAAAAAATCCGGATTTATTTTTTTAAATATGTGTATCAAATGAAAGGCCTTTATGTGCACATTCCACTTTCCATTTTCTTTTTTCAATTACTGTAAGTAATTTAAAATTAAAATAAAAAGCTTAAAACTTTTAAAACTAAAAAGTTAAAAGTTTAAAAGTACTACACAAGCCTTGGCCGCAACCAGGCATTTATGGACTCACGTATGTTCTTCAATGCCTGTCTTGAGTGCCGCTGCAGTAATGTACTATTCCATTTCAAACCTTCGCCCGTGGTCACTTCTTTGTCGTAATCCCTGGAAGGGTTATTTTCCACGTGGCGACAAAGGATTTCAAATGGTTATCTATATATAGCAGTCTGCTGAACGGATTTTGATGTTATTTTTTTACAGTTTGGTAGCTTGGAGTCCAACTTATAATCTAAGCAATTTTTCACATAATTCCGGTAGGTAGAACCTGGGATAAAGCTTGAACTATCCGTAGTACAGTCTTCATATAAAAAACTAATAACTACCAACCACTTTTTTTCAAAATATTTCCTTTGTACCGACACAACTTTTCTATAGCTTTATTTTATGTATAGATGTAGGTCTGTACGGAACCCTCGGTGGGCGAGCCCGACTCGCACTTGTCCGGTTTTTTCATTTAATACTGATTGAGAAATACAGTTTTCATATAAAACTAATAACAAAAGTCTATTATATTGTCCAAATTTTAGTCATAGGCCATCTTAAATCTATTAAAAATTAAAGTTATTATAAAACGACAATACCTTTTTAAAATTGAATATATATCACACATACAGAAATTTATCAGGATAGTAGGTAAGTAACAAAAAATTATTCTGTGATTAATTTTCGGCGCCCTTGGTACGTGGGCCGAGTTAGGGGTATTGAAAAATCGACTTAAATTTATTTTAAACTAAAGCATGAATCTACCAATAAAAGTAATTTAATCTATTATTTTGATTATAATTACTTATACTATAAGTACTTGATAATTGCATTTAATGCAAAAAAATAAGCTTTAGAAAATTATAATTTAGTAACAATAAAAAAACATTCTATTCAACACCAAATTCTTAACCAACATAATTGTATAGTTATGTTATATTATATAAATAGTTTCTATAATACATAAAACACTTTTAATCAGAAATTAAAAAGAGGGCTATCTTTTGGGCCGATGTATATCCATTGGGCTTTCATAGGAAACCTTACCCCAGTTCAATATAAATTGCAATAAAAAACAAGAATATAAAAAATTAATAAAACTTACCGGTAATTTAATGGCAAACAGATTAATTATGTAGTTTAATTTGTTAAAAAAGAACTCTACTTATTTTTGCAAATTTTTAATAAAGACTTACTCTTCTGAAGTTAGAAAATGTGTACTAGTTAGATAAGAAATGCGTACGTGTACAGTCACGAGAAATAAGATGTACACACAATAGAACTTTGTCACACTACGTTTTGAATAGCCTAGGTATAACATTATCACACTGAGATATATTGATTGAATGTGGCATAGTTCTAAAGTGTGTATATTTATTATTACTCGTGACTGTACTGTGACGCAGTATCACAGAGGCGAAATAGCAGAAATTCGTATGAGGTCGTATTATAAAACATACTTATAGAACTTTTTAATACAAAATACCCTGGTAAATAGCTGTTAGGCAAATTAAATCTCTTTTGATTAACTAAAATTTGATTCATATTGAATCACGTCTGAAAACTTGTCACGAAACGAAGGTCACGTCAAGTACCGTTTGCACGTTTTAAAACTACGGCCTCTGATCGACTTAATCATTTATATAACATAGCTTAAGGTTGTTAAACATAATACCGGGTGTAACAAGACACTCAACGAAGCCGAGGTGTACGTATTCTGCCCATCATCATCAGGGCCATTTCTGTTCAATATTATTGCTGGGAAACGATTTTTTTTGGTGTTAAAAAAGCATTGCATACATTACCACGCAATGTAACGCGTACAACAGACCGCGCCTGTGAGTGAATGCTACATAGCTGCGTGCGGCCGAGTTGAAAGGCAACGTTTACAGCTTGACCATATAAGATTTACCGAGTAAATGGTGGTAAAAGTTCGAAATGAACGATTATCACAGAACAGCCCGCTGATTTTGTAACTTTGTTGCAAATCAACACTGACAGAAATCGCAGCTACATTGCTGCTTTACTAAGAACCAATGTGACAGCAATCTTACTTAAAGCAGCAATGTAACTGCGGTTTCAATCGATTTCAATCGAGAATTGTTAGCTACAGAGTTACGTAATCAAGGCACAGTTCGGACATTTACTATTAAGAGTTGATAAATCTTAGGTTTAACTGGAAAATCTTAGGATTTACATAAGTTCGGGGTTTTACAGTAACATATAGGTACCTACATAGGTAATCATTGAAGTTTTAAAACTGACTCAAATGATGGAATACTCAGGGCCTAACGAATCTATTATACGTAAGTAAGTATAACAAAATCACAGATACCTAGGTTTATTGTAAGTAAAGATCTCCGAACGTTTATTCACCGTGTCGAATGAAAAGCAGTATGTAATGAGGTGGTTTTATTACAAGTGCTGAAACAGCTGCTGAAAATGTCTATTTTGAAATAAGCTTGTTATTTTCCCAGCAGTAAAGTCAAGATCGATATCACCAACGTCTGGCCCACGAATAACAGTCAAGTTTCAGTGCTAATAATAATCTTATTTGAATACTAAATGTAGGTAAATATTTTATAACAAGTGACTTTCAAAGGTTTCAGTTCTTCAAGGGTGCCGGTACAAGGACAACTATACGTATGTTAAAATAAAATACAAAACGATATACTTACTTAATAATATATTTAAATGCAAATTTAGAATTTTTCTGAGGTAACTAAATAACACTATTTTAGTTAATGAATAATTATATAAGATAAAGAAAGAAATGTTACTTTGAATACATTTTTTCAGAATGAATTAGGTACCTACTGAAATCGTTGAAGTGATTGGCAATTTTCCTACAGACTGAATACGCTTGCTTTGCGTTAAATGAAAAACTGAATCGCAATTATTTGACTGATTGAAGGTCGATAACAATGATTTTTTTGTGTTTTTGTCAAATATTTTTGATTGGAATAACTCAGCTTCAGAGTAAGCTTTCCACAATTGCAAATTTTTAGTTGGTTCTATCATCCCATCGACTGCGAGAAAATATGCTATTTTTCAAGATATACAAAAAAAATGAGCTATCAAAAATAGTTTCAGGCACCAGGCATTATATTTGGTAGTCAAATTAAGCATGACAATACATTTAAATAGAAATCTTATGTATGTAACGACGTCAAACTTAATTGAATAGAGTAATTTAATGACAAAAGCTTCACAACTGAGTAAAATCTTGTTCATTAAACATGGTCCACGTTGATGAAATTGTGTTCGAAAACCTAATTATGCTGTGCATTGAGGCGTGTATTGCCATCGAAATTAATATCTCCTCGTTTATAAATGTGACGAATTTGCGTACAGCTGTAGCTGTCTCTGTAATATGTTACTTGATTGCTGCTTGTAATTTTTATCATAACATTAATAGTGCTTTTTCATTAGCAATATTGATTATCGGTACAGTTACTTGTACTATTAGCTATTCTGTGGTACAGTAATAAAGATATCTATTTAACTGGTGGACATAAAATAATGAAGTAACCCTAATGGGATAATTCCCACTTACCATTTGTCTCCCCAATATCTCAATACACGTAATTATAGAATATTATTTTGGTCGTCCTTGCATTAATCCTACTAATATTATAAATGTAAAAGTTTGTGGGTTTGGATGTTTGGATGTTGGTTCCTCAATCACGCAAAAACTACTGAACGGATTTGGTTGAAATTTGGCTCACAGATAGTAGATAGCTAGATTAAAACATAGAATACTTTTTATCCCGATATTCCCACGGGAACGGGAACCAAGCGGGTAAAACCGCGGGCTGCCGCTAGTAAAGTATATATATATTATTATATATGTTCAAAATACACACAGACTGCCCTTCTCAATGTTATTTCCTGTCCCGGGCCAGCTGGAAGAAATTTAAATATGAAATAAGCTGTGCCCTTGTACTACTCTTCTGTCCATTATTTTTCTTGTAAAAATGTTGTGTGTACTAAATATATAAATAAATAAATGAAAAAAAATAAAGACTACGGTTTTAATAAACGAACAGCCGAAGGCAAAGTAAGCTTGCCTTATTACATAAAATATAACATATAAAAGAGGCTACCGATAGTGTTTGGGAACATTACATAATTGAATCCAGAAGAATGAAATAAAAGTCCAGAACTCATAGAAAAGTACCAACGAAGAAGCTGTAACCGTGAATCACAATGGTATCACGGACCCTGAAGGAATTTAAATCTTCTCTCTCCTTCTTTCATGTTATTTATCCCACATGGTAACTTTCCTTAGTCTGCTTCCTCACTTCGTTCTGTCTCCATATCATTTTCGGTGACATAATTGCATTCAACGATCTCCTTCAGCACTACTTTCTACCTTATCTTGGATCTTCCTCTGAAACCTGAACTTTCAGTCGGCAATTGTACCCTTAGCCACAGAATATATAATATTAGTTTACGTTTTTTTACTCATGTGATATTAGCACGAAAAACTACCGAGTGCTAATCAGATCCGTATCGAGCACAATGTCTGTATTGAAGTATACACGCTGAAATTTTAGTCATTTGGTTCCCGCAAGGGGATGGTTCCACTCATGAGTCATGATTATAAGCAACTTTTACTATGCGGCCAACTCTGAAATCGTAAAAAAGAATCGGATGGTCCGGGAGTGCCGGCAGAAGTGAAAACTTGAATATTAACTTTGTGCATTTTTGATATTTTGAAATTAGCGACAAAGGATTAAAATTATTTCTTTCCTATTACTATACAGTCACACAATTCAATTAGTTTGTAATTAAGAAAAGTTCTAAAGATTTCTCGCCAGTGCCCTTTTTAATTTCTACATGCACGCATTCTTCGATTTAAACTTATAGTCACAGATTTTTTTTATCTTACTCTATGAGTCACAGAGTATAAATAAGTCTATGATTTCACCGAAGAGATCGCTGCTATTAGTTCCATTTTCAAAATTAGCGCGTTGCTGGTGACGCAAGTATTTACATGACGTCTTAAAATGACGCGCTGCCATTTTCAACGCGCCCCGTAGAAAGAGAGGGGGATACTTCCGCCGTCAGCTGTCTTCTCTCCATCCGTCACATCCGTCCAACGCATTTTCGATCAGCCACGTGATACCTGACGCGAGTTTAGCATTTTTTCCCCATACAAAAAGCGCACAACGCCGCTAAAGAAGTTTTCACTTCAAAAATCTGCTGTTCCATACAAAAGCACAATACCTACTCAACCTAAATGTATGGTAAAGCTGATTTTTTTTCGCGGTATCAGAGTTGACCTAATAGTAAAAGTTGCTTGTAATCATGAGTGGAACCACCCCACTGCGGGATCCAAATGATTAAAATTTCACGCTGTATGCAGCACCACCTACTTACCTCCTTCAAGGGAACTAAGATATTCAACACAAAAAAACGATTGTGCTCGATATGATTTGGATTGCTAATTCGATAGTTTTCGCGAGTGCTGACGAAATGAATAGTACTTTATTTGAATCAAAAATAATATAATCAAACGTAAAAATATTTGTTTCCAATTAAGTTTGCTTACAAATCTACAAGCAATATAGAAGGTCATATGAGTAACCTATAACGTTCAAACAATCTCCAAGGACGTCCGTTTTATTTGCAAGTCTCGCCAATGGGCTTGGTTGGCGCTTCTAGCTAAAATATTCCAGTAAGTACTTTCCAAAGATGAGTCTTTGGAAGGTACGAGTAGGTACTTTCAAAGACTCATTGTCTGAGGCTTACTATGGGCTCTTGAGGCAAAATCCTATAGGGCACAAAGAAATAAAGATAATCATAAATTCAGGTGTTTGTTAAATAGTTATATAATATTAAGTGTTTATTTCACGACCTCCGTGGTCGAGTGGTTTATACGACGGTTTTCAATCTCTGAGGTCCCGCGTTCGATTTTCGGCTGTGTCTACTTATTTAGAAAATGAACTTTTCTATATTGGCTTAGTTCTGGGTGTTTGTAGTTCCACCGTTGTCTATGATTTACATAACACAAGTACTTTGGCTACTTACTTTGGAATCAGAGGAATGTTTGTGATCTTGTATTATACAGGGTGCATTTGAAATCACTCTCCAAATTTTAAGGATGTGTTTAGTCCATGAAACTGAACAACTTTCTCTAAGAAACATAGGGTCAAATATGTAAAAAAAATGGACTTTTCATACAAAACAAAGAGATCACGTGATCAGTTTAGTATGGGATGACCAACATTTTTTGGCGTATTTTGATACATGTTTCATAGAGAAAGTTGTTCAGTTTCATGGACTGAACACATCCTTAAAATTTGGAGAGTGATTACAAATGCACCCTGTATTTATTTATTTTATTTTGAGATTGTGAAAAAAACTAGGGTACATACTAAACTAATATATGTTTTTAACAGACTAAGTACCTACTCCTTTTCGGTCGGTTAAAAGTGGAGCTGAGAAAGCTGCGTCACATTTTTATTACAGCGATAAAGTTCATAAGGTCTCATTTACCAACAGGAAATAAATTATGTAGTAAGTAGGTACCAGAAAAGGAAAGTTTAGGAAACCCTACCTAAATGGCTAACATTCTATGCGTCTGAATGCTACGCTTATTATTAAAGCTTTAAAATAAGTAGTAAACTATAAAATTACGTACCGTAAGCATGTCAGTTCCATACAATACACAAAAGTTTGCGATTTTCATAAGTTTTCAACATGTGATTTAATCGTCTATTGCTTATATATTTAAGATAGTAAGCGTGGCGTTTAAACGTATATAATCTTACCATTTGACTAATTATTGGGGGGGCTTTATTTTTAAAACGCCTTTTTAAAAAAACTGTGTGATTGGGAAACTCGCTTTTCAGAATCGAGTTTTAACCGTGGTAGGGATCTGGAACGTCGCGTCGGTCGGTCAGTCAAACCTACAACTGAAATACATTCTTTATTGCCATCTATGTGACACTTTGATCAATACGTAGGGGTCACTGATCTCGTTATTCCACCCTTTTCCATTATTTAAATAAAATAGTTTTCCTTTGTCTTCGGTTGCAGTTAATCTATGAGCTTGTCGTTTAAAGCAGACATATTATTTTCAATTGAATTCATTTTGATAACGTGCTTTATGAGACGAAGGAATAAAAATTAGACGGAAGCTTGAACTTTGTCATAAAAAATTGTGTATAAACAGACATAAAGAAATATTCATTCGATTTTCCTCGGCAGTTTCCCTTCGTCTTGAGGGGATTAGGCGTATACAATCCTATATTCGCAATATGACATTGGAATTACGCAAAATGCTGTAATCTCAAATTGACATTATTCTTATAATGTCATTTGGGTAAATTCCAGTTCCGCATAATGTCACTAGGTAGGTAGGTACGCAAAAAGCAAAATGTGCTTATTTATGCGAATTTAATAATCCTACTGTCAATTATATGCACGCATATTACCACGTGATAGGTATCTATGTACCTACTTATAAAAATGGAGGGATAAAGCAAAAAGTTTGGCTTATTAACTTTGCTTTTATTGAAATTATTAAAGAAGGTGAACTTTGTTACAAATTACGAAACAAAAGAAACTTTTGAGAAGAAAACATTTTTCGTGCAAAAAGCAAAGAATTTTCGTAGGTACTTTATACTTACATTATGTTTTATATTTAAAAAAAATTAAGCACTCTCTCAGACTGTATTTAGGTATAAAGTTTGTTATTTATGATCCTTTTAATGTTTTTCATGGATATGTGTAAACCTGACTTCATAAAAGTATTTTGTCCGCGTAAAAACAGATTTTATCTGCCGTTAAATATTGCATCATCGATCGTAAGGTAGACAACCTATTTTTGTTCAAGAACCGTTCTATTGCGATTCTCGCCGATATGTTTCACAGTCTAATACACGACACGAATGGAAAACGTCCACACTCCGAATAAAGCTTTATTTATAGAGTACCTACTTAAAAACGAACCTGGCTTTTAATGCACTGTTTACTGAAAGCAGTTTGGGAGTTGCATTCAAAATAGCTTTGCACATTCTCGCGTTTTCCTATGTATTATTTTAGTGGCATTTCAAGCGTACGTGTTCAAAATACGTCAGCTAAGCTCTGAATGAGTAATAATTTTTTATAGGCAACTTGTTGAGTTACCTATGTGATTTCTTATGATTTAAGGGTAGTTTACTTGTTAGTAAAAATCGCCGGCTTTTAGTGTTCAAATCTCCACAGAACACATAATAGATATAACGTATAGACATCAGTAATTAAATACAATTATTTTGCTTACACATGTAAGTTATGCCTCTATATGTAAGAAGTACATAGCCTACCTAGTGAATCAACTCCGGAATGTTCCGGATATGACAAAGGCAGTTATGGCAACTATTATATTATCCGGAACTCTTTTATAATGTCGTCGAGATGCGACTTGTTATTTTATAGCAATTTCATTAAATAAGAGAAAACATCAGATCAGAGCAAATACAGCTCTTTTTCTATGGAATAAAATTTCTTCAGTCGTGAAGAATATTGAATACTGAAATATTATTTATTGTATACCATGTTAAATATACATGGGATAATATAAAGGAAGAACAATTGGAGGCCATCGCTAAATAAAATTCTGTCTTATACTCAAGTTTAACTTTGAAGAACTCTTTCTCTACTTTATACCAGATGCGAACATAAATAACATTTTAATGTGACACGGTAGTAAAATATACCTTGTTCGCTTTACACAGTAATATATGTCTCTGTCATATTACTCGTATTATGTACGTACCTACAGTTACGGGTTGCCTTGCCATAACTTTCAGGTACCAATACGGGACAAAAAAGGTTAATCAAAGTCCTCTTTTTCTTATTCGAGGTATTCTTCGAAGCGCACTCATTTTGAAGCGCACCTAAATAGGTAAGTAATTTGTTTTGATAATGCACCTATTTAGGGTGCACTTCAGGGAATAGTTTAGGTGCGCTTCGAGGAATACCTCGTTTATTCGAAGTGAAATCCTTTAGATAAGTAATACCTACTTACTATAATTACTTGCGCCCAGTTCGGGCTCGCCTTTTTTCGAAATTATCGAAATATGGGACAAATACGGGACACGTAAGCAATACGGGACGCGATGGTCAAATACGGTGACAGTCCCGTATATACGGTAATTGTGAAGCGGGATTCGAAAAATGATTAAAATCGGCCCACCCTTGTGTCTGTGTGTGTGTGTAATCTTGACATTAATTACCTAATTTTATTGTAGGTATCCTGGAATTGAATTGAATTATTTTATTATTAATTTCTGTGATTGTTGTAAATAATAACAAAAATGACTGCTATAACATTACCTACTAGGTATATAAATATATTTGCATGCTATTGCTGATGGCTAAACGAGCTGAACTTAATTAGAAATATAAGATCTCCAGTGTACCTTGTTTAAAAGCAAATAAATGATTTCTAATTTCTAAGTTTACGAAAGCTTGGCCGAGCCATGACGGCTCTCCAAGAATGCCCTTCGTAGAATTCTGAGATTCCCAAGTGCAAACAAAACTTAGTCTATAGTCTGAAATCTTTAAGTAAATAACAACGCTATTTACTTGATTGTGGCTGCTAAACATCATAAGAATTTAAGTTTTGTAACGAAGTTCGTGTACAAACGAGTCAAGGATTGGAAGTCTTAAAAACTTCAACTTAATTTGAAACTTCGCGGCCGACACGTGCAATCCAATGCCCTTTAGGAGATTTAAACTTTTCATGTTGCAAGTTAGTTTCGCAACACATTTTCAGGCATTTAGATTTGAGAATGAAATGAACAACACGAATTGAAATTTTATGATGAAATTTTTCTTATTATCCCATTGTAAATCGGTCGCGGTTTCAGATATTTTCTTGTTTCGTTCACTATTGTTACACCATTTTGTAAAGTGAACAATTTTTTTCTTCTTCAATTATTACAATATATGGGTATAAAATAATAGATCTTGATGAGCACATTCCAAAACTATATACTTACCTAATTGGTTTCTAAAATAAAAATATTAAAAATCACGACTGCCCTGCTAAAACAAACTAAAAGTTAAATAAAATATGTGTCATTGCAGTCTGGGGACCTCTCTGATTAAAAATTGTTTCACAGAATGGTCCCCCGGCTGCAAATGACACTCGTTATTTAACTTTTTAGTTCGTTCTTGGTATGGCAGTCGTGTTTCAAATTTTTTTCAATTATTTATTTTTAATATACCTATTAAGACTAATAACAGCAACATAATTAAAAGTTACTTACTTAAAATTAGTGTGACCTAGTAATATTGGACTTATGTTTCTCTGTAAATCCCTATGGGAAACAGCATAGGTACATAGGTGAGGTTAATGTGATTATAAATACCACACTATCAGCAATGTTACCGCATGTAAAATAAAATACTTCAGACCTAGTTCATCAAAAATCACTGTTTAAACTGTGTAAACGGAAATTGTAGTGGACATAGCACCGATCGCTGCAGTAACCTTGAACTTACACGTGTCCCACCCCTGCCGGCTGCGCTGGCAAGGCCGGAAAACTAGCTTTCGGATTTATACGTACGGCTTTCGGTATTTATATTTTGTAATTGTATAACGGCCTGTTTGGCAGGTAGATAGTGTCTAAGTTAGATTCCATGGTTTTATTAAAAATGGAACAGAATTTGTATAATTTATCTGTCTGCACCTGGAACTGTCTGGAATAACTGACACTGTCTGAAAATGTCTGGGATGACTGGAACCTATCTTAAACTGTAAAACTAGCCCTATACTTTTTTAATCACAACTTTACACCACAATTTATCACAAGAAGGGTATTTTGTATGTTAGAATTCAAACGTTGGTTTTGTTGGCTGTTACTCTAAACGGAGTTTTTTCTTAATAAATACAAAGCACAAGCAAGAAGCACATGGAATTGTATTTTTATAGTAAGCATAACTAATTAGTATGTAATTCATAATTAGAGTTTTTTGTCAGTGCATTCATGCATGCCATAAACGAAAAATACTTTTTACGTACCAGATTAAAGTATAACCATAATATTTTGAAATGAGTTTGGGTTTTAAGAAATTGAATAAAACCTTTGTCGCTAGTTATTTATTCCCATACAATTTATGTAAATCTCGTAGTCAAATAAATGATTTGTATTTGTATTTAAATTAGTATTTTCTCATATACGCTGGCAGTATTTAACATTTATTTAATGAAGGCAGTACAAATATTAATCACTTTAGTTTGCATTTGTACAGAAACAGAGATGCAATATTAAATATTTAAATTGGATATACTGGGTGTCCCAAATCTATGCCACACGGAGAGAAAGTACCTTAAATATTGAATACGGGAAATTTTACTGAATTTTTCTTCATTTCAATTTAAAAAATAATTGGAACTGCATCTAAAGATTTTTGAAAAATTGCCTGACTTAGGTAACCAGCCCTCATACTCAAATGGCCAACATACTATACGTTTGAACGCCACGCTTACTATTAAAACTTAAATATGAGCAATAGGCGATTAAGTAACATGTCGTAAACTTATGTAACTCACAGACTTTAATGTATTGAATGGAGTTGACAAGCTTACGGCACGTAATTTTATAGCTTACTGCTTATTTTAAAGCTTTAATAGTAAGCGTAGCGTTCAAACGAATAGAAGAAAGATGGCCATTTGAGTAGGGAGGCAGGTATCGAACCCACCAAATATGATAAAAAAACTTTTTTTATTTTTACGATACCGATCGAAAGAGTTACTCGTTAGTATTATCTTTTCTTAAATAACACAGCAACTTAAACAAAAGGAAGACCATGAAATTTTAATTTTAATTATTACGTATTGTATGAATTTGTATGGTAGGTATCGTATGCGATTAAAAAAAAATCTTTGAACTTAGTTCGATTTATTTTTGAAAACAAAATGAAGTCTTCTTTTAGTAAAATTTCCTATCTTCCTCCGTGTGGCAAAGTTTTGAGACACCCTGTATAAACTATCGCAAACATTGCAACAGCAAAAATTGTCTAAAACTAGAAAATAGAAGAAAAAAGGATGAAGAAAGGAAATAGGTACTTATTACAAATAATAATAGAAAATCATATGTTCAAAAAGCTTTAATTAAATAATCATGTAGAGCTTGTTAACGTTAGTGTTTTGAAAACTCAATATTTATTAGTTATAAACAAAATAGTCAATAACAGTCAGCTAGTCATTATTTATTTAGCTCAAGATTACAGCCAGGAAACTAGGGCATATTGATTTGAAGGTTCACAGCTGTTAGAAGCGAAGGGCGGAGATTTCGACGCGTAGGTATCGACTTTTACAACAACTTACTAACACAGTTATTTAGTTTAGTTAAGCACTGCCCTGAAACTCGCGCGAGTGAGACGTTTGGTAAAACATGACGCTCTCTAGCTAAGGAACTGCCGAAAAATAAGTATAATTATGATTTATTCGTAGTGATTTATAAATTTTTAAAATAACTGTATAACACTGACTCCATTTTTAACACGTTTTTTTTAGTTTGCTTTCTCGATTGTGTGTTCGTTCGTTTCTCCGCAAAGTTTGTGAACGATTTTGTACTAGCTTCCCGATGAGCTAAAAACTTGAAACTTTGAACATAGGTTAGAACTGAAAGGCAATGCAATATTATGGTGTCATTGAGCTGATCTGATGATGGATCCGGAAGAAGGCCACAGGATCTCTATGATGAAACCTTACAACCCCATCGTGTTTGGGCTCGTTACAATCGTCTTGATAAGTACTCTAATAGGAGATGATATCCAGGGTCTGATAATGAAGCTAAAAGGCCATGCCAATGGAACTGAGTATTGAAACCATGCAACCTCATCAAATTTGGGCTTGTTTGAATCGTCTTGACGAGTTCTTTGTTATGAAATAGTTTCCAGGGTCTGATAATGAAGCCGGAAGAAGGATACAGGAACTCTTTAATAAAACCGCGCTACCCCTTCGAGATTGGGCTCGTTTGAATCGTCTTGACGAGTACTTTGTTGGGAAATAGTGTCCAGGGTCTGATGATGGAGTCCAAAGAAGGCCATTGGAACTCGGTAATAAAACCATGAAACCCCATCGAGTTTGGGCTTGTTTGAAGCATCTTGACGAGTACTTTAATGGCAAATAAAGTCCCAGGATCTGATGATAGAGACGGAAGAAGGCCACTGGGACTTTGTAATAAAACCATGCAACCCCATCGAGTTTGGGCTCGTTTGAATCGTCTTGACGAGTGCGAAACTACTCTCGCGCTAAGACTAAAAATATACCATCTCCTACGAGATGGTATATTTTTATTCTTAGATCGTTAACTAAAAAGCAGAAAATAATAATATACTGACAAAAATAACTTTTTTAAAAACACGTTTTTAAAACGGACTAGATTATTCCAAGAAAAAATCGGATTAAAAACATTAAAACGGACTAGTAAAAACAGACTAAAGGTAAAAAATAAATTCTTCTGTAAATATTTATAACCCTATACGTACAGAAATTTTAAATCTTTAAACGTGGGGTGCATGCTAAAGACAATATGGATGATAAATTTTACAAAATACGCCCCATGTTTTTAGGTTTAAAATTTCTGTAGGTAGGTATAGAGTTATAAATATTTACAGAAGAATTTATTTTTTACTTTTTACTCTGTTTTTACTAGTCCGTTTTAATGTTTTTAGTCCGATTTTTTGATCTTCTATTTCCTTGCTGGTGTACCTAAGTCCAAAAACAATATTTTATATTACCACAATATTTAAAAAACATCAAGTAACCAAATTTTTTTTTAAATATGAGGTCATGATCAAAAAGATTTTTAATAACCTTACAATCGACGTATGTTAAGATTTTGGCTTTCAAACATTTTCTACCTAGAAACCCTTTCGTTTGAAGTAAGTATCCGATCTATATGCGGTCAGCCGTAAGATATTCGTTCTATTTGTGCGGTTTAATACGGATGAAGTAACTCGGTCAAGGCATAACTCAGTTTATTGCATCCTCGGAAGTTTTCCACTTACTCCTGTCGCTTTTATGTTACAACGAGATTAAGGTGGAAATAAGAATCTGAAGAAAATAACTTTTAAGTACCTACGTATATAGGTACTCGTCAAGCACAGGAAAATGAGACAATAGATTTTCTATGTTGTGCGGCCTCATACGGCCGCTTGGCGTAATGAATTTAAGTAGGACTAGGCTAAGACCTTTTCTTGACCAAACCAGAATAGTGAAAAATTTAATTCCAGAGCTTATTAATAAGTCACTTTTCAATTTGTTTTACTTTTTATTTTTACTTTTATGCCCTGCTGGGCATTTAAATTTGTGCAATTTGTGCTTTAATTAATTTCGAAGAAGCATAAACTTTGTAAGATCATGTTTTCATTTAATTGTTCTTGCCAGTTTCCCGAAGAGATGTTTAATAGTAATTACTTAATGGCATTTATTAGCCTCCACAGTCTTGTCTCTCAGAATAATAAACAAGGACTCGTAGTCGAACCGTTTATTTGTCTCTCAAATAATAATCAAAAGACTAGTCGAACTGTTATTAACGTAAGTTTTTGATTGAGAGGTCTACGGTCTGTCCAGTCGAATGCAAATTTCCCTATAATCAAAACGAGGCCAATTTATGAAGATTAAATTGGTTGGAACCATCCAGCTGGCCAGTCGGGGCGATATTATTGCGGCGGGCGGGCGGCGCGGCGGCTGGCCAATCGATGAGCTTTTTATTTGTTGAAGTACTTATTCATTCGTAAAGGTTTTTTGTAATAGAATTGTAGCGATATTGAGAAGGGAAGGTCATCATGTTAAAAGAGGTTATTAATTTCGGTTACCTAGTAGACATAATCATCTGTGAGTATTCACTATTTGAGTCGGATATGAAATATTTTGCCATATTATTTAAATTAAAGGATTTGCAGCGCTATTCAGTTTTTAACCGATTTCAAAAAAGTAGGGCAGGGGTTTCTCAAGTCGACGTTTTTTCATTATTTTGTTTACGGGCAATTATCGTCATATTACGAGGAGGAATAAAAAAATGTAAATCATCGTAAAAATATATAAACGTAAATATAACGGTCAATGTGCTACGTAAGTTACGTAACAAACACCAATATAGGTAGTAATACTTAATTGTATGTAATTCGTATCACCACCAGGGGGCACTGGCGACAGGATCTCTTCCAATACAGCTTAATGTCTGAGCAATAACAATGTTATGTATGGATCCTGCGGCGCCGGCATCCTTGAAATTAAGTAGTAGGCTATGTAATGTAGGGTTAACACTGACCGATTTTATTAATCGGTAGGGGAAAAACTAAATCCAACTCCAAATCATTGATTCAGTTACAACTAGACTGTTACAAGCACTTACGAATGTCAAACAAACTAGAGGTTGCTATCGGTTCGTAAAATGTTTTCCGTTCCATAATTACAAAATTAACTCTTGACTTTGTCTAAAATGTTTCGTATGTTTACTTACGTAATAAATTGCGCCTCTGGATGGTGTTAGGATATCGCTGCCAATTCAATTTTCTGTAATAGATTTTGTGGCGCTGACATTCGGTGAAAATTCTCATAGGATTCTAAAAAAAATACGAGGATCATGACTATGTTTTTGAGAAAAATGTACCTATATTATATAGGGCCTATGCGTCAGAATCCGTAGTTCCGTACCATTATATCCTGTCTGAATGATAATGTTCGGTGTGGATCCTGCGGCGCCGACATCCTTGAAATTAAGTAGGTAGGCAGTCTAGATAGGATTATCATTGACCGTTTAGTTTGATCGGGGAATATTTGTACTTATAAAGCTTCTTAAAAATACGACAATTACTTACTCTTTGTTTATTAATTAGTTATGTTTGTATTTGTAAGAATGTCGGCCGCCCGCGTCAGAATCTCTGCGACTAGGTACAACTAATTGTCTGAATCATAATATTTTGTATTGATCCTGCGGCACCGACATCCTTGAAATTAAGTAGCTTAAAATAGGGTTACAACTGACCGTTTAGTTGGTCGGGAAATATTGGTATTAGGTAGGTTTTTTACGAATGTCAGACACTAGCGTCAAGATTGCTGGGTCAAATTAAAATGAGGATATATAGGGATGCGAATTATTTGCATTCATAACATGCAAGTTAACAGAGAAAATGCTCAAACACACAAGGAAATCATATCATTATTATACTTTTAACTATTTGGTTATCATTTATTACCGTTCGAGGGAGTTATTTATACCAGGTATCCAGGATTGCTGTGATACAAATGAATATCTGAGCAATAACAAACGTCTATATTAGGTCACGTCTTTATTAGGTTCTGCATATCTTTGATGAAATATCGATATCCTTGAAGAAGATGAGGCTTAAGATTCTTACATATACGAAAATTCTATTGACATTGTCTATTTATTTCTTGTTTGGAAGTCAAACAGATAACTCCAGTGGTTAATTCGTCCAAGAGATAACCAGATAACCATAAGGGGATGTGAAGATATTTGTTATATGCAAATAATTGTCCGTTCTACAATTCCGTTTCCGAATAGGGAGAAAATCAGATGTTTCTTTCATAATTACTTATCTTATTAAAATTCGAAAACAGAACACTTTCATTATAAAAATGTTATCGACTCTTAACTTTTACGTTGCAAAATAAAATGCATGACATAAAAAATATTAAATAGGGGGAACAGATAGGTGTACCTATGTAGAAGAAGAACTTTATACATATTAAACTTCGAACTTGCTCAACTTACTTAGATCAAGGTGCATTTCATGCATCCATCATCCATGTATGCACTAGGTACGGACCTAGATACAGCTCGGTCGGTGACTGTTTGTGAAACAAAGACGATAATTCCAAATTAGTAATTACACAGAAACATTCATATACTAAAATTGAGATTTTGCCGTGAATCCACTAATTATCTTGCTGACAGTCAATCATTAATCACTTCTAAGTTCTCAACTGTTATGATGGAGCTGTCGGGGAAGGATTTACAAATTAGTTCTTAGTTGTTTTGGCTAAACCAGTAACTAAATTAAGTTTTTGTAATTAGAGAGGTACATATAGTACAGATTAATATAAGGTAGGTAAGGTATAGCCAAGAATTTAACTCATATTCTATGACACTTTAAAGTTCTTGGGTAAGTACCTACACCTAATTATTTTAACAGAATGATTAATTCATTGCTTTCAAATAATTACGATTACAGAACAGATAGCGCAAAATTTTACAAAGGCTATTCCTTAATTATAAGATAAATTATTCAAGACACGAGACTTATTATTTCTGTAAATACTCGAACGTTCCTGAATCCTCATTTAATTAATTAATTACCATCGGAAGCGGACAGCGCAGTCGGTCGTTTTGACACCGACGTATACTTCAAGATATATAATATCGAGTACAGAATTGACAAGGAGCTTCTAATTTGAATTAATTGTCTGCTCACTTTTAAATAATGTAATAAGAGATAAGAGTAATGTCAACGGAAATAAATTAATGACCTTATTCAGTCATAATTTTCATTCTGTCGGATTAGTAGATTTTTGCTTTAACCTACGCAAGTTACAAAAGGTTGAACTAAGAATATCGATCTCTGCATTTTCTTTAAGTAGCTTAATCTCTTTCCATTTCTCAGAACGATAACATTTGGCTACGAACGTTTCACATGTTCTGTGTTCGCAACTACACCGTAAAATTTTAAGTATATCTAAAAATGAAATGGGGATATCAGACCACGTTTCTGAATACGAACGTGCAGTTAAAAGTTAAAAATAAATAGTTTGAAAATATCGGAAATGAATCTTGATTCATCGGCAAACTCACAAAAATAGCAAGACGCGTGCGTACTTTCATTCTTTGTAAACAAGATAGTCTCTTTTGATTACGATTACGATTATTCCACGAATGAGCTCTAAATCCAGAAATCAGTAAAATTTTGGGACATAAACAAACCTCAAAATCTTGACCAATTATTAAATGTTGAAACTTTTAACTGTACATACTCGATTAGAATAGGGAAGAGATACACTCATTTCATTTTTAGATATACTTAAAAAAATACTGTGAATACGAGGCTTCACTGATGTCAGTCGATGTTGTAGATCGCGGACGCGGCCGAGTGATTTTCTCGCTCTAGTAGGCGATGTTCCTGTGTGATGAAAACAGACATCTATAAAATACTTATGCGGTGCCCGACGGGCCTGATAAAGTTCGTAATAAGATAGAGACATTCGGCGTATGATTGAATATTAATTATCGTTGCAACAACGATAGATCTGTGATTTAGAGCACCAATAGTTATTTAAAGTCTTCAACACTTGTACTATTAGTTATTTTGTGCTTCAACTTAGTGAATTTTATAACTTGCACGGCATTGATTTGATCGGCATTGAATGGCATGCGTCATATCAGAGAATAAGCGAAAATACAGTAATAAATCATCTTAGACTCAACGGGCCCACTTGATTACCTACATACGTTATCGGCACGAAAGAAACCCGGCTGAAACAGTTTTGTTAGAAAACCTCACACATTAATAAAAAAAGAATTTATTATTTACCTAAGTAATTAAAATGCAGGAAATCAACACCTTACCGAAACAAATGCAAACACGTTAAAAATATTATCAGCATCGCGAATGTACAGATTGTGAAGCAAAACTTCCTTACATTTAATCGTCATTCCTCGGTTATCGGCACTTCCAGTGGTGCAGAAGACTGAAAAATATGCGTTTCAATATTTTGTGTTCGTGTTCATGAAGTGAGTGATATAGTCAATGTGAAGAGCACACCATGACGTCTTTGAAACATGGAGTCAATTTGAGCAGGAGGGCGTGCAGGCGAGACGTCGCATTATTTGTCCTCGCGCTTCTTCCCATCGCACAAGCTAGTCCTATCGAAGTAAGTATAAGTGTAAATTCTTTTTAACATTATTTGCTTATGTATTCAATTATCTTAGCGAGCATCCTGAGGCGGCGGAGATTGTTCGAATTTTTTTTCCATTAACAAATTGTAGAATCCCTTATTTACTAATACGACGAATTATTAAGGAGACTATCTGTTAATCTAACTAAGCCGTTATAAATTTTTTCAAGTCTAATGCTAATCTAATTATTCGAGACTCAGTTTTCCTTTAAGTATCTCTTCATTAAATCGAACAAATCTAGATGCCATTGTGGTGACTACTGACGAATATCTATATTGATTTAATTATGAATTATTTGAGCGAATGTAGTCACATAATTTCTCAACATGGAGAAAAGGCATTATTAGCAACGCCATTTCACCCCGCCAAATGAATATTCGTCCCATTGCCAAGTGGGTGTATTAAAAATATTATAGACTGGATAAATGTGGTGATAAAATGGCCATGACGTCATAATTTGCGAGAAGACTATGACGTCATAGTTGCTGTAATTTGATATGCTGGCAATATCGTGGGACGACGTCCTTATTGTATCCCATTTATAGTTTTTATTCAATTATGCAAGCTTTCACTGCGTAAGAGGAAGCTATTCTTATATAAACTAGAGAAATTTCACTCCTCCTTAAATAGCACTCGAAAATAATGTTATGCAGATTTTGAATACCTTTCTTTGTCCTTTAATAGCCGGCGTACCTATTTGTACACTTGACATTGGCGATGGCGGTAAACTACGATAACGTACGTTACTTGGCATTCCACACATTTGTATTTAATTTTTTAATTTCATTTCAATACATTTTACAACGGCAACGTGTAACAGAATTAATGGCTAAACCAGAATACGGTAGATAGGGATCATCAAACTGATCAACTTTTACTATAGGACCAATCCTGAAATCGTGAAAAAAATATCAACTGTTTCATACAAAAATTAATAACGAAAATATGAAAATGTATGAAACACCCCATTTTATTTCGCGATTTCGGAGTTGGTCCCATAGTAAAAGTTGTTCAGTACCTACCTACCTATTTTGGAGCCATTAATTCTGTTACACTATGTAAAAGTGAAGAGTAGATTTCAGGCTAGCTGGCTGAAAAATCGGCGTTTTATTGCTTTCAGCGTCGAGCTTCGGGCTCTGTACCCTTAGCACGAACAGCTATCGAGAAATCTTACGCGCGTCAAAAAATACTACTCGATAACGTACTCGATACGAAAGCTAGCAAAATCGGCAGCACGAGCTGGCTAACGTTAGCTCGATAGTAGTAGCGATAAATAAAGTTAACGTGCATGAAGCAAGGTGCGTTCAAAAACCATGTTACATATCTATGTAAATCATAAATATGTAAATTAAAATTCATTCAAGTTGTTTATCATCATAATTTTACATTTATTATTCTTGTTATTATTAATAAAATTGTTAACAATATTAATTTCATTTAATAACTTAAATTAATTTGCAAATATTAAAATAATTTTTCAATAAGTGCATGATTTTGCCCATGCTTTTGAACGGTCATTGCACCTTGCCCGTGATTGGTTTGAAAAAGAAGAGTGTCTCTATTCTTTCTCTCTTTCTTTCTCATTATGTGATTTAATAAAAAATATAACCTAAAACTTAGAATAATTACACCACCTAAAATAATAAAAAGCCGTAAAGCCATTTCTTAATTTTGTTTTTGTATAAAATGATTTATCTGTGTCGGCTAACAAATAATACAATCGTGAGGAAATAATATTATGACCTAAGAGTTAACTACAATGTGTCATAATTTCATCAAATTGTTCTACTTATTTGAAGATTTTTTATGAACTTGAAGAATAACAATGGATTATCGTCAAAGAACAAGAAATTGTTTACAAATAAACAATAAAATCTTTGGACGTGCTATGAAAATATGTGAATTTCATCGGAATTAATGCCTGCCTATAGTGTTTGAAGATTCGATAAACTTTATTAGGTTTGCATTGTTATATTTAGTTAGTGTTTTGTCGTCATAGTTTTAAGGTCTTATTGTTTTAATACCTAAATTAAATATAATTAATTAACTGTATGCAAACTGTGTGATTTTGTGACTGAAAACAAATATTATAAGTATAACACCGTATATATAAATTTGTAAAATAAAAATCTCGTCATTTTACGCTATCCACGGTGTCCCCCACATCCACCATACCTATATTTTAGCAATATTTTAGAACTTACCTACAAAACTCAAATTAAACTATAGGATACGGTGTTATACTTATAATATTTGTTTTCAGTCACAAAATCACACAGTTTGCATCCAATTAATTAATTATATTTAATTTAGATATTAAAACAATAAGACCTTAAAACTATGACGAAAACACTAACTAAATATAACAATGCAAACTTAATAAAGTTTATCGAATCTTCAAACACTATAGGCAGGCACTAATTCCGATGAAATTCACATATTTTCATAGCACGTCCAAAGATTTTATTGTTTATTTGTAAACAGTTTCTTGTTCTTTGACGATAATCCATTGTTATTCTACAAGTTCATAAAAAATCTTCAATTAAGTAGAACAATTTGATGAAATTATGACACATTGTAGTTAACTTAATAGGTCATAATATTATTTCCTCACGATTTTATTATTTGTTAGCCGACACAGATAAATCATTTTAGACAAAAACAAAATAAAGTAATGGCTTCACGGCTTTTTATTATTTTAGGTTATATTTTTTATTAAATCAAAGGATGCGAAAGAAAGAGAGAAAGAATAGAGACACTCTTCTTTTTCAAACCAATCACGGGCAAGGTGCAATGACCGTTCAAAAGCATGGGCAAAATCATGCACTTATTGAAAAATTATTTTAATATTTGCAAATTAAATTAAGTTATTAAATAAAATTAATATTGTTAACAATTTTATTAATAATAACAAGAATAATAAATGTAAAATTATGATGATAAACAACTTGAATGAATTTTAATTTACATATTTATGATTTACATAGATATGTAACATGGTTTTTGAATGCACCTTGCTTCATGCACGTTAGCTTTATTTATCGCTACTACTATCGAGCTAACGTTAGCCAGCTCGTGCTGCCGATTTTGCTAGCTTTCGTATCGAGTACGTTATCGAGTAGTATTTTTTGACGCGCGTAAGATTTCTCGATAGCTGTTCGTGCTACCTATTGTACAACCACACCATATATCTTAGTTCATATTTTGTTCTTTTGTACTTTTATGAATATATTATTAAACGATTCATTTAATTATTTATCTTTTGGCACTAAGAAGGTTTTTTTCGACCACGGGAAAAAAGACGCATTTCTAAGTTATAATCATAAAGTTAATATTCCACTGGAATAGAGGAACAGAGTTCGCTTGGCTGCGACACCAAAAGTGACATGAGCCAGTGTGTGAAAATTTGTAAACGTGTGCGTGAACTTTAGGGATGCCCTGAAGTCCATTTTAGATTGTCCATAACCATAATGTATTATTGCTCTAATAAATAAAACACAAACAAGATTTTGAACAATTTTATTTGTATAATTTCTTACAAGTCTCCTTGAGGCTCCCAGCCCATTCTATTTATGACATTTATCCAGTAACTTAATCACTGGATTTACAGGAAACCTGGAAATATTGTTAAATTAGTACTTAAGTAGGTATAATTTACCATTTGAAAACTGTCGGTTAAAAGCAGCTTTAGATAAAGCTATCAGTCTTCACAAAGACAAATAAGGTTATATTGGAAATCATCGACATGAGTATCGATAATATAATAATTTTTGATCAATCTCTACGCCTTATTTTCTCAAATTCACGGATATAATATCTTTTTATCTAACACATAATGTTTAGAAATCAGCCTTTATTTAGAAAATAGGCGGTTAATAGCATGATATTAGTGTATTACTTAGTGTGTTTAGGAATATATTCAACTAAAATATGAAATATGAAAATGGTACTTGTACAATCTTATTTACCTGTGTAATGAGTGTTTATTTGGGTTGTTGTCGTAAGTAACATTACAATTCAGTACAGAACACGACACCATTATTGATTTATATAGCTTTATGAGCCAAACCGATCAGATCGCAGTCAAAATTACAAAATAATCGTGTGGACGCTTTTCACCAAGATGATAACAGACGATAAATGAAGTCAAACTAGGTTCTGCTGTCATTTTCTTTTAACTCTTTCTCGCACATCGAATAAGCCGTAAGAATCGGTTTCTCACTCGCACCATTGTCCGTCTACTTGAGCGTAGCGAAATTTTTCTATGTCTATGGTTATAATCTACCTTTTCACATTGGTTGCTATTAAATTAATTTGTACCGCAAATGTGAAAAGAAATCTAGCTCAGCTTTTAGGTCAGATGAAGGAGGTTGAAATTAAATTTATAAAGTAATTATATTTTCCAGGCGGGTATAATATGAGTAATTCTGGAATGAATTAACGAACCACGAGCGCTTTCCATTCCAGCGAACAGTAAAATTACTAATTCTGCCTGAGCGATACGATATTTTGTTCTTTTTTGTTGTTTGTAAACAAAAGTAAAATATTACAAACAAATAACGACGAAGAGTAATTTGTTATGAATTTAATTATACTTTTTAGGGTTCCGTACCAAAATGGTAGAAAAGGAACCCTTATAGTGTGACTCAGTCTGTCTGTCTGTCTGTCACAGCTGGATATCTCTAGAACTACTAATGGTATCAACTTGAAATTTAGAATGGTTTAGGATGACATTTGCCCAACTATTTTGCAAATAAGAAATAAATAAAAAAATAAATATATTTTTACAACAGGGACTGAAAAGAGGTTCTAAAAATTTGAAGTGGGGCTACTAGGGCATGTGGGGTATCATATGAAAGAACGCTATTTGCACGTTTTCAATCATTTTTTATTTTTTTCTTAAGCCGCTTAGTTTTCGACTTATGATGAAAAATGTAAAAAAATACCGTTCCCCCCCCCTTATCTTCGAAGTTTGCAAAGAGAAAAATCTGAAATAGTTATATGTGATAGCAGTTTATATAAAGACTAGCGGCCCGCCCCGGCTTCGCACGAATGCAGTGCAATGTAGTTACTAATGTAAAACTGTGCTAATGTGGTGTCAGTGTGAAGTTATTTGATTATACTACAGGATATCTACATATATACGACGTACGCAAGGGGTGTTAAAATATAATTGAAGTGTGTGTGTGTCTGTCTGAGGACTCTGAGGCAACCTAGCTCCCAAACTTAAAGATCGATTTTATTGCGATTTTTATGTATAGTTTAAGAGAAGCGTACAGACGGCGGGAAGCGACTTTGTTTTATACTATGTTTAGCTTTTGCCCGTGGCTCCGCCCGCGTGGGAGTCGGTAATCGTTGTAAGTCTTCCCTTGGAAACCAATGATCGGCATGAAAAGAAGCCTGTGTTAAGTACTCCAGACTAAAATCTATCCCTGTGCCAAATTTCGTCTAAATCCGTTCACCCGTTCAGACGCGATTGAGTAACAAAATGAACAACATCCAAACATCAAAACTTTCACATTATTACAATTTTGTGATATATAGGTAATAGCTGCACCAAGGCTGCACCCCGCGGTTTTACCTGCGCAATCTGTTGATTCTGTAACCAAACGCGCATCTCACTACACTTCACTTCACTTCGCGTGAATTAGTTATTAGAAATTAGCTAACTTATGAGCAATTTTACCGATTACAAAAATTTTAGGTAGCTATCTAAAATATTTTGTGATGGAAAAAAATCTTATCATTATCTTATTTATGATTTAAAGTTCCCGTCCCGTGCAGTGAAGTGAGATTCGAAGTGGGGTTCGAGTTTGGTTACAGAAACGAGACGCCGTACTGTTCACGATTTTGTATTAGGTAGGTACTTAATAAAATTTCTTAGCAGTAATATAACAAAATAAGTATAATAATATTATGTAACATTTAATACTCATACTTAATAGTTTGGTAGGTATCTTCTTTTTAAATAAAAATCTATGTATGTTTATTATTTTGTTTCGCACTCCTAAACCATTCACATCCGATTATGATGAAACTTTGGTACGCTTATAATCTTCTTATAATAAATATTTGTTGAATTTCTGCTTATGACTGAAAAGGTTCCCGGCTAAAATAACGTGACATTGCAAATTGTGTCGGGTCACTGACATGAAAAAAATTTTTTTATGTGTCGGGTGCAACTAATGTTGTGCATTATTATCCGGCTCTCAATTTCAACACTTTACACCACATTCCTTGTCACGTTAGATATCTGATATTTGCCAGATTTTTCCACATTTTATAAGAAGACTAATATTTCGTAAAATAGTGAAAATCAGGATAAAATCTTATACAACATGAAATGTCAGCTCGTGCGTGACATAATTACAGTCTCAGGGGAGGTGACAACCTGACAACTGACGTTTATTTTTCTTAATCATTCAAATGCACTAAGAAGTTTTGATTCCGATATCGAAATCAATCACCCTAAAAATAGCTTTCTACCCTTTTTCAACCCTGTTAGGGGATACATTTCAAAAAAATGCGAAACACGTGTTCAATTAATTTTGTGATAAAATGTCTATACCAAATTTCAAGTCAATCGGGCCAAGGAATCGCTTTTTCCCATACAAACTTTGCCACCCTGTTTCACCCCCTTAGGGATTGAATTTCGCAAAATCCCGTCTAAGTGAGCACCTACACTCTAAAAAAAAACCTTATGCAAAATTTGAGACTCCTAGCACTTGTAGTTTCTGAGATTTCGTGATGAGTCAGTGAGTGATTTTCCCTTTTATATATATAGATTACAGGAAAAATAAAACGATGTCTCAATATAGCACACTTTTTTAGAAATTATCAAATTTCTAAAAATATTTTCTAAAAAAGTTAACATTAGTTCCACTATCGGTCAAAAGATGGCGCTAAGCTAAAACTGCAATACTAATTTTATTATTCTACTCTGCAGTGTGGTTTGATGGTGCAATTATTTATATAAAGATTACAGGAAAAATAAAACGATGTCTCAACTCTCAATATAGCACACTTTTTTAGAAATTATCAAATTTCTAAAAATATTTTCTAAAAAAGTTAACATTAGTTCCACTATCGGTCAAAAGATGGCGCTAACCTAAAACTGCAATACTAATTTTATTATTCTACTCTGCAGTGTGGTTTGATGGTGCAATTATGATGGTACGGAACCCTCGGTGCGCGAGTCCGACTCGCTCTTTACCGGTTTTATTTTTCCTATTGATAGTTGTCTATGATGGTCAATATTTTAAATCATAGAAGTGTCGAGGTTCTTTATTTGTGAGAATGAAAATCGCCAATTTCATGGGTAAAGACCCAATATTTATCGTAAAATCTGCAATATCCATTGCCACTCGGTGGCAACGGCAATCTTTTATCATCATCTCGTTACTCGCAGCGAAAGGTGACGGTTCTTGATTGATTTAATGCCCCGTCTGTCCACGTGCAAATGAATATGGATATCTAAGTATTTTTTTATTAGTCACATTTTTTTCTTTTACTATCGCTAAGAAAAGAGAATAATTTTCTTTTCACTTATGCTCGTAAAGTTCGTCTTTATGTTAGGTATTGGCTGCATAAAATTTCTTCTCATGCTCTAGTGCATAAAGCATTTTTAATGTCTAAGTCAAAGGTCATCAGATAAACAGCCACACACACAATTAAACTTCGTTAAATAAACTTGTTATATCGTTCTGTCTCTTCATTTTCCATGTTATATCATTTTTAGGGTTCCGTACCTCAAGAGGAAAAAACGGAACCCTTATAGGATCACTTTGTTGTCCGTCTGTCTGTCTGTCCGTCCGTCTGTCTGTCAAGACCCTTTATCTCGGAAACGCGTGGAGGTATCGAATTGAAATTTAAACCATATACTAAGGTCTACGGGCCCTTGAAGCTGTAAAAAAATCAAACTTCTAAGTTAACGTAAAAAAAAGATACTGCCGTTTAGGGCGCAAAAAACGCATTTTCGATACTCTCAAAGGAATCAAAATTCATAGGGTACTTCCCGTTGACCTAGAACTATGAAATTTGGCAGGTAATAGCGTCTTATACTACACTTACAGGAATAAATCTGAAAACTGTATATTTGTATTTAAATCATAATAAAATATGGTCATTAAAATACGTAATTATTAATCATCTTGGTGAAACAACGGTATGCGCGGTCATAGTTTAACTTCTAATTACTTTTGGATTAATCGCGCCACTAATTCTTTTTAAAATATCAATATTTATTATTATTAATTATTCAGATCCTTTCAAATATTGATATAGTTAATTACTTTTAAAAATAAAATTAATAAGTAATAAATTTGGCTCTAAATATTTTCGCAACATGGCGGTATGTCACGCTGTATGACGGGGGTCTTCTTCTTCTTATTTTTGTTTTGGCAATCTACTTTCTTCTTGGAAGTAATTTTTGCCAGTGTCAAGTGTTGAATAGTTCAGTGGTAGATTGATTCAGTTTACATTAAAATGCGGGTGCATCGCATTCCAATGTTGCTTGGAGCATTTGGCACCAAGTATAATCAAGACAGTTTACTCGGTAAGGTCAGCCGAGGTAGCCACCACTACAATAAAAGTCTCGGCTTCACACAACCAAAGGGTCCTGTTGGAATACACCCATTTTCTCTAATAACATTGCGATAGATAAAACCATTTCACAGAACATTATACAGTGTACTATTGATATACAGCGCCATCTGTTGACAATCAACAGTACTTGTATTGTACACACCTGTATAAACAGGTGCGGTGGTTTTGTAATTATTTTATTTTTTCTCAAAAATGCTTGGAAATTCGAACATTATTTTGACAACCTTCTTCGTGCTAAATCGGAGTTTACGGACAGACCTAAACCGCGCCGTCAATATTTGTATGAGAATCCATTACTAACGTGTAATAATGGATTTTCATACAAAATTGCCGGCGTCTGTCCAGCAATGTTTCTATTAAATTAAAACTCATTACACACGTGTAATTCAGAAACGGAGCGAACTTTTCAATGAAACACAAATATAGGTATCAAATGTCGCCTTGATGAGCGAGCACATTCCAAAAATTTTTTTTTAATATTCGGTATACAGTACCCTTAGCACGAACAGCTATCGAAAAAAATAACGCGCGTAAAATCATTCGATAGTGCAATTTTGTATGGGAAATTTGTACAACGCCATCTACCGCCGAATAGCTAAATTAAAATTTCCATAGATAATTCTCTATCGAGTAATTTTACGCGCGTTTTTTTCTCGATAGCTGTTCGTGCTAAGGGTACTGGTATCACGTGAAAGGCCTTGATGAGCACATTCCAAAAAATTGAAAAAAAAATAAAAACGAAAACAAACTGTTTTGGTGCAATATGGGTATCAAATGAAAGGCCTTGATGAGCGCATTCCAAAAAGATAAAAAAAAATTAAAAACGAAAAAAAATTTTTTTTTCATTACCTATGGGTATCAAATGTAAGTTTTTTGAAAAGTTTTTTGGAATATGCTCATCAAGGAGCAAATTCCAAAAAAGTGAAAAAAAAAATAAACACGAAAGGTAATTTTTTTTTTGCAATATGGGTATCAAATGAAAGGCCTTGATGAGCACATTCCAAAAAACTGAAAAAAACAAAAAAAGTATATTTTTTTTGCAATATGGGTATCAAACGAAAGGCCTTGATGAGCACTTTCCAAAAAACTGGAAAAAAAATGAAAAACTGGAAATAAAGGAAAAAAAACCGGATTTTTTTTTTTCAATATGTGTATCAAACGAAAGGCCTTTATGTGCACATTCCACTTTCCATTTTCTTTTATAAATTACTGAAAGTAAATTAAAATTAAAATAAAAAGCTTAAAACTTTTAAAACTAAAAAGTTAAAAGTTTAAAAGTACTACACAAGCCTTGGCCGCAACTAGGCATTGATGGACTCACGTATGTTCTTCAATGCCTGTCTTGAGTGCCGCTGCAGTGAAAGATTTCAAACTTCGCCCGTGGTCAATTCTTTGTCGTAATCCCTGGAAGGGTTATTTTCTACGTGGCGACAAAGGATTTCAAATGGTTATCTATATAGGTATAGCAGTCTGCTGAACGGATTTTGATGGTATTTTTTTACAGTTTGGTAGCTTGGAGTCCAACTTATAATCTAAGCAATTTTTCACATAATTTCTGTAGGTAAGTCTCTCCGTACCTCCGTAGTACAGTTTTCATATAAAAAACTAATAACTACCAACCACTTTTTTTTTCAAAATATTTCCTTTGTACCGACAAAACTTTTCTATAGCTTTATTTTATGTATAGATGTAAGGTCTGTACGGAACCCTCGGTGGGCGAGCCCGACTCGCACTTGTCCGGTTTTTTTTTTTGCAATATTGCTGTTTAATCGAAGTGAAAAGCAGAGTGTATAAAGCATAACCCATAGGTAAATTAACTTACATAAAACCCATTTTATATGCACTTGTTTTATTTTATTTTTTATTTATTAAAAAAGTTACACCCACAGCATACATTATACAACAATGAAGCAACAAGAATAAAGGATCGGTTCTTATATGTAGGTACGCTTATTATAGGTAAGTAAGTATAGGTATACAACATTCGTAGTTAGTGGCAAAAATTTAAAAATGAAAGCAGTAAATTTTCAGAGAACTAAAATTAAAACCAAATTAAATTAAAATATAAACGGAACACGAATTAAATTTAACAATCTTTCCAAGCACTTGTTGCATACAAGCTATTATAACATTGTCTTCTTATTTGAAACTGTATTCAAATTAGCTTAGCGAGAAAAATCTTTGAATACGTTGTTTGTTGCATGCATGCATATTGTTAGGTACCTAATATCAGGTACTTAAGAAATAAAATAAAAATGGTTTTGCAAAGTTGCCGGCTACTAAGTTCATCAATTAGCTTCGTAAGTGGCCATCAAAGTTACTCTGCCATAAAACAAATCGGACGTAAGTCACCCGACATAAACACCCTTTCAACGTCCCTTTTAACGACTCGTTTGTGAACACCTGAATCGAGTGGGCACATCAAACGATTTAACTGAGTACGCATACAATTATTCTGTATTTACGGGCAAAAATTGCGCGTTAAAAAATCCGGTTATTACCTCTCTTAGCGTATTCAGCTTGTAGCTATCGCTAGGGTACAGAATAGATATACATGGACACTCTCCGCCCCGCCACAGAATCAATTACCTCACCCCACCCCGCGAGTTCGTATGCCGAATCGTATGCTCGTTTCGTCGTGTTTGTCAAATGTCAACTTATTTTGATATTCAAAGCAATGCGTCGTAACTTTATTTACTTACCAAAAAAATCGAATTATAAATTGAACGCCGCTCGTACAGTACAAACTGCACGGTAGCCCTAGACTTATACAGTTATGCAGGCTATACATCATCAATTCGATCGTCCAATCGGCATGATTGAAACTAAAAACTGTTTATAACTAATTATGATTGAAAACTGTTTTTAATAGCACGGTTGTATGGAGTGTCCGGGGTATGGCTAGGGCACAAAATGGAGACTTGGAGAGACTATACTTACAGAAGTTAAGCTTAGTATAGGTGCCGGCATATAACTTGGCAAGACAAAGATGAGACAATACATGTGCCGAGTTTAGTGTTTGTAGCTACTGCGCAGCTTTTGTCTCGTTTTTATCTTGCTACTAAGTTACGTGCCGGGCGGTATAGTATATCTACTACGGGCACTCGAGCAACGCATAGACACGGCCCAGCCGCTCTCAACCTTAGAATAATAACACCTAGAACGATAGTTTGCTACAAAGCGCACAGTCAAAAGTGAGGCAACTTAAACAGCCAAAATGACTTCGTTTTCAGATTGTTATTCTACATCATTACCTAATCATACCGATTAAGTACAAAACATTTTAAATTTTTCCACATTTATAAGACTAGCTACTATATTATTGGGTTTCAGTTACGATTAGTTAACGTACGAAGGATATAAATTTGAAAACTAAGCCATTCTGGCTTGGTATTAGTTGCCTCACTTTGCATACGAGGACACGGCTTCTAGGTGTTATTATTCTAAGGCCGTATACAGAGAGAAAGCAGGTTGACGCAGTTTGAGGCAGGTTGCTGTACTAAAATGGACCTTATCCCCGCGCATTATATTATATTTTCGCTATACTAAACGCTTGTAAGCGCTAATATGCGCCGGTCCATTTTAGTATAGCAAAAATATAATAAAATGCGCGGGGATAAGGTCCATTTTAGTATAGCAACCTGCCTCAAACTGCGTCAACCTGCTTTCTCTCTGTATACGGCCTAAGCTCTCAAGATTGAGAGCTATCTTGAGATCATACCTGAGATTCTGTAGCCATTAGTAGAACTAGTTCCTAACTAGTTTCACTTTCGTCTGAGATTCCGGTTACTCCGTGTAGGGGAGAGTAGGTGTCTACGTATACCTGTGTTCGTTTCGGAACCGTTCACTTTTACTGTCACTTTTGCACTAAACCGCATAGTTTTCAAAATATTTAAGAAAAACTGATAAAACCTTCCCTCCCCCTTCCCCCTAAGCCCGACGCACAAAATGGTGTATCTTTTTACCAAACAATACCTGGACTGTATATAGAACAATTTGGAGCTGGAGGAATACTTTTACGTTGGATGTTGAAGATAGGCCGTTTTTCTTAACCGAATCTCGTGAAAAAAAATTGTGAGGGTTCTATAATTGACCGAGCGAGCACAAAGTGCGAGTGAAGCGTCTCTGCTTCAGCTTGGGCTAAAATTCTTTCGTATCGTCCGGCTGTCTGTTTCCACCTACAGGTCGCATTTCTCAACCGATTCTCGTGAAATTTTGTAAACAGGTTTGAAAATGATTTAAAAAAAATTGTCATGCCATTTTTTTAAATTATTCAAAATGGCGGAGATATGTTAAAAAAACATTTCAGTCCGGCTTTCCGGCGCTGTCTGTTCTCCTCTAGAGGTCGCATTTCTCAACCGAATCTCGTGAAATTTTGTGAGCAGGGGGCTAATTGTCTTATTTTTTAAATATATTGCAGTCGCTTTCGTTTGACAGATGGATGTGACACATTGCTGCATTTCTTTGGTAAGTTTTTATTTGTGTCAAAAAGAAACTTCAATGGATTACGTCCTGAAAGCGATTGCGATAGATTTTGAAGTTAGACAATAGAAAGGCTGGTTTGAAAATGTTGCAGATTTTTTTGTCACGCCAGTTTTTTGAAATTTTGAAAAAATGGCGGCAATATGTAAAAAACATATTTCAGTCCGGCTTTCCGGCGCTGTCTGTTCTCCTCTACAGGTTGCACTTCTCAACCGATTCTCGTGAAATTTTGTAAGCAAGTTTGAAAATGATATAAATATTTGTCATACCGGTTTTTCGAAATTATTAAAAATGGCGGAGATATGTTAAAAAAAAAATTCAGTCCGGCTTTCCGGCGCTGTCTGATCTCCTCTAGAGGTCGCATTTCTCAACCGATTCTCGTGAAATTTTGTGAGCAGGTTTGAAAATGATATAAAATTTTTTGATACGCCATTTTTTTGAAATTTTTCAAAATGGCGGAGATATGTTAAAAAACACATCTGTTCTCCACTACAGGTTGCATTTCTCAATCGATCCCGAATCGAACTTTTGTGAACAGGTTTGATAAATATATAAAATATTTTTGTCGAGACAGTTTTTCGAAATTTATTAAAATGACGGAGATATGTAAAAAAACATATTTCATTCCGGCTTTCCAGCTGTTTGTTCTCCTCTACAGGTCGCATTTCTCAACTGATTCTGGTGAAATTTTGAAAGCAGGTTTGATAATTATATGTAACTGTTTAGTCAAGCCAATTTTTCCAAATTTATCTAAAAGACAAAATATTCACCCATTTCTAAATATGACCAAAGTTAGAAGCACCATCTAGCTGCGAATGCGCACATAAGCACTGTATGCTTAGAAAACTTCATGGCGACATTTTATTTTTGTATGATTTGAGCTACTTTTTATCGCGAGGTCTACAACTCACGGAGCCAGTAGTTATATAGGTAGGTATAGATTTTTTTGCTTTCAAAATGGCAGAAATATGGGGAAAATAGTATTTCAGCTATTTCGAAAAATGTTCAAAAATAACACAAAAATGCAAGATTCTCTACAGAGCCACTAGTTTAGTTATCTATGAAAATTGAAATGGGCACAAAATAGCCAATTTGTTTACAACACGCAGAGCTAATAAGATGGAGGCAATGAATAAAAGGGACGATCGACTTAATGAGTGAGAAGAGGTTTATGTTTACGAGTTGTTTGTGAGCTCCTTGAATAATGTACGAATTGAGCAGCTTAAAATTCAACAGTATTCAGTATTCTCGGTAGAGAAACGTTTCAGTTATCTATTTTATAAGGAAATGTATCCATTTGTGGCTAATACAAATGTGTAGAGCTGTGGACACACTGTGGACCTCGCGTTTGTAGCGTTTTTGAATATTTTTCGAAATGGCTGAAATATGATTTTCCCCATATGTATGCCATTTTGAAAAAAATCGATAAACTGAATCGACGCAATTTTGTAAAATATTTTTTTTAGATCTCAACTGAAGGCTAAGATGCAGTAAAATTCGTTTAGCGTATTCTGGAGACTTCCGCTTGCGGATATCTTGACCTTAGTTGAAGGCTTTGTCTGGCCGACACTAAGAACTGCGTTGAAGATATTAAGGGTCTAGAACTACCTCTAGAACTTTAATTACTAAAGGGATTTTTTTACTGCTTGTCGTTTGTGTTCTAACCTTCCTTTCTACCTTACGCATAATACATTATATTTTTACTTATAAGTATTACGTCGGTATGATAAGTAGATCCCCTTTCCCCATATTATGTCTTCATTAATTTCATTTAAAATCAGGTTTATTTATTTCTTTAACAATATTAACCGAGCTGAAAATGTTACTATGAAAAAAATACCCACAAAACATGAGCTCGTTAAATGGAAAGGTTACCAGCGTATTTAATTAATTCAAACAAAGTTGCATAAACGATACTGAAAATCATATTTATATTAAATCCTAAAAAAATTTTTACGGGGAAAGGGTCCATGGTCAACGTCCATCCCTCATTATAACAATCATTGAAATGTGTAATTCATTTATTTTTTTCTCCACAGAGCACCACGAAACAGAGTCCGTCCATAACAGTCGATGGGAGCTCCACATACCCTGGTCTCGGCTTCGGCCCCATGGGTCCCGTGGTGCCCCTCCCCGGCGAGCCACTCGGCACCCAACTCCAACAGAGCCAGGAGTCTACCACCGATCTCCCAGCCACCGCCAAGATCAAGAAGGAGAGGACATTCGTCATCGCTGCCTTCGAGTTCCATCGTGTGGAGACTCCTTTCCTGATAGGCTTGTGGATTTTCTTCGCTAGCCTCGCGAAGATAGGTTAGTACTTAAATCGAAATATTATTTGCATCTAAGGGATACATTAGGTCTTTACCTATAAAATTGCCGATCTTTTCTCAATACATATCTTGATATTATTTTATCGAATTATGATCATTATAGTTAACTATCAGTAAAAATAAAGTTCTTATAAAGATCTTGAAAGTGACTCTTTTTGTGAGCAAAAAAGAGTGACCAGAGGGGTTGTAACTTAGCCAAAACTTATATTTATTAGGGCTGCCATACGTCTCGGTACACTAGGACATATGTCTTGGTTTGAAGCGTTGTGTCCCGGTCAGCATGTAGCACTCTGTGCTGGTATCCCGGTCAGCAAGTAGCACTTAAATATAAAATACTAGCGGCCGCCCGCGACTTCGTATGCGTGGACAGTTTTTTTGCTATCCCTCGGGAACTGTACGTTTTTTCAGGATGAAAGGTACTCTATGTCCTTCTCTGTACCCCTGACAACGTGTATGCAAAATTTCATGATGATCGGTTGAGTAGTTAGGACGTGAAGGCGTAACAAACAAACAAACAAACAAACAAACGGACTTTCGCATTTAATATTAGTAAGGACTAGCGGGCGCCCGCGACTTCGTCTGCGTGGAAAGTTTTTTGCTATCCCTCGGGAACTATACTTTTTTTCGGGATGAAAGGTACCCTATGTCCTTCTCTGTACCTAGCGGAAGATCCTGGGGACATCACCTTGCATTTTGGAGACAAAGCAAACCGCTTGGAACGGGTGTTCCTGGGGGTGATCTGAGCTGATTTAGCCCGGTTGCCACGCGGTTCCCCCCAGTAGTGCAGTATTTAGTGGCATTATTTGTATGGGGACCTTGCAAATCGTCAACAAAGGAAGCCGCTTGGCACAGGCGTACTTTGTGGTCATTTGAGCTGATTTAGCCCCGTACCCACGTGGTAACACCCTGGTGGTAGCCAGGGGTGGGGGGACAGGTGCCTTCTACCACGCTGCACTTTTACATCCATATCTTCATAAGTTTAGCAAATAGGTCGTATTTGGTATCATTTTCTTATAATTCAAGGCCAAGGAATTCATTTCTGGAACAATTTTTTCACTCGTTCATATAAAAATAAAAGTTCTGCGCAAAAACAGAAAAGTAAGAAAACAAATATCTTACAAAATCTATGCCTACAAATAAACCACAAGATTGTGCTTTATAAAAAAAATATAAGTAAACAGCCCTGTTTATATAAAATATATAAACATCAACTTTCTCAGACAAATTATATTTATAAATGTGTCAAAAAAACATTTGCGCCGCGCGGCGGTATTTTGGTGCAGTATATTTGGATAGGATTTATCCAAGGAGGTTTATAATAGGGAGTGAGTACTCTACAAAAATTTTCACCTATCGTTTAAAAGAAATTCAACTTTATTGCATTGCTCATAGAGTTGAAATTCTATCGACGACATTGACTGAAGGCACTACTGTGTGAATGAGACAACACCAGGTGGAGGTCGGTGTCTCGTTCGCACAATTGCCATTACTAAACAATAATACCACGATAGTAGGACTAAAAATATGTACGTTACCAATCAAGTAGTGTATCAAAATTAAGGATTCGGAACGGGAAGTCGAATATATACTATTTAAATATTAATTTAGAATGACACATAATAATTGTAATATAAAACAGAACTTACTCTTTTGATTTAATTAAATATCTAAAATAATGCTAATAAGCTATCATCGGTGAGGTGGTAATAAATAGAAGTGTCAATCTTGGCAACTCCGATTTTGACCTTGGCGCCGAATTTCAATTTAAGAATTTCAATCTATAGGAAATGTTACTTTACAAAACTAGTGTGACCATAAATACTGCACCATTTCAGATTTCCAAAAAAACGAAATTGTTCTATTGAAATGGCTAGAGGTCGCAGGCGAGACGGTAATCAAGATCCAAGATGGCGTAAAATCCAAGATGGCGGCCAACTTTTTTGTTTTTGGGCCGATTTCGATGAAACTCGGTTTTTGGAACTATTTTGACAAGAAAATAACAACGCAATTTTTAAAAAACTAAAACTCCAAGATGGCGGCCAACTTTTTTTGTTTTTGGGCCGATTTCGATGAAACTCGGTTTTGGGAACTATTTTGACAAGAAAATAACAATGCAATTTTTAAAAAACTAAAACTCCAAGATGGCGGCCAACTTTTTTGTTTTTGGGCCGATTTCGATGAAACTTGGTTTTCGGAACTATTTTGACAAGAAAATAACAACGCAATTTTTAAAAAACTAAAAATCCAAGACGGCGGCCAACTTTTTTGTTTTTGGGCCGATTTCGATGAAACTTGGTTTTTGGAACTATTTTGACAAGAAAATAACAACGCAATTTTTAAAAAACTAAAAATCCAAGATGGCGGCCAACTTTTTTGTTTTTGGGCCGATTTTGATGAAACTCGGTTTTTGTTACGATTTTGACAAGAAAATGACAACGCAATGTTGAAAATTTAAAAAATCCAAGGTGGCGGTCAACTTTTTTGTTTTTGGGCTGATTTCGATGAAACATGGTTTTTGGTACGATTTTGACAAGAAAATAACAACGCAATGTTGAAAATTTAAAAAATCCAAGATGGCGGTCAACTTTTTTGTTTTTGGGCCGATTTCGATGAAACTTGGTTTTTGGTACGATTTTGTCAAGAAAATAACAACACAATTTTGAAAATTTAAAAAATCCAAGATGGCGGCCAACTTTTTTGTTTTTGGGCCGATTTAGATGAAACTCGGTTTTTGGAACTATTTTGACAAGAAAATAACACCGCAATTTTTAAAAAACTAAAACTCCAAGATGGCTGCCAACTTTTTTTGTTTTTGGGCCGATTTCAATGAAACTTGGTTTTCGGAACTATTTTGACACGAAAATAACAACGCAATTTTTAAAAAACTAAAAATCCAAAATGGCGGCCAACTTTTTTATTTTTGGGCCGATTTTGATGAAACTCGGTTTTTGGTACGATTTTGACAAGAAAATAACAACGCAATGTTGAAAACTTACAAAATTCAAGATGGTGGCCAACTTTTTCTTTCTTGGGCCGATTTCAAAAACAAATTAGTAGCCATTTTGATCTTTTTGATTTTTCCTTCAGTTTACATTGAGTTGTTATTTTCTTGTCTAATTAGTAACCAAAAACCGAGTTTCATCGAAATCGGCCCAAAAAAAACAAAAAAGTTGGCCGCCATTTTAGATTTTTAGTATTTTAAAAATTGCGTTGTTATTTTCTTGTCAAAATATTACCAAAAACCGAGTTTCATCGAAATCGGCCCAAAAACAAACAAGTTGGCTGCCATCTTAGATTTTTTAATTTTTTCAATACATATTGTTTTATTATTTTTTTGTCAAATTAGTACTAAAAACCGAGTTTCATTCAAATCAGCCCACAAATAAAAGAGTTGGCTGCCATATTTTTTTATATTTTTAACATTTCTTTGTTATATTTTGATCAAAATAGTAACAAAATCGAGTTTCATAAAATCGGCCCACGAACAATATAGTTGGCCGCCATTTTGTTTTTTTTATATATTTTTAACATTGTATCATCGTAAATCTCTTGCACCCATTTTATTAATTTCACAAGTAAAAAAATTGGTGCAAGTATTTTAGACCTTATTGACATCTTTACCAAAATAACAGTTTTTAATGAAACAGCAAAGTAAATGTACAAGTATAATTATGGGAAAAAGCAATCGAATTTCAAACGTCAATAAAGTCGAAAATCGTTTCCATCTTTTTTTAACTACAGATCACTAGACAATGTTTTCCTACTTTTACTTGTTTTTCCAACATTCATTTGTTTTTCCGAAGTTCACGCACATTGCATTTTTATTAAAAATTGGAATAAACTTTAAAGTTGCGTAATTATTTACACTTGAAATTAAATTGAATTGAATAAACTAGATTTTAATTGGTTGAATTACCATATTTAAAAAATAAAAACAAAAAAGCAACTTAATTAAAAACGTGATAAATAATTTGTTCTTAAAAAATATTTTTTTTTAATAAATATTAATTTTCTTTTTTTTAGTTAACGAGCTAAACTAAAAATATACCACCGCCTATCAGAGTACTCGACAAGACCATTCAGACGAGTCCAAACTCGATGGGGTTGAAAGGTTTTATTGCAGAGTTCCTGTGGCCTTCTTCCGGCTCTTCATCAGACTCTTGGATACTATTACCCAACAGAGCACTCGTCAAGACGATTCAAACGAGCCCAAACTCGATGGGGTTGCATGATTTCAATATTGAGTTCCTATGGCATGGAATCCAGACTTCATCATCCGACCCTGAACCTCGTCTCCCGTCAGAGTACTTGTCAAGACAATTCTAATAAGCCCAAACACGATGGGGTTGTATAGTTTCATTCATCATAGAGTTCCTGTGGCGTTCTTCCGGCTCCATTATCACATCACCTCAATGACACTGTAATCACGGTAATAAGATACTACCAGTATTATAACTCGAGCCTGTCCTTGAAATACGTAACTTGAGCCGCGCGGTACGTCAACATACGATAGGGCTGCCTGCATCTTTGTACAAAACTAGAAACAAACTCAAGTAGTACTAAATAATATACTAGAAAAAATATGACTCGCACCAGATCAATACTCAGACGGGAATCGAACCCGCGACCTTTGGATATCCGGTCCAATGCTCTGACCGCTGAGCTACCGAGTCACTAGTGACATCGTTGAATTTTTCCTAGTATATCCTAAACTCTTACGCTGTAAGCCAGCGTTATTTCACCAATGTGAGGAATTACCTCGACATTCAATTGAAATATCTTTCCAGATATTTTAACAATTGATTAAGATGAAATAGCTATATAATTTTTAAATTTGAGATTTTTGCATTTACAATGCTATTTTTAAACAATACCAAATAATATACTAGAAAAAATACGACTCGCACCAGATCAATACTCAGACGGGAATCGAACCCGCGATCGAATCGGTAGCTCAGCGGTCAGAGCATTGGACCGGATATCCAAAGGTCGCGGGTTCGATTCCCGTCTGAGTATTGATCTGGTGCAAGTCGTATTTTTTCTAGTATATTATTTAGTATTGTTTAAAAATAGCATTGTAAATGCAAAAATCTCAAATTTAAAAACTCAAGTAGGTAGATGAAATAAAGTTAACAGTACTGTGATGTAGTGACATCATATTCGGCCTTTTCGGTAGCTTTATGGTCAAAATTCATAAAGAAATAATAGTTTATGTTTCGAATGAAAAGCAGCCGTTCCCGTCCGCGTGTCTTTTGTCGAGGCTTCTTGCTACGGCTCGGGACCCTTCTGGTCGGGCTATGTAATGTAATTCGTAAAGAAATAAAAAACAATATTTAAAAAGTGATAAAAGTTTTATTTAATAATATAATTTAAAGGCTCTTCGTTAGTACATGGTGGAGGTCCACCACCGCGTTCGTTAGTCTCGCGCGTTTTCTATGTTTCAGGTGCAAAAATAGTGAGAAGATAAAAATGATGAAGAGATTGAGCACATTCCAAAAATTCAATGGAGGAGATAATACGGACCCCAAGGAGTGGTTCATCAGATTCAATGAATTCATGGCTGAAAACGGCTATAATGAGGATGCAAAGAAGATTATTTTAAGCGCTTTTTTAGAGGGTGCAGCGCATTGGTTCTATAGAAAGATTTGTGCGAGTTGCAAATCATACAAGGACTTGCAGGAACAAATTATCGAAGAGTTTCCTCCCATTTCAGCTCCACCTACAGCGGCGGTTGGAAGCTGCACATATTCATTTCAGTTGCCTAATGTAGCCCACGTCGAAGTCGAAAGTGCACCAGCACTACGCGCGTGCAGCGAGGCGGCAGGATCCTCAACCTCTCGCACTGCCCAAGAACCCCCATTTCAATCGAAAAATGTTTCACACTCTTTTCTTTTTAGTTGCGAAGAAGGAACGCAACCAAATAATAAGGAAGAGCCGCTTAAAACGATGTCGAAGAATGAAGAGTAGGAAGACGAGGTTGTAACATGTGACGAGGACGAAATGGAGAACGTTATGACGGATGATTCAGAAGAATTACCGATAGCATCAGAGGATGTGGAAGAACAGATAAAAAGTGAGTCAACTTCATGTTATAGTGATCAGGGTGTAGGGATAGGAGAAATAGGAAGTGATAATCGTAGTGGGGAAAACGCGGTCGAAGTGAAGTCGTTAGTCGAGTGTGTAGAGTTAGATAAACCGGCTAGTAAGAGTGATCAGGTTATAGTAGAGGAAGAGAAGGACAGTGGCTCTCAATCCTCGGTGGTGAAAGACAAGTGCGATAACGTGGTTTCATTCATTCTTTCAAATATAAATTTTACATTAATTTCAGAGAATATATCTGTCAGAAATCATTATGTAGGTTTCAGAAGTAATAATATTTTCTTACAGAGTTCGTATGATCATACACTGTTTGAATATAATTTAGCTCATGGTAATGTCATGTTCAACAATTATTTAATTGAAGAAGTATTGTGTTATGGTAGGAAAAGGAAAGTATTAAATCTTGGTATAGGTCTATCGTTTTGTTTTCATCAACCTAAGAAGAAAAGATTTCATGTATTTAATTTGTAAACAAGTACTTAATTCGAATAGAAAGTAAGTCGGGATAGGAATTGTTTCATTTTAAGTTTGATTTACTTAGTTGAGGTTTGGGTTACATATATTTTTATTTCACTATAAATGATAAGGTATAGAAAACAGATTGAGTTGGAAGTATCCGGTACGAATGGGGGCTAGGAATAAGTTAGTTAGGTATTAACTTTACTGTAGGTAGTGGCACTAGGTAGTGAATAAGTGTGCTAATGCTGGTGTTTTTTTTCATGTACTGTACTACGTGACATGGCTTCCATCTGGATCATCAAATTGGAGACCAACGTGCCAGGATGATCAGTCAAATCCAGGATAAGAAGTGTTCCGGCATGTGAAGAGTTAGGAGAAAATAAAGAATTTGATAGGGTCTACTTATTACCCTGGGGTATAGAATGGGGGAACGTGACGTACGAAGCTGGGACCGTATGGGGGAGCCCTGAAAATTCCATAGGAATGGGTTCTGTCTTGCTTACTGCAAGACACCCCCAATTCCTTGGTCCCAAGTCCGTAAGTCCCGTAGGGAATGTATGCCGGACGAAATGATTGTTTATTTTCCTCCTGGAGACTGAACATTCGTGGTTTTCTGATGTGTACATTCGTAGTCTGTCAGGTTGACGCTTTTGTCAAGTGTCAACATGAATCATAAGCCAGAGCAAAGACAGATTCATTTTGACATTAGGCAAGAGTTACATAGCTGTTTTGTGGTTTGGCCGACTTTATGGTTTGTCAAGGTACAGAATAGATAATGAGTAGCATTCTGTTCAAAAATTTATTTATGTTTATGGTTAAAAGTAAGAGAGTAGCATCCATCAGTCCTGACACTCTACTTGGCTATGGTTTCTACTTGACTATGGTCGTCTAGGAAGATAGGTAGGTAGGTGAGTTGTTTGTTTTTTTAGTCTGTGTATTAAGGCTAGGGATGTGCTGTGTGTTTGGCTTTTTTGGTGGGTTTTTGCCAACATAAAACCAACACACGGGTATGATGAAGGCTAGTGCCGACTAAAGGAATAGACAATGACCCGTGTGCAGGTTCGCCTGTAGTAAAGGCCGGCATGACTGTGTGAAAACTCCCACTTTAGGTAGGGTTGTGCTGGATTAGGAAAATTTTGTGACGGTGGGGAACTGTTGCAAAATTTATTTCTTTTCTCGCGAAGAAATAAATTTTAACGGTACCGGGGGAATGTGATGTAGTGACATCATATTCGGCCTTTTCGGTAGCTTTATGGTCAAAATTCATAAAGAAATAATAGTTTATGTTTCGAATGAAAAGCAGCCGTTCCCGTCCGCGTGTCTTTTGTCGAGGCTTCTTGCTACGGCTCGGGACCCTTCTGGTCGGGCTATGTAATGTAATTCGTAAAGAAATAAAAAACAATATTTAAAAAGTGATAAAAGTTTTATTTAATAATATAATTTAAAGGCTCTTCGTTAGTACAGTACCTATCCTCACCTACTTGAATTTGTTTCTAATTTCGTGATTGTATGTTATATTTTAGAAATAACGGCGATAGCGTGTTAGGTTGCCTAATAATTCAAAAGGTTATCATTTTGCCTTTAAATTATATTTTGTCATATACAATTTATAGTATGGTTTGATCTTTTGGTAATAAGCAAATAAAAAAGTGATCTGTAATTATTAACACTTAAGCCGCCGCGTAGATCACCGGAGACTTACGCTTAAAAATTATTTTATAATTTTATTTTCCCCAAAGAAAGTTCTAACCTTTTTTATTATTGTAGGTATATGCAATCTGAAATTTTCTACAAACGTTTTTCTTATTGTTAATTTATTTTTAGTTTTTAATTCATGAATTGTATAAAACACTAACTTATTTTAGTCCAATCAAATTAGACATTGAATGTTGCAACAAATCAGGTATTTTCGGTTTTTACATACATTATTTGTTATGTGAAGGCCATGTCAAATCCAAGTTTTCGGCCTTGGCAAATGACCGGCAGGCTGTTTATCTAATTAGAAACCACTTAGCGACCGGTCTCATTTGACAGATGAATGTGATACATTGCTAGTAGGGCACTTCATTTTTGGGTAAGAAAAAACATACTAAAGAAAAGTAGCAATGTATGTCAAATGAAAGTGGTCGCTAAATAGTTTCTGTTTAGATAATCAGCTTGCGGTTCATTATAAAATCTCAAAAATGTTGACTTTTTTTCAGTTTTTCTTGATGTTGACCCGGAAGAAATGGTTTTTCATACAGATTGTGTAAAAAGTTTTTAAAGTTGGTTAAATTTGAGGGTAGAACGGTTTTGATACAAGCGCTAGTTTCGGAGACACTTGAAAATTTGGCCAATTTTTAAGTTACATGATTTTTAACAAAATTTCCCCAATGTGTATCCCCACGTCTATTTTTTAAAATAAGAGAGTGAAATATAAAAAAAAATATTATGCTGTAAATTTTAATAAACGTTTTCAAAGAAAATCAGTAGGAACGAGATAAAGTGAGCCGTTTTAGAGATAAAATACATTTTCCAAAACCGCAAACAATAACTTTGTTATTTCTACAAACACTATGAAAATGTCTCCGAAACTATAACTCGTATCAAAAGCGTTGTACCCTCAAATTGTAGCAAATTTAACCAACTTTAAATTGTTTTTACACAATCTTGATGAAAAAGCTGTCATTCAGTTTCTTCTCAGTTTCTCATCATTCTTTTCATGTCTAATTTGATTGGATTACTTATTAATCCAGGTATTTTACTCGGTGGAAAAAGCTATATGCCTACCTATTCAAAGAAGAAACAAATTACGCACTAGTAGGTTTAAAAAAGTATTATATTCACCTTTCAGACTCTCCAGGTAATTTAAAATATGTTATCCCTGGGTGCGTGTTTGTAGAACTGAGGCAACAATAAACAGCACAATATACTCGTGCTCTATAGTTGCAATTCGCCATCGTGATCACAAAACACGAAACCACCGTTCGTTCGTCACTGCGGCGCATTCGCGACTGTAGCAGCCCGAACTCGATGCGCATAGGTGTGGCTCGCATTTCGACCGTTAGCACTAAGTTAGAATACTGGGTAGTATCTTATTACTGTGCTGTAATATTGCATTTCCTTCCATTTCTGACCTGTGTTCAAAGTTTCAAGTCTCTAGCTCATCGGGAATTTGGTATAAAATCGTTTGCAAAATTTGTGCTCAAACAAACAAAAGAGCAAGCAACCTAATAAAAACGTGGTAAAAAGTGTTAATTATAAATAAAGAACTACCTAGGCATTTAAGTTTATATTAAACAGTTTAAAGTATTATGTATGTCTCCGGCTAACCATACGGTTTGGTCACCCTAATGAAGAAAAGGACACATACATCTACTTGACCTCTCTGTCGGCTCGTTTTGCGGCGAAGCGCTCATTCCGGTTTAAAGTACTATTTCCATGGATTTATCACTTATTGTTTAATAATGACACAAATAGGTTGTGTTTGGTATCGTTTTCATGTAATTCAAGGAGGGGGAATTCATTTCTGCAACAACATTTTCTCGTTCATAGAAAAAAAAAATAAGTTCAGTGCAAAAAAAGAAAAATAAAAAAAACTTACAAACTCTATGCCCACAATTAAACCACGAGATTATGCTTTATAAAAAAATATGTTTAAACAGCCCCATTTATCTTAAATATACAGGGTTATTTGTAAAACACCAACAACCTCGCAGGAGTAGATTACTAACATCATAAACAACAACATTTGTTCTACGACTTTTCCAAAAACAGACAAAAAAAATTCGACTTTTCATACAAAACTCGATCAGCTGTTCGGGACATTTGTATGGGACGTCGGATATTTTTTGTCTGTTTTTGGAAAAGTTGTAGAAGAAATGTTGTTGTTTAAGTTGTTAGTAATCTACTCCTCAGAGGTTGTTGGTGTTTTACAAATAACCCTGTATAAACATAAACTTTTCTATAGAAATTATATTTATAAATGTGTAAAAAAATTCAGTTGCGACGCGCGGCTGTATTTTGGTGCAGTATTTTTTGATTTGGATTTATCACTTATTGTTTAATAATGACACGGATTAGTATTGGTAGCCCCATAATTTTACTTTAAAAGAGAGTTAAAGTTATAATTATTTTATTTACCTCGTTATAACAAATTTTATTGGCAGTTTCCGTTGCATCCACTTTATTTATCTATTTAATCAATTGCACCTTCCTGCGCATTTTTGCTTACACTTAGACCTTATTTACTCCATGCAAGCTGTGGCTGCTGGCAGAAGGGTGGTCTACACAGGCTCCCATAAGCCATTATTTTTGGCGCGACCCTAATCTGCAGGCCATGGCAGGTTTTGGATTGGTTTTAAAAGTTGATCTCATACATTCCTCCCTGATAAATCGCTCGCAAAATTTGGTTGCACAGGGCGTCTCTGGTTGGTGGAGATTCTCCAGCTGCTTGTCCTTTTTCGTGAATAGCACTTTTCTGCATTGATTAATATGAAGGAGATTCGTTCCAACATTTCCAGCAATAACTTAAATCACAAAAGCCTTATTGCCAAGCCAACTTATTGGCAAAGCCTGCTCCACATTTCCTTTTTTAGCGTATTAAATCCTTCCGTTGCAATTTGATAAGCACCCCAAGCTTTAAAAGCCGGAAAAAAACAGAAGTATTGCCACTCTGTTCCACGCCTTTTCTGGGTGTGATACCGTATCGACTTTTGCTGGTAAAGGGAAAAAGCGCTTTCGAAGCTTGGGGCGCTTATCCAATTGCAACGGAAGGATTTAAATACCCTAAGGAAGGAAATGTGGAGCAGGCTTTCCCAATAAGTATTAGAAACAATTGTCATTGCTTTGACATATGACAAGTAAGTTACTGGTGATTGACTTTTGTGATTTAAGTTATTGTTGGAAATATCGGAATGCATCTCCTTGATATTAATCAATGCAGAAAAGTGCTATTCACGAAAAAGGACAAGCAGCCGGAGAATCTCCACCAACCAGAGACGCCCTGTGCAATCAAGTTTTGCGAGCGATTTATCAGGGAGGAATGTATGGGGTCAACATTTAAAACCAATTCAAAACCTGCCATGTTCTACAGACTGGGGTTGGGCTAAAAATAATGGCTTGTGAGAGCCTATGTGGACCGCCCTATCGCCAGCAGCCACAGCTTGCATGGAGTAAATACGGTGTCAGTGTAAGCAAAAATTCGCAAGAAGGTGCAATTGTTTAAAGAGATAAATAAAGTGCACCGAACTATGTGGATGCAGCGGAAACTGCCAATAAAATTCGTTATAACTAGGTGAAAAAAATGTGTTCTTAAATATTACTACAACTCTCTTTTAAAGTAAAACTATGGGACTACCAATACTAATCCGTGTTAAGGTTTATTGGGGTAAAACCAAAAATGGGTCTATTCCGAAAATGATAAATTACTACCAAAATAGGCATAATTTTTTTGTCTGGCAACATTAATGAAGTCGCCATTTTATTTTTCTATCGCTTGTCAGTCATGTCACGCACCCCGGACCGAAAGTTTGTGTGCTAGAGGTTATTTTATGAATCTACTGCTGTTTTTACATTTTTTGGCCTATCGAAATTACCCCGTGTCCAGTATCTCAGGATCTAGGTAAGTTATCATGATGATTGTCTTTTTTTACGATAGATAATCGTTTTTAGCGCTTTTTTGTGTAGGTTAGAATAGGCTAGGTACCGATTTTGTGTTTTTTTCGGAATTACCCCCGAGGGGTAAATCCGAAAGAACCAGTGGTTCTAAACATAGGCTTTCAATTTGTGTTTGACATTTTGACAGAAGGTTCGACAGAAGGTAGGTATTAAAAAGCAGTTAAGTACAGTAAAAATCTTTAAGTACCTACTATCATTATTTTAGACAACTTATCTTTTTTGTTACATTCAAGAAAAAAATGTTCATCAATCAATAGTAATATCTTCTAAGTGCATAATGCTTAAACGATAATTTTGTTTTATCTCATTTAGAAATTGTTAAAAATTTCATATATTTTTTTCATAAACAAAATTTGCTAGTAAGTACCTACATTATTGTGTTCATCCGCTTAAACATGTTATCATTTTTGAACGTTAGTTCTCAGTTTTGATTTTATTATTGTCTTGGTTTATAAGAAAGAACTGTTTTCAGATTAATGAGCATAATATACTTACTAATTTTGTTTCCTGTATGTTTGTTTGAGAGTTGTGTAAATTTTGTTTTGATTTTTTTACGAAAGAATTGCTGTTAATGCAAGTTAAGTTCCTAATAAAGTTTCTAATAAAGGCTCCTATTTTGACTAAGTAAAAGTAGCATTTTTTGTTAATTTCCTCCTTTAAACCAATATTAAAATAATCATTTCTCATCTTCTATATTCTTCTTCATCTAGTGTCCAGGACACTACAAGGGGTAATTCCAAAAATAAAAGGTAAATGTTTAGGACCACTGGACACTACAAGGGGTAAATCCGAAAATAAAAGTGATCAAACATGTGTTTTAGGTAAACTACATAGATTTTATTCTTGGTTTTAATAACTGGGTAATCTCGATAGAAAATGCAATTAAAACTTTAAGTTTTAGCTCATAAAGACGACTTTAGAGCTTCATTCGGAATTACCCCAATGTATTTCGGAATTACACCTCTCATTAGGAAAAAAAAAACTTTTTTTTAAAGGGTTTTTTCAACAGAATGCAGTGACATTAGAAGAATAAATTTATTGAAAATAGTTTATCATATACTCAAGAATATAAAACTTTATTGTCTATCTATTAAAACTTGCACAAATATTAATAAATAATTAAAATAAAAACATAGTCTCAACTAATCCAAAAATATATCGAAATTACCCCAATAGACCTTATTATTAAACAATAAGTGATAAGTCCAAATCAAAAAATACTGCACCAAATTACCGCAGCGCGGCGCAACTGATTTTTTTGACACATTTTTAAATATAATTTCTATAGAAAAGTCTATGTGTATATATTTAAGATAAATAAGGCTGCTTAAACATATTTTTTTATAAAGCATAATCTTGTGGTTTATTTGTAGGCGTAGATTTTGTAAGATTTTTGTTTTTTTACTTTTCTGTTTTTGCGCAGAACTTTTATTTTTTATATGTACGAGTGTAAAAGTTGTTTCAGAAATGAATTCCTCGTCCTTGAATTATATGAAAATGATACCAAACACGACCTATTTGCTAAACCTATGTAGGTATGGATGTAAAAGTGCAGCGTGGTAGAAGGCACCTCTCCCCCCCACCCCTGGCTACCACCAGGGTGTTACCACGTGGGTACAGGGCTAAATCAGCTCAAATGACCACAAAGTACGCCTGTGCCAAGCGGCTTCCTTTGTTGACGATCTGCAAGGTTGATGCCACTAAATACTGCACTACAGCAGGTGGGCAGGGGAGAGGGGAGAAAGGTGCGTCCGGCGGGCCTCACTTTAAGCTTCATATCTGCATACATGTAGCAACTATATCAAGTTTGGTATCATTTTCTTATAATTCAAGGATAAGGGATTCATTTTTGGAACTAAATTTTCACTCACCCATACAAAAAAACCGCGAAATTCAAAAATGATTTTTTTTCTCTACAATTTTTTTTTTCGAAAGTCCTCTGCAGAATTTAAACTTTGAAAATTTTCCCGAGATAAAAATACTAGTGAATAGCCCAGTTATTCCACTTTATATAATAACTAGCGGCCCGCCCCGGCTTCGCACGGGTTGCAGTGCAATGTAGTTACTAATGTAAAACTGTGCTAATGTGGTGTCAGTGTGAAGTTATTTGATTATACTACAGGATATCTACATAATAGTATATACGACGTACGCAAGGGGTGTTAAAATATAATTGAAGTGTGTGTGTGTCTGTCTGAGGACTCTGAGGCAACCTAGCTCCCAAACTTAAAGATCGATTTTATTGCGATTTTTATGTATAGTTTAAGAGAAGCGTACAGACGGCGGGAAGCGACTTTGTTTTATACTATGTTTAGCTTTTGCCCGTGGCTCCGCTCGCGTGGGAGTCGGTAATCGTTGTAAGTCTTCCCTTGGAAACCAATGATCGGCATGAAAAGAAGCCTGTGTTAAGTATTCCAGACTAAAATCTATCCCTGTGCCAAATTTCGTCTAAATCCGTTCACCCGTTCAGACGTGATTGAGTATATAACAAAATGAACAACATCCAAACATCAAAACTTTCACATTCATACAATTTTGTGATATATAGGTAATAGCTGCACCCCGCGGTTTTACCTGCGCAATCTGTTGATTCTGTAACCAAACGCGCATCTCACTACACTTCACTTCGCGTGAATTAGTTATTATAAATAAGCTAACTTATGAGCAATTTTACCGATTACAAAAATTTGAGGTAGCTATCTAAAATATTTTGTGATGAAAAAAAATCTTATCATTATCTTATTTATGATTTAAAGTTCCCGTCCCGTGCAGTGAAGTGAGATTCGAAGTGGGGTTCGAGTTTGGTTACAGAACCGAGACGCCGTACCATAGAAATAGAATGTCAAAGAACAACAATGTCAATAAACAGGTGATCCGAAAATGAATGCATACATTTTATATGAGATACGTAAAATATGACTTAGATTCATAAAATATGACTATATACGGCAAAGAAAATTAATAAACTATGTTCCATACTGTTTTCTTCGTCGATAAACGAATAAATGTAGAGAAATTTGGTTTTAGAGAAATGTGTGGCAATATCTTATTTACCTGTGAAAAGTGTGATTACTTGGATTATTTCTTTTTGTTACATCACAATTACTTAGAGCACAAGACACCATGGCTCCACAATACATTTATTTTAAATTATAATTAAGATTAACAAATATTTTAAACAAACTGTGATTGCTCATTTGCTAGGCGGGACGCTAGGGGCTCTTACTGTAAAAAATGTTGGCACATGTCACTTGATCCTTTGTCTCTTTTTTACATAGACCGTGTCCGTATGATGTTAACTTCTCTTTTCCACGCTTTGTTGGTCTTCTTGAGCGCAGCGAAAATTTTTCTATGTCTATGCGCCGTACTGTTCACGATTTTGTATTAGGTAGGTAGGTAGGTACTTAACAAAATTTCTTAGCAGTAATATAACAAAATAAGTATAATAATATTATGTAACATTTAATACTCATACTTAATAGATTGGTAGGTATCTTCTTTTTAAATAAAAATCTATGTATGTTTATTATTTTGTTTCCTATGCACTCCTAAACCATTCACATCCGATTATGATGAAACTTTGGTACGCTTATAATCTTCTTATAATAAAATATTTGTTGAATTTCTGCTTATGACTGAAAAGGTTCCCGGCTAAAATAACGTGACATTGCAAATTATGTTGGGTGCAACTAAATGTTGTGCATTATTATCCGGCTCTCAATTTCAACACTTTACACCACATTCCTTGTCACGTTAGATATCTGATATTTGCCAGATTTTTCCACATTTTATAAGTAGACTAATATTTCGTAAAATAGTGAAATCAGGATAAAATCTTATACAACATGAAATGTCAGCTCGTGCGTGACATAATTACAGTCTCAGGGGAGGTGACAACCTGACAACTGACATTTCTTTTTCTTAATCATTCAAATGCACTAAGAAGTTTTGATTCCGATATCGAAATCAATCACCCTAAAAATAGCTTTCTACCCTTTTTCAACCCTGTTAGGGGATACATTTCAAAAAAATGCGAAACACGTGTTCAATTAATTTTGTGATAAAATGTCTATGCCAAATTTCAAGTCAATCGGGCCAAGGAATCGCATTCTCCCATACAAACTTTGCCACCCTGTTTCACCCCCTTAGGGATTGAATTTCGCAAAATCCCGTCTTAGTGAGCACCTTCACCCTAAAAGGAACCCCCATGCTAAATTTGAGACTTCTAGCACTTGTAGTTTCTGAGATTTCGTGATGAGTCAGTGAGTGATTTTCCCTTTTATATATATAGATAAACTTGTAAAACATTTTTGTGGAAGAACTGTGTTAAAAAAAATGATTTTTTTCGCATGGCAGAATTTTCTCTGCCATTTTTTTTCGAAAATTTTCTATAGAATTAAAACTATGTAGATTTGCACCAAAAAAAATAAACGGAAAATAGTCCAGTTAATCTACTAAATAAATTAATACATTTGTTAAACATTTTTGTCTAGTAACTGTGTTAAAAAAATGTTTTAAGTCGCGTGGCGGATTTTTTTCTACCAATTTTTTTCGGACATCCTCTAGAGAATTAAAACTATGAAGAATATCCCCAGAAAATAAATAGTGGTGAATAGCCCAGCTATCTTACTGTATAAAAAAATAAATTTGTCAAACATTTTTGTCTAAAAACTGCGTTAAAAAATATTTTTTGTCGCGCGGCGCAATTTTCTCTACATTTTTTTTTTATTTTCGAATATTTTCTACAAAATTAAAGCTATGAAAATTTGCCCCAAAAAAAAAATTAGGTGAATAGCCCAGTTATTTTACTATATAGAATAAGACATTTGTCAAACATTTTTGTCTAGTAACTGTATTAAAAAAATGTTTTGTGTCGCGTGGCGTAAACTTCTATACCATTTTTTTCGACAATCCTCTACAGAATTAAAACTATGAAGATTTGCCCAAAGAAACAAAAATACTAGTAAATAGCCCAGTTATCCTACTATATAGAATAATAAACTTGTCAAACATTTTTGTCTAGTAACGGTGTTAAAAAAATGTTCTAAAATATATAAATAAAGATGTTGGGGAAACGTTCGCCATTAGAATTATTATAAAAATGTGATAAAATTAACATACCTGGTTATAAGATATTAAAAAATGCAGGTTAAAATAAATCAATTTAATTGTTCGCAGTTGCCACTACATGCACATAGGTCTATGTATTTTAGATTTCTTATACTGCAGTTGCACTTCCCTGCGCATTTTGTTTTGCAGCGGCAATGAATTAATTCTAGCAAACAAGCAGCAGATGCAGCAGGTAGTCTTGTTCAAATAGGCTCCCAATAGCCATTTAGTTTGAACCAGCCCCAGTCAGCAGGGCATGGCAGCTGTTGCTGAGGGGCTATAATCTGTCTCCAAACACAGCCTCCTTGGTAAAGTGCACGGAGAATATGGTTACGAAGTGCATCTTCCATTGGAGGCAGATTTTCCAGCTGGAGATCTTTTTTTGTAAAGAGAGTAAAGAGTACTTTTCGGCACTCATTTACACTCAAACTTGTACCTGATCTGAAATCAGTAACAAATTAAAATTCATAATGTTAAAATAATGTCTAGGAACCAATTCACATCTCGTAATTCAAATCTCTTCAGACTTTATATTGTAAGGTTCTTACTTGTCATTACAAGACAATAACATTTTTTTACAATATAAGCAATGCCTGCTCAATATTGCTTTATTTAACGTATTTAAACCCTTCAAATACTACAAGATTTGTGCTCCAAGCTTGAAATGTGCATTTTTTACCCTTTCCACACAAAAAAAACACAGTGTCGCAACCTGAAAAGGCGTGGAAGTATAGCAAGACTTCAGTCTTTTCTGGTCCTGTAAAATAAATTATAATCAATGCGTTACAACTGAAATCATATATTTAACAAAAGTTTGTAGCACGTGACCTGTCTCGTACTGCAGTAACCTTACAATATTAAGTCTGAAGTGAAAAGATTTGAAATACGAGATGTGGATGGGTTCCTAGACATTATTTTAAAATTATGAATTTTTATTTGTTACCGATTTCAGATCAGGCACAAGTTCGAGTGTAAATGAGTGCCGAAAAGTCCTCTTAACAAAAAAAGATCTCTAGCCACATGAGTTATTTACTCATGTGCATAGCTGGAAAATCTGCCTTCAACGGAAGATGCACTTCGTAACCATATTCTCCGTGCAGTTTATCAAGGAGGCTGTGTTTGGGAACAGATTAAAGCCCCTCAGCGACAGCTGCCATGCTCTGCTAACTGGGGCTGGTCCAAACAAAATGGCTATTGGGAGACTATTTGGGCAAGCCTACCTGTTGCATCTGCTGCTTGTTTAGAATTAATTCGTTGCCGCTGCGAAACAAAATGCGCAGGGAGGTGCAACTGCATTAAAAGAAATCTAAAATGCACAGACCTATGTACATGTAGTGGCAACTGCGAGAAATAAAACTATTTTATTTTAACTCGCATTTTTTTTAACATCTCATAACTATGTCAATTTTATCACATTTATAATAATTCTAATGGCGAACGTTTGCCCAACATCTTTATTTATATATTTAATTTGTAACATAATATATTTGTCACGTCCAGAAGTAATTTATCAATGTAACCAGAAAAATAACAACTTATCAGAACATAACTTTGCAAGTCCGCCGCGCGACACAGATTTTTTTTAACACAGTTACTAGACAAAAATGTTTGACAAGTTTATTATTCTATATAGTAGGATAACTGGGCTATACACTAGTATTTTTGTTTCTTTGGGAAAATCCTCATAGTTTTAATTCGGTAGAGCATTTTCGAAAAAAAAATGGTATAGAAATTTCCGCTACGCGACACAAAACATTTTTTTAATTCAGTTACTAAACAAGATGTTTATTAACAAATGTCTTATTCTATATAGTAAAATAACTGGGCTATTCACATATATTTTTTTTCTGGGGTAAATTATCATAGTTTTAATTTTGTAGAAAACATTCGAAAATAAAGAAATGTAGAGAAAACTCCGCCGTGCAACACAAAATAATTTTTAACGCAGTTTCTAAAAAAAAATGATAAACAAATTTATTTTTGTATATAGTAAGATAAGTGGGCTATTCATCAGCATTTTTTTTCTTGGGAAAATCTTCATAGTTTTAATTCTCTAGTCTAGAGGATTTTCAAAAAATAATGGCAAAAAAAATTCCGCCGCGCAACTTAAAACATTTTTAACACAGTTACTAGACAAAAATGTTTGACAAATGTATTATTTTATATATTAAATTAACTAAGCTATTTTTTCATTATTTTTTCTGGTGCAAATCTACATAGTTTTAATTCTATAGAAAATAACCAAAAAAAAAATTGGCAGTAAATTCCGCCACGCGACAAAAAACATTTTTTTATACACAGTTTTTACGCAAAAATGTTTGACAAATTTATTATTATATATAGTGGGATAATTGGGCTATCTACTAGTATTTTTTTTCTAGGGAAAATTTTCATAGTTTTAATTCTGCAGAGGATTTTCGAAAAAAAAATTGTAGAGAAAAAAAGTCGTTTTTTAATTTCGCGGTTTTTTTGTGTGGGTGTGTGAAAATTTTGTTCCAAAAATGAATTCCTTATCCTCGAATTATAAGAAGAAGACACCAAACTTGATATAGTTGCTACATGTATGCAGATATGAAGCTTAGAGTGAGGCCCGCCGGACGCACCGTTCTCCCCCCTCCCCTGCCCACCTGCTGGGGGGAACCGCGTGGCAACCGGGCTAAATCAGCTCAGATCACCCCCAGGAACACCTGTTCGAAGCGGTTTGCTTTGTCTCAAAAATGCAAGGTCCCCATACAAATCGATCCCCTTGATCTCCTACTAACCTCTGACAACGTGTATGCAAAATTTCATGATGATCGGTTCAGTAGTTAGGACGTGAAGGCGTAACAAACAAACAAACGGTCTTTCGCATTTATAATATTAGTAAGGATTAGTAAGGATGAATAGCTCGTGGCGGAACTTGACAGACTGTTCGTACTCGATCACGTTTGTTAAGCAACGCTCGGTCCGGCCAGGTGTCGGATGGGTGACTGTAAAGTGGCATTACAACTGAGCTCTTCCGTGCTTTGGAGGGCACGTTAAACCGTCGGTCCCGGCTGATGTCACGATGATATCAGTCGTTAAGCCAAGTTAGAGGCCTTACAGGCGGCTTGATAAAGTCTAACACCAGAGGTGGCCCTAATCCTCATTCGATAAGAAAGAAAGAAGACTTAATTTATATTACCGTGTTTTTGAAAGACCCATGATTTACCCTATTTTACTGCAGCCCTAATATAGCATGGTGTTAAAAATTAGTACTTACAGAAAAGTTTTGTAACATGATTATTAACGGTTGTTAAATGAACAAAAAAATGCTAGTATGAAAAATGCAACTTCTTGAAAATTATCCATACAGATCGGCAATTTCATAGGTAAAGACCTACTTTTAGCCTTTAGCACCCAGCTCTGACAGAACTCGGAGTCCACCATCGATCTCCACGCCATCGCCGAAAGGAAAATGAAGTCTTTTCCTAAGCATTAGGGAATGAAAATTTCCAAGCTGAAGTCGGGGTAAAAATTTAATACTTACTTACGAAACCTTATCTCATCTTATTATTTATTCAAAGTGATATCAAAGGGTCGCAATACTATGTACCTACTTACAGCTTTGAATTTTGCTATGTAAAAGTACATACATAAACCTACTTGAATAAAAGAGATACTTACTAAACATTGTAGCAAAAAAAACAAAGAAATATTTTTTCGGATCATCTTACATCATTATTTTCTCGTAACGTAACTGAAGTTATTCATGTATATGTTACTAGGATAACTGTTTACTAGTCTCCTTGTTTTTATCCATACTCCCTTCGTAGTAATTAATAGTCCTAAAAACCCTCTGTTCCCATTTGCGCCCTTCGGGCTTTGCCACCTGGATGTTTGGCACTGATAGGTGGCGTTTACCACCCCGGTGGTCAATGGCATCTATTTATTCCCATCCTTCACCTTCGCGCTGAGAGGGTGGTGGTTGGCACTCAAAGCTCGAATGGGGCAGATGGGAATAAAAAGAAGCCATTGACCACCGGGGTGGTAACCGCCACCTATCAGTGCCAACCACCACCCCTGGGGCAAAGCTCGAAGGGGGCAGATGTGAATAAAGGCTCAAAACCCTAACAGGTATCGAATAATCTCAGATTTCTAGTATTTTCGAGGGTATGCTAACTTTATTTATGGTCTAAATCCAATCTTCCACAAGAAAGCCCTTGTGTCGATGCATTTTTTTTTGCGATTTCCAAGCAATTTTTCGTCTTTTTTTATTCAACAACTGTGTGACAGGTATTTAATTCTTGAGTTTTTAAAGCTTCTACACAACAACAGGTAAAGTGTCTTGGTACTCACGACAGCCTGATCTGCAGAAATAGCTTACGTAGATTCTATGTCTACGTCGTAGAACTTAAAAAAAACCGGCCAAGTGCGAGTCAGACTCGCGCAAAAAGGGTTCCGTACCAAAATAAAAATTGGCCAAGTGCATGTCGGGCCACGCGCCGTAGGGTTCCGTAGTTACCTTATACCATACCATATTTAATACCTACCTATACCTATCATTTTTCTTCTGCAAAAATAACTTTGTTTTTCAGAGTGTTGGTATGAATGACAAAGTTATATTTGCGGTTTTGGAAAATGTGCTATATCTCAAAAACTTATTACTATATCTCGTTCAAACCAATTTTCATTGAAAGTTTTTATTAAAATCTACAGCCTATATTTTTTTAGATTTTTCACTCTCTTATTTCAAAAGTTAAAGGGGGGGGGACACACAATTTACCACTTTGGCGGTGTATATCTTTCAAACGGTTGACTTTGAGAAAAAAATTACTTAGAAACCTCAATGTCATTTTTAAAGACCTATCTATAGACATCCCACACGTATTGGTTTGAAGAAAAAAAAATTTTCAGTTTCAGCTTCATGTATTTTTCAGTTTCAGTTTCCCCTAAAAAAATATTATTTTTATTTTTGTGTTAAATTCGTTAAGCGGTTAACAGAATACATCTACCTACCAAGTTTCAACTATGTAATGTTAATACTTTCGGAATAAAGTGGCTGTGACATACGGACGGACAGACAGACAGACAGACAGACAGACAGACAGACAGACGGACAGACAGACAGACTTAAATATTACACTTAAATATTTATTTTACTGTATTTTTAGTATTTGTCGTTATAGCAACAGAAATATATCATCTGTGAAAATTTCAACTGTCTAGCTATCACGGTTCATGAGATATAACTGTGACAGACAGACGGACAGTGGAGTTTTAGTAATAGGGTCCCGTTTTACCCTTTGGGTACGGAACCCTAAAAAGGTGATAAGGTCTACATAATAATATGATGTGCCGTCGTCTGTATGTTGTCAACTATAGCGACCGCAGCGACTACGGGCTACGGTGCTACGCAGCTACGCGTCTACGACGCTGAATCAATATTTACAACGCCCAGATTTAATTTTCTACAACTTTTGTGTAGATAATAGGAATAATTGTATACTTTACTCTACCTTATACCTTCTCACTATTAGTTTCGAATAATTTCTACTTCACTGAAAACTCGACCCTGTAAGTAGCAGAGTAAGAAACTAGTTCTGTGGAATAGTTTGTTCAGGGATTTTCCTTTAAATTGATTCCGGTAAGGAAATAGGGTCGGGTCGGGCCCAATCATAATTTAAATGTAGGTACTTTTTCTTTAAAAGGTGGAATTGGAGGTCAAGTATTAGTAGTGTAGATACTATTATTTATTATGTGGTATTAGTGTGTAAATAAGATGAAAGGTCAACACGTATCTGATACCCGCATTTATAGACTTTCGAGCACTATGAACAATTTCTATTTTACATTTGGGTTGTAATTATACGATTTTCAAAATGTGTACTGTATTGATTAACCTAATGTCTATGCCTGTATATATCTGTATACTTATATACTTAATTTTTTGAAAAATATTGTTTTTTTTAACCAACATACTAGAAAATCTAACACTTTTGTAGGATTCGACGATGTTTTTTCGTAAATGAAAAGTTTCTTTAAACTATTTTAACCTATTACTCATGTATCTTAATATAAGGTAATAGGTCTAGACGAGACGGCCTTGATAGTGAAGTTGAAGTATTGCAAAATAGCGATCTAAACAATTAAATGTCGAGTCGAAACAAAGAGAGATTAGAAAAGTAAAACGATTATTTGTAAGTATAAAACATCGAAAAGTGTTACTACCTAAAACATTTCGGCATAAAAAAAACGATGTTACAAAGTTTTCCACATTTTCATGAGGGTAAGGAATAAGTTCTCTTGGAAACGAGAGGAGGGTTAATAAACGTGCTTGTAAAGTCTAAGTAAGGCGGTGAGCCGTGGCGTAAACTTAGCACACACTAGATTAGCTGGGGCAAGACTATACTTAGCTGGAACATAACAAGGGTTAGGTTTCCAACTGTTTGGATGAATTGAACAAGTCGTGTTAAAACAAAGTTAGTAACCTGTAAATAAATAATAGTAAATACTATATTTGGTAACGGAACCTTAATTTTTATCAAAAAAAAATAGATCCAGTTCATACAAATCACCATAGTAAAAGAAAACTCCTCCCGACACGAAAGGCGGGGAGTTCTCTTGATGGACAAGCTGGAATATTGTCTATCCAATGCTGGCCGCACTGTGATATGGCCTGGACCTACGCTAAGCTCCGCTTTCGACCATCATCTGCCACTTGTCATCACTGCCAGCAACATTTTGTGCAGCAACGCAGTCATTATAGACCGCGGCTTTAATGTTCACACGACAGCACGTCAGGTTATACAGCTAAACTGCGAAAACAGCTTTTATTACGTACTAGCGGCCCGCCCCGGCTTCGCACGGGTTGCAGTGCAATGTAGTTACTAATGTAAAACTGTGCTAATGTGGTGTCAGTGTGAAGTTATTTGATTATACTACAGGATATCTACATAATAATATATACGACGTACGCAAGGGGTGTTAAAATATAATTGAAGTGTGTGTGTGTGTCTGTCTGAGGACTCTGAGGCAACCTAGCTCCCAAACTTAAAGATCGATTTTATTGCGATTTTTATGTATAGTTTAAGAGAAGCGTACAGACGGCGGGAAGCGACTTTGTTTTATACTATGTTTAGCTTTTGCCCGTGGCTCCGCCCGCGTGGGAGTCGGTAATCGTTGTAAGTCTTCCCTTGGAAACCAATGATCGGCATGAAAAGAAGCCTGTGTTAAGTATTCCAGACTAAAATCTATCCCTGTGCCAAATTTCGTCTAAATCCGTTCACCCGTTCAGACGTGATTGAGTAACAAAATGAACAACATCCAAACATCAAAACTTTCACATTCATACAATTTTGTGATATATAGGTAATAGCTGCACCCCGCGGTTTTACCTGCGCAATCTGTTGATTCTGTAACCAAACGCGCATCTCACTACACTTCACTTCGCGTGAATTAGTTATTATAAATAAGCTAACTTATGAGCAATTTTACCGATTACAAAAATTTGAGGTAGCTATCTAAAATATTTTGTGATGAAAAAAAAATCTTATCATTATCTTATTTATGATTTAAAGTTCCCGTCCCGTGCAGTGAAGTGAGATTCGAAGTGGGGTTCGAGTTTGGTTACAGAACCGAGACGCCGTACCATAGAAATAGAATGTCAAAGAACAACAATGTCAATAAACAGGTGATCCGAAAATGAATGCATACATTTTATATGAGATACGTAAAATATGACTTAGATTCATAAAATATGACTATATACGGCAAAGAAAATTAATAAACTATGTTCCATACTGTTTTCTTCGTCGATAAACGAATAAATGTAGAGAAATTTGGTTTTAGAGAAATGTGTGGCAATATCTTATTTACCTGTGAAAAGTGTGATTACTTGGATTATTTCTTTTTGTTACATCACAATTACTTAGAGCACAAGACACCATGGCTCCACGATACATTTATTTTAAATTATAATTAAGATTAACAAATATTTTAAACAAACTGTGATTGCTCATTTGCTAGGCGGGACGCTAGGGGCTCTTACTGTAAAAAATGTTGGCACATGTCACTTGATCCTTTGTCTCTTTTTTACATAGACCGTGTCCGTATGATGTTAACTTCTCTTTTCCACGCTTTGTTGGTCTTCTTGAGCGCAGCGAAAATTTTTCTATGTCTATGCGCCGTACTGTTCACGATTTTGTATTAGGTAGGTAGGTAGGTACTTAACAAAATTTCTTAGCAGTAATATAACAAAATAAGTATAATAATATTATGTAACATTTAATACTCATACTTAATAGATTGGTAGGTATCTTCTTTTTAAATAAAAATCTATGTATGTTTATTATTTTGTTTCCTATGCACTCCTAAACCATTCACATCCGATTATGATGAAACTTTGGTACGCTTATAATCTTCTTATAATAAAATATTTGTTGATTTTCTGCTTATGACTGAAAAGGTTCCCGGCTAAAATAACGTGACATTGCAAATTATGTTGGGTGCAACTAAATGTTGTGCATTATTATCCGGCTCTCAATTTCAACACTTTACACCACATTCCTTGTCACGTTAGATATCTGATATTTGCCAGATTTTTCCACATTTTATAAGTAGACTAATATTTCGTAAAATAGTGAAATCAGGATAAAATCTTATACAACATGAAATGTCAGCTCGTGCGTGACATAATTACAGTCTCAGGGGAGGTGACAACCTGACAACTGACATTTCTTTTTCTTAATCATTCAAATGCACTAAGAAGTTTTGATTCCGATATCGAAATCAATCACCCTAAAAATAGCTTTCTACCCTTTTTCAACCCTGTTAGGGGATACATTTCAAAAAAATGCGAAACACGTGTTCAATTAATTTTGTGATAAAATGTCTATGCCAAATTTCAAGTCAATCGGGCCAAGGAATCGCATTCTCCCATACAAACTTTGCCACCCTGTTTCACCCCCTTAGGGATTGAATTTCGCAAAATCCCGTCTTAGTGAGCACCTTCACCCTAAAAGGAATCCCCATGCTAAATTTGAGACTTCTAGCACTTGTAGTTTCTGAGATTTCGTGATGAGTCAGTGAGTGATTTTCCCTTTTATATATATAGATATTATTACGTATATAGGGCATAAAGGCGGTCCCAAGGTCAAGATGTATAGTCTGAGGTGCCGTCGTGTGTACTATAAATATAAAATAAAATAGAAAAATATTCCGAAAACATCGGTTTATTACATAACAAAAAAATAATAAACAAAACTATACAATAATTATTTGGTGAAGCGTCACAGTAACATAAACTAGAACAAAAAGTACACAATTTATTTTTATACATAGCCCGATTTGCCATGGGCTAGATACCCAATGAATCCGTGACTACTTGCTTTAGATTTTCGCCTTTTTTTCATTGCAAACATTCTCTTGTATCTATTTTTCAAACTCCGACGGGATTTTACAGAGAAAGCGCTGTTGTCGTAAATGTGTCCCGAAGTCCTTTCGTCACCTAATTCATTGTTTCCCTTCGCGTAAGTAGCCATCTGGGATCTCTGTGTGGCATACGCGACGTACGGTGCCACGCTTGCTTTAGGAATGAAACCTGTCATTTTTTCACTTTGGTATTTGGATCTGTTACCGTGCGCAGGACATTGCGAATCAAATGTGGTTACCGAAATGCTCGAATCAGAAAAGCCCTTTTCATCCACTGGGCTTGTCCATTTGTCTTCATATCTTAACGTATGCAGATTAGAATTATAGTTTTCCGTCTTTACGTCATCGAGTGATGCATTTGATGTTTCAAATAGAATTGACTCTTTTGGAGAGTTTTTTTTAGATTTAAATTGACAGCCAACATCTCGAATGAATATAATAGCCTCACTGCTCGTAGTTTCCTTTGCGTTGCATCCTGCGCCATATTTGCTGTCCGTGCAATCGAACTGACAAGATTTGGTATATTGGCAACAGCAAATTGCTTGAGACACTATTTGAGTCAAGACCGATGCATTTGTAGGAGTCGCTACTTTGGGGCTTATAATATACGACTGTTGGTTACTGTTGTGATATTCGCAGCTATTTTGAAGTTGTGGAACAGTATTTATCGGAGTACATAAACTTGGAACGGCGGGCTGATATTGACATTGAGGATAATATTTGCATCTCGGTATATGAGGACATTCTATACTATCTATTTTATCTAAAATCTTTGTCGTCTGCGGTTCCTCATAATGAATAGTTTTTGACTCCGGTACACACAAAGGTAAATTAATGCAGCGAGGGCGATGTAAGCATGGTGGTATATATTCGCAATTATTTTTCAGTACATTTGTCCGTTGACAGGATGGAACAACAGTACATGGAGGGTGGTGTCTGCACGCTTTAGTTATTCTGATCATTTTAGGTTGTTTCGGATTAGTATGTTTCCTATTTACTTTGTGATTGAGATATACATTTTCATTTGGTAATATTTGGCAAACTGGAACTAATTCACAACGAGGATTATGGACACAATTATCTTCAGATATGTAACACTTGTGTCTTGTGTGATTTGATTTAGTTTTTGAGTTAGAACAATTTTTTGATGCACTGGAACGACCCATTGAAGAATTCACATATTTAATACTCTCTTCTTCGTCTGTTGTACTAAGTGAAACATCAACATTTTCTTTACAGTTTGGACATGTTATCTTTCTAATTTTTCTTATTGCCTTTGCTTTAGATCTGTTGCTCGAAGTTTCATTACGACTACCCTTAGGTTGCGCTGGGTAATTACGCTCTTCTTCAACTGTTAGCAATTCATTATTTGGTATGGGCACCACTTCATATTTTTCAGTAATTGTGTTGTAATCAGTTTGTTTGTTTTCCCTTGTGGAACAATTTTTTGAAATTTTGCCTTTCACATCTTTCTTATTATTGCACATTAAAATTTGTAACTTTTCAGTACTAGTGATCTGGTCAACGACAGTTAAAGATTTGTTTTTTGCTAGCTCTGTTAGAGATTTTTTATCAGTACAAGGGCATGCGTATGAGAAAAGTTGACAAGGGCACGGATCTTCGGTACGTTTACCACGGTCTTTCTTTTTACGCTTTTTTTCTTCTGGGATAGGGTTTGTATACTCCGTACGATACTTTGCAAAAGACCAAAACTTTTGTTGTCTATCAATTCCTTCTTTTTCGCAAGAGCAGTTCTTAGAATCTGAGTATTCATCATCTCGTAAGAAAATTTCTGAAGAGAGAAAAGTGTCTTCAGGAAATTGTTTTTTAATTTTTTTCGCATTAATTTCAAAACTGTCTCGTGGCATAAGTTTTGGTTTTACTTGTGTCGCGCATTCTTGTATTATCGTATCTCTGTTACCTGCGAAACTTTTGATGCTGATTGGTATTGTCATCACTTTTAATAAATTAACATCGGATGCATTCATATCTACCAAACCGTGGAATGAATGTCTTGTTGCAAGTTCATCAAGATCGCAAAAAATTGTACTCGTAGAATGCACAACGGAGCCTGCACTAAGGTCTTTATTTAAGGTATGAATTTGGTACTGTTCACAGGTTACATAATGCGACCGATTCTCTTGATTATTGTTGTTTTTTGCCGAATCTCCACAAGTGGCTTGGTGAACTGAGAAATATTTATTCAACTTTTTTGAATTCTTGCAATTAAAAGGTTTAGAACCGAAAAAATTATAGATGCTGGTGTACGACTTTGCACGGGGTGTGATATTTTCTTTTGTTACGTGCATTATGATGATATTTGAATTTTAAATAAAATCAGTCACATATCAAATATATATCCATAAAACTTAAAATAAATAGTTAATTTAGATTAGTTTTCCACATTTTACTTTTTTTGTTTTTTTTGACATTTTTGATTAATGCCACTGGATGTCAGAATTGGCATGAATCATGATTGTCATGCTCTTCTTATTCATGAAATTGAAAAGAGTTCAATGAGGATTTAAGCAATACAACGTGTATAATGCTCTAAGTAAATAACATGCGAAAAATTTTCTATGTCTATGGTAAATAACCCCTAATGCCGAATATGGTAAATAGATCAGCAAAGCGCGGCTTGCACGGAAGCTGCGTTGCTCTAATGCTACGGTTCCACCTGCGTCTTAACGCATAGCGTTAATCTAGGCTTGACACAGATGTGTCCAAGACTTAACGTCGTTACGTTTACGTTAACGTTTGTAATGTCGTTTTACAAACGACATTACAAACGTCACTAAACGTTAAGCTATACTTCACTAGAAATTAACTTTAGCGGCGTTAAAACCTTAATGTAACCAAAACGCATTTTTAACGCTTTAATTAAAGCGTGGTTGGACATTATCACTAACGTTAAGGTTAACGCAGGTGGAGCCGTAGCATGAGGTAGATAGGACTATCAAACTGAACAATTTTTACTACTGGACCAACTCTGAAATCGGGAAAAAAAAATCTGCTGTTTCATAAATTTTGATATTTACGTTATTAAATTATGTAGGAAACAGCTATTTTTTTTCATGATTTCAGAGTTGGTCCAATAGTAAAAGTTGTTTAGTTTGATGGTCTCTATCTACCATATTCGACATTAGGGGTTATTTTGTAACACGTTAATATACTAGCTTCCATCCGCGACTTCGTTAGCGTGGACATTCGAGAAAATCCATTGGGTACCAATAACCAGGTTAAAGCTAGTAATATAATAAGTCTATGGGTTAAAGAGTATTCTATGCTTTAATTTCATCAAAATCCGATCAGCCATTTTTACGTGATTAGGCGGGTCCCCACCAAGCGCGCTGCTTCACGAGGCTGGAAGTTTGCTACGCGCGGCGTGCCTCGCACGAGGCTGCTCGCTTGGTAGTAGCTTCCCTTTCCCTCATTTTTGTCCCGAAAGATGAGCTTGATGAAACCAGCGGCATATTTTAGTATGTTGTTAGGCATGGTATTCTGAGTAAAAACCATCGGGAGACAGTTCCTAACGTGGTTGGTTCTCCCGTAATGACGTTATCAAAATGGCCGCTGCCGTGTTCAGAATATGGCGTATACAACAGAAAGTATGTAATATGTAAGCTTGTGTGAAGTGAATGGGCTACGAGTATAATATTGTTCCTACATTTGACCTTGTAAATATCATATTTTGAGAAAAATTTTAGGTTTCATTAAAATTTTCCCAAAAATCTTTTTAAACTAATGTTCTTATTTGTAAACAAAAAATATGCTAACAAAGCCCATTTAATGCAAATTTTGAAAAATATAACTTTCAAAAACCTTTTTTAACATTAAATAGCGAAAAAAAATTTGGAACTTCGCGCGCCTAAATTTCTTCTATAGGTGGGGTAAAAAAAATTTTTTTTAGGTATAGCAATATGGGCATCAGGTAAAAGCTAATAAAAAGCCAATTTCAAATACATATATTTCAAATATATGTATATGAAATTAATTCTCAACTCTTATTTATTCTTAACTCGAAAAACTCAGCATTTTTTTTAGTTTCTTCAAAAAATCTACCTTAATATAATTATAAAGCTTACTACATTAACTACAGTTTAAGCCTAATCTGGGTCGTCTAGAACCATTTTTTGCGAAAACACAGCTAGTCAAAAATAAGCATATCTTTCAAAACTGAAAAAAAAACCATCTTGGACTAGCTGTGTCTCTGCAACCAATGAACCTAGACTGCTCAGTTTAGGCTTATTGTAGCAAATGTAGCAGCTGCCGTGGTCACGGGGGACTGAAGCTACCCGTGAGTCTACCCTCAAGCGATGAATTTTTTAGACGTTCAGAAATTAAAATTTTAACAAAATTTTTAATTGTTTTATGTTGATTTATAATTTAATCAAACGAAATACCAACTAATTACCAAAGTGCTTTCAATAAAACCGCGCTAGTATCCGTTCAAGAGACACGTATTTTATTTTTTTTCAATTTTTTTTAAGTCAAATGAGGGATTTTCCAGGCAACGTTCCTTGAAAATATACTAGATGGCGCTGTCCAATTCCTGGCAGTTGAGTATATGTAGTATGAATGAACGTGGTACAAATAGTCTAACCAAAGAGAAGCATCGTAAAAATACGTATATGATTTTGACAGTATCAACTGTGTTTTTTCTTTATAATCGTTTTGCGGCGACAAAACTTATGTTGAAGATAATATTAATGTAATATGGTTAGCTTAGCGTAGTGTATACAGACAATGGATTTTGACAGTTGGGTGTCGATATAACGCTATATCACGCGATATATATCGTGTTTCGTCGGTCATGCTGGGGGGCTGGTACTTAATAAAAAAATATCACATCAAAAAGTTGTCTTTTATGCGATTTTCAGAGGGGTACAAGGGGGATATTCTGCGAAAGGGACATTGCGACGGAGCCTCCTTCCTGCATGTACGCGACGGTCAGGCATAGCTTGTCAAGCATGTTTTGTCATGTCAATTTTTTGGCAGTTTAATCAAATTTTGATCGTCTAGGGGCGATGCTTGATGGCTTGACATCAAACACGTAGGTATCACGTGATTACTGTGGCCTAGATTCCGGCAAACATCTTGACGCTCTTCGACGGAACGGAATGGCGATGAGTTCGCGCATGTGCACTTACGAACGGCCCATAGCGCGCGCGCACCCACCGCCCGCGTACCTCACCGCTACGCATACCCAAAATACGTGTTCTACGCAACCCTTACCCGATTTCAAGATGTTTGTCGGCTACTGTATCAAAGGTAGGCCACGCCCCCAAATAGTAGTGGTGGTGGTAATTACGTGTACATGCTAAAAGCCATGCTTGACCGTTTAAGGGGTACATTATGGCGCTGCTGGAGTCCAAGAACCGTAGTCTTGATTAATGAATCAAGACTACGACCAATGGGTCGACGGTTATCGGAGTCCAAGAAAGTTACAAGGTCTTCACGCATAGTAATAATATATAGATACCTCAAAGCAAAATATAGGTACTAGTGAATAGTATTATAATAAATAATATTAATCATTTTCAATATTCACAACAATATTACATAAAGATTACAATGAAACCAAATTGTCAAAATCATATGTTTTTACGATGGTACTCTTTATTACTATAGATAGCACATTCATACATAGAGGAAATAATCACTACGTTTTACATTCATATACCATAGTATCAAGTAAGGTTGTTGGGAATTGGACAGCGCCATCTAGTAAATTTTTGAGGAACGTTGCCTGGAAAGTCTCTCATTCTAAAAGAGCGTAAGTGCGGTTAGAAGGCAGACAATATCTTGACCCACATGGATAAAAAAATAGACTTTGACGTCAAACTGTCAACATAATCTATAAACACTAATGACATTTGTATGTTTATGGTTTACTTCTTGTTTGCTTCAGGTTGTTTTCTTTTATTGTCGCTATTTTTACCTTATTCTCAACAATAATACATTAAGATATTTACATTCCATAATCTCATGTGTAGTTTCTGCCTGCAAAAATACACTGTGATGAAATGCCCAAACAAACACTGTTTTATGTGCCGAACCAAAGTCTACACGTTTACAGTGTGGTGTGTTGCTTTAAAGTTTTATGGAAATTGAAATTAATGCATTTTAAATCAACCGTATTTTATTAAACAGATTCTAACGTATGCAATATTTTTTTTTCTAAAAATAAATGTTTCGCAGAAGACTTCAGCTTCATCAGCATCATGAAGTTCAGTTTTAAGGTTGCGACTGTCTGCCAAAGGTCTGCTATTACAAATCCTTCAGCAACCTTGATATCAAGGTTATAATATTACTATTATTATTATTTATTATAATATAAATACAAAAGATTCACTTCACTTAAATACCAATAATTCAAGTTAAAAATTTAATTAAATCATTCAAAACAAAACGAGCAAAAGTGAAAAATATTTTGACACTTGACAGCGACAGTTTTTTTTAAGATAAAATCACTCATCTTTTTTTACGCAAAGGAATGTCATTTATTACTCCTTCCTATCGATAATGAAGGATTTTCCTTACACAACTTCATCCCTCTTTTCACACCTCCAAGGGTGAAATTATCTAAAACGCTGTAACACGTCAATTTTTATTTTCAATCATCAGCCTGAACACAAAATTTGAAGATTCTAACATCGAAAGTGACGCACTTTCATACAAACTTTCATTTGTATTATTTATTCCCTATTTTACCCCCCTAGGGGTGGAATTTTCAAAAACCCTTTTAGTGGATTTTTAGTGGATGGATCCTACACTGTATAAAGTATCTATGTACTTTCAAGTAGAGACTTGAAAGTACATAGTTACTACAGTGTAGGACCTAGGGAGGTCCACCTGGTTTAGGTTGTGCGTTGATATATCAGTCAGTCAGTCAGTCAGGACTTTGAATTTTATATTATATACTTTGTGTGTTTTGTTGCAGGTTTCCACATGGCGCCGAAACTGTCGAAGATGTTTCCGGAATCGTGTCTGCTGATATTTGTGGGTGTCCTGATAGGAGCGCTCCTTCTCAGCACACACAGCGTCCACGTCCAACCTCTGACTCCCGACACGTTCTTCTTGTACATGCTTCCACCGATCATCTTAGACGCGGGGTACTTCATGCCGAATAGACTATTCTTCGACCATTTGGGAACAATATTGTTATTTGCGGTCGTTGGTACAGTTTTCAACACTTTGACTATAGGTAAGTGTAATTGAACCCCATAATTTCAAAGATGGCAATATCCACTCAGTGTTGACTCAGTGACATTTTGAGTAAAACGATAAAAAAAAATCTATTGATTTGTATAGGACAATGCCGGGTTTGTTACGAACTCTATTTTTTAAACAGTAATAGGATATTGCCACATTTACCCTCTGTTTACCTATATAAACTACGTCCATAGATCAATAAAAAGCCATTTTCAGTTCATTTTTATTGATATTAATATTATTATGATTCAATTGTCAAATGCTTTAGATTGTTTTAAGGAACAGTCCCAGTCTTGAAAGAACAAATTAAAGATTATTATAAGTACTTACTTAATCTCAAATGAAATACTTAGACAAAATGTCTTCCTCTCTTGTACTTTTCCCAGGAGCGTCATTATGGGCTTGTGGGCTAACAGGAATGTTTGGTTGCACTACCCCACTGCTGGACATGTTTCTGTTTGGCGCGCTGATATCAGCTGTCGACCCAGTCGCCGTGCTTGCCGTTTTTGAAGAGATTCATGTGGACGAAATTCTCTACATTGTTGTGTTTGGAGAGTCCCTGCTGAATGATGCAGTCACTGTAGTTCTGTATCACATGTTCGAAGCTTACACGTAAGTAGATTATTGTCGTAATATCACCTATGTTCGTACGTGCTCGCTGTAGAACTTTATTCCCTACATATATACAATGAGTTTAATCTATATTATGTTACCGTTAGAGTACGGAATCCGTTAATCAGCAGATTAACTAGTGAATCTGCAGATTAACTGGTCGAGACAGTTAAAGTGCGGAATTTTTCATAAAGTCCAAAATTTTTCATAAATTTCCGCACTTTAACTAGTTAATCTGCAGATTAACGGATGCTACACTGTTAAAGTGCGGAATGTAAGTGAAATAGCCAAGGCTTCAGGAAATTTAAGTAAAAGACCTATATTGAAAGTTTATTTTACAAAAACTTCGGGAGTGGCACGCTCGCTCGGCTTGCGCGTTTTTGGTCACAATACTAACCTAACCTAACCTAATGACCTCTTTAAGACTTTTCCATGGCGGGGGGCTTCGGCCCCCGAGCCCCCGCTTTTGTATCAACCCCATTTTATGTTATTACACATTTTTTTTCAATAAAAGAACCTGTTTTCGTACTTTAACTGATCTTTGGTCGTTAATGTGCAGATTAGCTAGGGAATCTGTAGATTACCTAGTTAAAGTACGAAATAAAACAATTTTCCGCACTTTAACTGAATCGACCAGTGAATCTACAGATTAACTAGTTAATCTGCAGATTCACTGATATCCGCACTTTAACGGTGACATATACACCGTTAATTTTTAAGTAAATAGGTACCTATATCTAAAAATGAAATGGGGATATCAGACCACGTTTCTGAATATAAACGTGCAGTTGACAGTTAAAATTAATGGTTTGAAAATATCGGAAAAAATCTTGATTAATCGGCAAACTCACAAAAATAGCAAGACGCGCGGGTAGATTCATTCTTTTCATATTTAAGCAGGTAAACAAGATAGTCTCCTTTGATTACTCGTGTGTGTGTAATTTTATGAATGAGCTCTAAATCCAGAAATCAGTAAAGTTTTAGGACATAAACAAACCTCAATATCTTGACCAATTATAAAATATTGAAACTTTTAACTGTACATACTCGATTAGTAGGGAAGAGATACACTCATTTCATTTTTAGATATACTTAAAAATTTTATCGTGTATAGATCATAATGTATTTCATGCATTACAAATGACGTTATAGAATTAGTTTGTACATACATAATTGTCAGAAAATTTAATTTCGTGTGCATTTTCACACCAAAAAATTGTACTTAATTGTAATAAATTTTCCAGAGAAATGGGCCCGTCTCGGCTTGTCTACACGGATATTTTGGCGGGTCTCGCTTCGTTCTTGGTGGTGGCTGTAGGTGGCACATTCATCGGGTGCGTCTGGGGCTTCGGCACAGGACTGGTCACTCGGTTCACTCACGAGGTCCGCGTCATCGAGCCGATCTTCATCTTTGTCATGGCGTATCTGGCGTATCTCAACGCGGAGATGTTCCACATGAGTGGGATACTTGCGTAAGTAAATAAGAAATAAATAATAGTGAGTAATTAGCTAAAAGCACTAGTGAGAAACAACGACAGCATCAAAAATACTCAGACCCGAAATATTATAGAAAAGTATTTTTATGTTGCTCCGGCCGGTAATAAACCCTAGACACCTGATATGGTGGCACCATCAAAACTGGGGTAAATTTAGTACAGATCTACGTATCTACGTATTTTGGACAGATTGCTGTACCTAATTAAAACAGTTTTTAATGTTTCGTATGTAGCTGTACTAATAAAATAACTTGTAAGAAAAATCTGGCTCTGTAACATGGCCCAGCAACTATATAAACGAGATGTAAGTAACTAATTTCTATTAACGAATTTTCAATAGTGGACATTAAAAATAAAAGGAATATTATGAAAACCGCAACTTTTCATGAGTGAAATGGGTGATTATTTGATTTTATAAGACGAACTTCCCTGACCAATAACTTGCCGCTCCTGTGTATATAAATTCAATGTAAGTTGGAGCTATTCAAACATCCTGTTTGTTAATGGTACGGAAATTACATATGAGGAACTAAATATGAAAACTGGACGAGGACTAGATAAGCACTTACCGAAAGTCAGGCAAGATATAATTTCAAAGGCAACTAAACTTTAATACCATGAAAGTAAAGTAGGTGAATTTTCCAGGATAACCTTCTGTGGTATCACTATGAAGAATTATGTCGAAGGGAACATTTCGCACAAGTCGCATACAACCATCAAGTATACTATGAAGATGTTGTCTTCCTCTTCGGAGACCATCATATTTATGTTCCTGGGAGTGGCAACCGTTAACAACAACCACCACTGGAACACCTGGTTTGTCTTGTTGACAATCGTCTTCTGCTCAATATTTCGAATAATAGGTAAGTTGTATTAAATTCAAAGCTGATTTTTAAAACACATTAAATAGACTCATTTGAAAATACGTTTCTTAATCGCCCCGATTTCTGCGTCGGAGGAAATTATTAGATGATGATTATTGTTTCAGGTGTGTACATATTTAGCGCTGTAGCTAATAAATTTCGTTTGCACAAACTAAATACTGTTGAAAAGTTTGTTATGTCTTATGGAGGTAAGTTTAATGACAAACATGATACAATACTTAACCTGAATATAGATTAATATATTGATGAAGTAACATAATTCAGGACTCCGAGGAGCGGTAGCGTTTGCATTGGTGCTATTAATAGACCCTGAGGTAGTTCAGCTTCAGCCGATGTTCGTCACCACGACGATAGCGGTAATCTACTTCACGGTGTTCATCCAGGGAATCACGATTAAGCCCCTGGTTAAGATCTTGAATGTTAAAACGGCGGAGAAGAGGAAGCCGACGATGAATGAAAGAATTCACGAAAGGGTAAACCATATTTAAAATAAATTTATAAAACAATTACAATGTAGGCATACAAAGTCATTTGTTTTGTTTTAATTTCAGTTTATGGACCATTTAATGGCAGGTATAGAGGATATTTTAGGTAGACATGGTAATCATCATATAAGGGATAAGTTCAAGAGATTTGATAATCGGTTTATAAGACCGTTTTTACTAAGGAACTATCAGGTAAAGAATTATACCAATAACTTCAAGATAAGATACTCACAGCTTACTACACTTAAAATATTTGGATTGCATTTTTAGGGTGCAGAGCCAAAGATTTTGGAAACGTATTCAAAGCTAGCTATGAAAGATGCTATAGAATATATGCAAAGAAATGCCTCTACAATTGGAAACATATCTGGCGCTGAATCAATGTCAGCCATATTTAAAAATTATACAAACACAAATTTCAATGGAAGGTCAGTAGTATTTTAAGATTTTTAACAACATTAGGATTGTGATAAATCGAATGTACCTACCTACTTAGAATACTTTGTTAACAGCCCAAGCTTTAGCCAGCTAGATTCTTCTACGTGGAATATAGACATGCAAGAGTTGGAGTACAATCCATCGAAAAAAGATTTGACTGATGCCAAAATTCACCACCTATTAGCAGAGGAACTTTGTAAACCGTTCCGACGCGTGAGTACTTCTTTTCAACCTTGACAATTTCAATTAATATCTATGTATGAAATAAAACACTTTTTAACGGATACTAGCGCAGTTTTATTGAAAGTACTTTGGTATTTAGTTGGTATTTGGTTTGATTTTGAAATACCAAAGTACTTTCAATAAAACCGCGCTAGTATCAGTTAAAAACTGTTTTATTTCATGTCTAGTGAGCGCGTAAGCTTGAGAAGTGAATAATATCGATGTTTTGAAATTTTATTTTTTCAAAAAACCTATTTCATCTAACTTTCTTCATTCTATGTTACCTCTAAGTAAATAACAAATAACAGGACATTCTGCAACTTGATTGAATGTGTCTCTTATATTTCTAGCATCGTCGTCTTAGTTACAGTAGGCACGCTGTGAATGAGCGGGATCTGGGTATACAAGTAAACTACAAGACGCACATGAATATTCGCCGGCGTGTTGGCGATAGAAAACATCACCATAAGCGCAGTAAACGAGGGAAGCAGGTGAAAATATTGGCCCGTCCTACCCCGTTATTACTATCGGGTGTTCATGCATTTTCTTAATAAGTATTGTTTTATATGTTACAGGAAGGCAAAAATCATGTCACCTTCCCTGAATTCCAGCAAAACGGTTCGGCCAAACAGTTCACGCACGGTAAAAAAAAGTATTATAGATTAGGTACTTAACTTATTCTTTATTATTATCACGAGTGTCAATCGCATGCACGTGTGGGGTCCAAGTATTTATTTTTCGTTCGTATTTTCATTTTATAGTAATAAAGATCATTGTAACGTTTATTTGCTGAGCACTAAATGCTTCTTTGTGCACTAGTTGCAGTGGCACTATTACAACGAAAGGTGAACAGTCACATTACACCACACAAAATTTAATTTTATAGTGCATGTTACATTATTTTGTCTTAAAAACGGACCTTGTTACATACAATCTTGAAATTAATTTGCTAGATATCTAAAATAGTGTCTAAGTTATCAACAATACAAATAGCTAGCGAATTAGGTACATGAGCATAATACAATACTTTTTACCACTCCACTGGATCGAAATGAAATAACAACAGAAGATACGTCGAATCTTATACATTTCTCTATCTAAATTCTAAATCATTGATTGGGTGTCGTTACTCATTTCCAGTAGCTTAGAGACTAGGCAGTAGACGCTCGTTAGCACTGGTTTTATAATTCCTGATCTTTATTTATAATAACTGAGTCTCCGATCCACAGATTATATCGACGAGGTTCTTCAAGAAGATTGTGACGAAAGGGCGCCGAGGCGAGAAGGCGACGACGGCGGTATTACTTTCACTGCAAAATCCCTGCGTAGGTATTCTGCATGAACACCCATGTAACTTAGACGTTTGGATCTGAATATCGCTAGTAACTGGTTGACGCTAATAACGTTCCTTCGATGTTTTTAAATTACCAAAGTATGAATTAACTGTGACGGAATTCATAAAATTTTCAAATAGCCTCCGTCTTTCACAAAACCTTCATCTGTTCATCATCTTTATGTAAAATAAGACCTTATAAGCTTTGAAAACCTTGCAGCTTGGGGAAGTTTTCTGTATGTGTGAACTAATAATTTTATAATCAACTATATTTCCGATCCTAACAAGACCTATCTTTAAATACGGAATTCAAATCCAAACGACGCATTAATGTTGTGAAAAATGTACTTATTTCTCACTTATTTTGCACTTGAGTATTTCTGATTTGATGAAAATACTTATTTATGAAATTGGGTTACTTCTTAATATGTGGTATAAGAGTTAATTTGCTGAAGAACCTACCGGTATGGCTACCTGTGGGAATGAACGTTATATGGTAGCATGCCATGACCATTCTTCTCTTTGCGATATTTCTTCGAATTTCTTTACTAATTTCTTTTGACAGATTTGTTTTGGCTTATCAAGCATGCATGGAGAACTGATTACTAAAAAGATTGGAAACTTTCTGCAAGGCTGTATATAATAATAATCTAAAGACTAAAAAAACGAAGTAGCAAATAGCCCAGGACTTTTAGCAAAAAACCTAGGACTAATTCCGGCGGAAGGTTTTTTGTTTTTAAAGTGTTCCTTAGGTCCCCCTGAATATATCTGGAAAGTTCCCCGTGAATCCCATGTACGCTCCCCCCTCCCCCCCCCTCAAACGTCTCCCTGATTTTAGTATTTTCTATTTATCTCAGAAACGGTTGAAGATAGAAGAAAGTTGTCAACGTATGATATAATTGTTATAAAATATCCAACCCATCGACACTTCAATCATTTCGATGTGAGCTATAGTCTCTGAAATATACCTACAAACATTTCACCAAAATTTTTTTTTGCCCAGAAATCATTCTTTGTACTAGTTTTTAAGAAAAGTGAGTGGAGTTGTGGCAAAATTATGTAAGGTCATATGAATCTTGAAACATTGAGGAATAAAACAAGGTATAATACATTGTTATAGCAGCATCAGTTCTAGATTAACACCGAATGGTGTCAGCGCCACGATGTAATTTTTAGCCCAATACTTTTAGATAAAAATTTCGCGATACCTAGGACTAATTCCGGTGGTAAGTTTTTGTCTTTTAAAGTGTTCCTTAGGTCCCTTTGAACATATCTGGAAAGTTCCCCGTGGATCCCATGTCCGCTCCCCCCTCCCCCTCAAACGTCTCCTTGATTTAAGTTTTTCCCATTTATCTCAGAAATGGCTGAAGATAGAAGAAAGCTATAGAAGTATGATATAATTGCTATAAAATATCCAAATTGTCGACACTTCAATTGTTTCGATGTGAGCTGTAGTCCCTGAAATATACCTAAAGACATTTCACCAAAAAAATTGTTTTGCCCAAAAATCATCATTTGTACTAGTTTTAAGAAAAATTAGTGGAGTTGTGGCAAAATAATCTGGGTTCATTTGAATTTTGATACATTGAGGAATAAAACGAGGTATAAAACATTGTTTTAGCAGCATTGGTTCTCGATTTACAGCGAGTGCCAAACACCACGGTATAATTTTATAGTATGAAGACAGCAGGAACTATGCAAATGACGTTGCCTTTTAGGATTAAGTTATAGCAATTATATTATTAAACGAAATTAAATTGAAATTTATTTTACTGGAACACTCAAGATTTATGCTTTTATAATATGGCGCCACTTTATCGTCATCATCCATCATCATCAAAATGGTTGCTCCGATTTTAATACATGATGGGTCAAACGGTAGGTATCAAGCGATACTACATGTAATTAATAGTACTAATATCTTTGGACGACTCCTTTGTGTAACTTCACTTACAGGTTAGTTCGTTTAATCATTAATGATCATGCTCCCTCACTCACCCGCGTCGTACATATGAAAGATTTGTATGTATGTATGTTTGAACGAATTAACTCAGAAATTACTAAAGCTAATACTACAATAAATGTATTTGGCGTTTGACACCACTCGCTATAAATCGGGAACCAATGCTGCTAAGACAATGTATTGTACTACGTTTTATTCCTCAATGTATCACAATTCATATGAACTCAGATTATTTTGCCTCAACTCTACTAATTTTTCTTTAAAATTAGTGCAAATAATGATTTTTGGGTAAAACATTTTTTTTGGTGAAATGTCTATAGGTATATTTCAGAGACTATAGCTCACAAACGAAACAATTTAAAAGTCGACGGGTAGGATATTTTATAACAATTATATTATATTCAATAGCTTTCTTCTATTTTCAACCATTTCTGAGATGAATGGGAAAAACTTAAATCAGGGAGACGTTTGAGGGGGGAGGGGTAGCGGACATGGGATCCACGGGGAACTTTCCAGATATGTTCAAAGGGGCCTAAGGAACACTTTAAAAGACAAAAACTTACCACCGGAATTAGTCCTAGGTATCGAAAAACTTTTATCAAAAAGTATTGGGCTAAAAATTACATCGTGGCGTTGACACCATTCGGTGTGAATCGAGAACAGATGCTGCTATAAAAATGTATTATACCTTGTTTTATTCCTCAATGTATCAAGAGTCATATGATCTTACATAATTTTGCCACAACTCCACTCACTTTTCTTAAAAACTAGTACAAAGAATGATTTCTTGGCAAAAAAAAAATTTTGGTGAAATGTCTGTAGGTATATTTCAGAGACTACAGCTCACATCGAAATGATTGAAGTGTCGATGGGTTGGATATTTTATAACAATTATATCATACGTTGACAACTTTCTTCTATCTTCAACCGTTTCTGAGATTAATAGAAAAAACTAAAATCAGGGAGACGTTTGAGGGGGGGGAGGGGGGAGCGTACATGGGATTCACGGGGAACTTTCCAGATATATTCAGGGGGACCTAAGGAACACTTTAAAAACAAAAAACCTTCCGCCGGAATTAGTCCTAGGTTTCTTTGAATTTTTTGCTAAAAGTCCTGGGCTAAAAGGCTTAACTAATATTGTGAAAAAATGGGATCTTAGATTTTTTTGCAGAGGCAGCAAAAATTTACGTTTTTTCATGATAAAAATGGAAAGTTCTCCATGTCAGTCAACTAATCTGTCTCCTGCCACATATACCGTTGCAGCTAATCCTCGCTCCTCTAGAGACCCACGGCTCATTCTCGCTTGTTTAATCGTTTGTTTGATTGTCGTTTTCTTCCCTTCTGGCAAACTTCATGTGGCACCACAATTACCGATACTCTCGACAACTGGCGATCTCGGGATGATACAAAGAAGTCAGTCCGACGTCCTCGCATAAAGAAAATAGTAGTTCGCTCTTAAACCAGTTGGCTAACCTACCAGGATTCAATCCTTTGAAAGCAAGAATTGTAAAACAATACGCTAAAACCCCAGAAGAGATTCTGCCGACAGCTGTTGAGAAATCATTACCGTGGAGAAGGGACAGATCCACGTATAACTTTGGTATGTGTTTATTGTAATAACAATTTGTCATCACTGCCTTTGCGATGCGTCTGATGATCGAAACTTTGAGTGCACGCGGCAAATTAGGACCTATTGTTTGAATTGCTACAGAACTAAGGAAAGCTTACGAGGAATCCAGTTGTTCTTATATAAACCTAACTTCTTACATTTATTTGATAAAAATAATTGTAAAGTAATAATCATTAATAGTGTCACATCATACAGAATTTCATGGTAAAGGGTGGTTAATTAAACGAGATCCTTGTAAACTATTGCTTTATGTGCGTATCTCGTTTTGTGGGATATGGGATTCACTTACTAAGGTAGTTAAATTATTTTTTTCATTTTACCTTGACAATCAAAAGTGCAAATATGATAGATTTTCTAAAAATCTGCATTTAAGTAATTAGTTATTTTAAATAAGCATTCCGTGTGTTTACACTTTAAATAAAGTATCTAAGTATTGTAGATTGAAATATTGTAGAAGTCCAATTGCCGAGTGCACGAATATAATCACTCGTTGTTGTATTAATGGCATTATTAAAAAAATATCACTCTTACTATAACAATTAATCATGTTGTAAAATCTTGCAAGTCATTAATTTCGGAGCTATATCGCAAACGTTTTTTTTTTACTTCACAACTTTATACATTTATTTGTTTTTAACAGATAGGTACCTTTAGTACCTTACCTACCTATATATTTTTTACTAATAGATAAGTGATACCTACATTAAAGTTTCACTTCGTTCTACAAGAACTGAACAGTTTTCATGGCATTTGATAAAGGAGTACCTAGATATATGTGGTTATGCTATGGCTTTTATTCCATTCTCATCTTATATTTCTATTTCATTAAGACAATCAGCTTTATCTACATAATTACTTCTTATTAATTTTATATGACGTACAACAACGAGTGATAAATTAAAAGTATTTTGTTTTCACATTGCACAAGTTCCAAACTAACGTAGATTTATTTACCTACTAAAGTATTTCATCAGGCGCTCTAATAGTTTAACACGTCCGATATCAAAATTTTGCATGTTCCGACTAAACACATACTATTTTATAACTATGTATGTCTATTAATAATATTAATAGAGGAAGAGAGGGAAAATTCATCAGCATTACTTTTTTATTAGCGGGAAAATTTAAAAAGGAAAATTAACCTACAAATATGTTTTGTAATTTTCCCAACCTTCCCCTATGCTTTCAGCGTTAGTATGTGTAGAATATAACCACATTTACACTATTTTGCAATTTGTCGTAAAACAGATTAATGTGGTTATTCATTTAGATAAGAGTAGTACCTTTATTGTCATATATTATAATTACAACGTAAGTATTAAATTTATTTATTACATTTTTTTGTAAATTTACTTTACTGCCCATTGTTTCATACATACATTTTATAGTAAGTAAGTAATTAAACACGAACTAACTGATTTCAAATATTTTGAAGAGTTACCTACTGTACAAGTATTCCACAAATATCGAATTTTATTAACCCCCCTATATACTTTAAAGTGGTGGCCTCTCTTACTACGAAATATATTTTACTGAGCTTATTGTTTGTAAAAATTTATAGAGCTTTAGCTTCAATCTGTTAATTCTTTATACATAATATTATTATTATATATTAATATATTATATATATATCTTACATGTTAATTCTTAATACGTAATATTATTAAGTACTTAGCGAGCAATAAGATGAGGGTGCCACTTGAGGGATATAGTCGCCTTATGATTTAAAAAAAATATCTAAATATATTAAAATTTTACAATTTATTTCATTTACAAGCATGTTTGATGAATTAGATAAATAGCATCCACGATATAATTAATTTATATTACGATGTCATAGAAATTAATTTATTTCAGTTCCTAACGAGGACATTCTTGAAGAGGATGAAAGAAGAATGTCTGAGGACAATGGTAAGTTTTTAATAATTCGTTTATATACTTACTAGCGGCCGCCCGCGACTTCGTCTGCGTGGAATAGTTTTTTGCTATCCAAATAATACCAACTAAGTATTTTCAATAAAACCGCGCTAGTCCGTTAAAGTGTTTTATTTCATATTTCGTTTTTTTATCTTTTGGATGAGGATTTAGCGCCATCGCACACGGGGGACTTTTGTCTCCGCAACTATTTTGTCTCTCACATGGTTTGTATGAAAAGTTGCAGACGACCGCGTCGCTTCGTGTGCTGTGCGCGCTTCCATATAAACCCGTGGACTTGAGACAGAGACAAAACAGTTGCAGGGCGACTAAGTTGCCCGTGTGCGATAGCGCTTAATGTTGGGGTCTTCATACAAAAAAACGCTTCACATCCTAAACTAACATCAAAATGATTCACCATTCCCTCACACTTTGCAGATACCTACATGACAGTAACGGAACACGCGCGCGTAGCAACACCGACGGCGACCGAGACGATGTTGCCATGGAAACGAGAGGAAGCTGAGGGGTGTGGTGGCTTGAAGCAGTCGGAGTTCCCTGCGTGGGCTTCCAACAAGGAGTATTTAGCCTACAGCTCTCCCTCTGCCACGTTCTTAGGCAAGTAGAACAAGACCCCTTAACCAAAGTAACATTTGCAAATCTTCGTTATCGCTTCGCTTTCGAAACATGTATGGGATTGACATAAGGTTTCGTTAACAATCGAATTATAAAACGTCAATTCCATACATTTTTCGGAGCGAAGCGATAGCGATAATTTGCAAATGTGACATTGGCTACAGGTTCTTAGCTTTATTGCTTAATGTGGCTCCCTGAGCGAAAGTGGCGCCGCAGTGATTTTTTTAATATTATGATTCTAACACACAATTTTCATAATGTCTTATTTGGAATTTATAGGGCCCACAGTCTATTTTTAGGCGGTATGTTACATTCCCTCGTAGTCACTGCTAGTAGTAGATAGCAAAGCTGCTAAAAGTGGCCGTTTTTGACACATTGCTATCTACTTCTACGAATGACTATGAGGGCATGTAGTACCTTCTAAAAATACTAGACCATGAGTCCTAAAAACTCCACGTAAAACACTATTAAAATATTTTTCTATTATTATTAAATAAAAACCTCTGAGGGCGCCACTTTCGGTCATACAACGGCCTTAACTCAAAATCTATCACGATCGCTTTTAATTTGGCAATCGTGTACATCCATCAGACATAGCATTCGAGCCAAATTGAAGCGTAGACTTTGAGTTAGACAAATTGGCAGGTTTAAAGAAAAGGAAAAATTAGATTTTACTATTTATCGAATTTTGCGAACATCATGAAAAAGAGATTTATCTAAAGCTGTTTTTTTTTTGTTTATTTTGCGTCATGGCGATCTGTGCATTCACAATAAGCCATTTCTTTAGCTGATTCTAGATCTGGATTTTTCACATCTATGAGAGTGAAATATAGTAATAAAATTTCTTTACAGCTAACTCTCTTTTTGGCTATCTAGAGCTGTGACATTTTTAGTGCTTTTTTTTAGTACATATAGGTAGTCTACCAAAATATTAATTTGATAGTTTTTAGATTTTACGTTAGAAAATAATCGAGTTAGCTAATTACGTAAGTTTAAAGTACTTTAAAGTGCATTCAAAAGTTTCTCCTCTTTTTGACAATTTGTTTGAACTGCACCAAAAATACAATATTATACGTTTTTTTATTTAAAAAGTTGCATCAAAACTTTAATTTGCATGATATAGAACTTAGCTTGAGCAACAAGACTGCATGTCACCCTCATAGTAAAAAAAATACGATACGATATCCTATAACGTTAATATATTTTGAGCTCCTATCTTGCACTGTTTCGTATTTAGTAAATAATATGAATGCCTATGTAATTCCTATATGTGACGTTATCTGATTTGAGTTTTTCTCTTCCCCCTCCTCTATCATTCCCTTCACCATCATTAGGTGGTATAGAGAAGCCAAAACATCCGAAATCTATCATAGGTCTCTTCCGAAGAGAGAGCTCTGGTTCAACGCAAGGGGCGGGGGAGGCAGTGGCCTCGGATTCAGAGAAGGGAGAGGGGAGTTTGAAGGAGACGAGGAGTGAAGCTGGGCCACAGCCGCGACAAGGGCCAAGTATGCTGTCGAAAAGAAGCACGAGTCTTGGGGGACCGTCGGTGCTGCTTATGGAGGATGTCGCCCATTCGGACCCACTTGGTGCCTCCTCGAGACCCGCTAGCATCATGCAAGGCCCGCACCGAGGCCAATGCAGAAGAGGATCGATGTTAGAACTCACTGGGTAAGTTGGTCAAATACACACATCAACTTTGTCTAAGGATACAGGTGTTATTTTCATACAAACGAGGTAACTTTGAAGCCTTGGTTTCCTGTTAGGGATGTACTGTGCTGCGATCTGATGTTGGCTACCCAGGGAGTGAATGGACGAGATTCAGATCACTGTACACACCCAACTGATCTGACCAGCATTCTAAAAGATCACGGACATGTTTAAAAAAAACCGCGAAAATAGCATGAAAATGTATGGAAAACCTGAAACTGAGAACTCTGACCTTTGTTTGTATGAAAATAACACCTGTATCCCTAGACAAAGTTGATGAGTATACTTAAGGCGGTTGTATGACCGAAAGTGGCGCCCTCATGGGTTTTTATTTAATAAGTTATTAATAGAAAAAGATTTTAATAATGTTTATCGTGGAGATTTTAGGGCCCATGGTCTAGTATTTTTAGAAGGTATCACTACATGCCCTCGTAGTCATTCGTAGAAGTAGATAGCAAATATGTCAAAAACGGCCACTTTTAGCAGTTTTTCTATCTACTCCTAGCAGTGAATACTAGGGAATGTAACGATACCGTCTAAAAATACTAGACTGTGGGCCCTAAAATCTCCACGATCAACATTATTAAAACTGTGTATTAGAATTATAATATTAAATAAAATTCACCGCGGCGCCACTTTTGCTCAGGGTACCACCTTAAATGAAGATACAAAGACGCAGTAGTAATGCCAATTAACATACTTGTTAAATCCCAATTAACTTGTTTAAACTATACATTAAACGAGTGGTAGTGCCTAACTGTAAACGTATATAGGCTCTTAATATAACACTCACCGTGTTTGACTAAGGATACGTGATATATTCATAATACAGAAAATGGAACGAAAATAAAAATTGTTGTTTGTGTGATAATTTTATTATATCACGGAGTTGCACGCTTTTACAGTGAATATTATACAAGAACTCATATATTGACAATTGTAATTTACAACTAAAATCATATTACTAAATTTTATTTAATGTGATGCGGATCAGAATGAATTTATAATATTGATTAACATTACAACACAGATAACATGAATACAAACAAGAAGCAAGAAACTACTTTTCCTTGGCACGTAAAACTGCAGGAAACCAATACATGATTTTTCATGCTTCCTTTCAGATCTCTATCACGAGATGCTATAACTGAAGAGAAATGCAGCAAATCTCTGCCTGAAAGTGAAAGGATGGGCATACGACGACTTCCTCTAGGACAGCAAAGCTTACCACGGGAGCCTTTCATCCGGCAGCTGACCCTGGCTTCAACCCTGCTGACCAGCTCATCTTCAGACGACTCATCTGATGAGAATACCTGAAAACCCCGTCGTGGTGACCCTGATAGGTTGCCACTTTTAAAATACCGAACACTAGAATAAATTAAAAAAAAACTTTTCGCCGTCGCCATTTTGATAACCACCTAAGGCGGTAGACACACGGAAAACTGACGGGGTAGACGTGGATGTTATGATTAAACGTGAAAGTTTTAACGAACACTTTCTAAACAGTGCTGTGAATTTGTGGTGTAGCTATAAAAAAGTAAATTAGATAATAAAGTGGCTTAACGTAAGTTAATTGAATAAATTAAGAAAGTATTCTCCTGTTTTGGCTTACGATCTATGATAATCTCGTATGAGCATTGAAAATTGGATACCTACTTAGAGGAGTTGGTCTTAGTAGGTGGCTCTATGGCTGGTAGGTACTATTTACTATTTAGCTGGTTTATTTAACGATTAACAAATTCTTAGAATATTATTAGTGTGTTTTTCAAATTCTAGTCTTTTAGCAAGGCTACAGCTTTAGTTAGATTAAAATTTAGATGAAAAGATTTTTGTTGGGTTTATTTTATAAGTCTGTTTGTGTCTCTCTTTGTGGTAGGAAAAACATTTTTGGTGTATGTATTTCTTTAGATTTTATGTATTTTCTAATATTGAGCCCGTAGGTCGAAGTTGACATCAATGTACAGAAAAATCTGAAAAGAATTTTAGGTGTGTTTTTTTTTGTGAAGAGGTTCAGAAAAATAACTTTTCTCTATTCCTATGACTATTTTTCTACACTTGGAAATACTGTTTTCCTCGATGCTATTTTTTTGAATTGTAATCGTTTTTTTTTCAAGCACATTATGACTGGTGGCAGTGTTAAACGATGGAATTATTTCTGCTACTTTTTTATTTCGTTTACCTTAGATAATTGTTTCTTGTTTAAATCAAGTCAAAGTTTTCAAATTAAGTATTTACTAAGTTTATGTGATAGGTTTCTACCTATTTTTAGGGTTCCGTACCCAAAGGGTAAAAACGGGACCCTATTACTAAGACTCCGCTGTCCGTCTGTCTGTCTGTCTGTCTGTCTGTCTGTCACCAGGCTGTATCTCATGAACTGTGATAGCTAGAAAGTTGAAATTTTCACAGATGATGTATTTCTGTTGCCGCTATAACAACAAATACTAAAAACAGAATAAAATGAATATTTAAGGGGGGCTCCCATACAACAAACGTGATTTTTTTGCCGTTTTTTGCTCGATATTAATAACGACAACAGGTAGACAGTTGAAATTTTCACAGATGATGTATTTTTGTCGCCGCTATAACAACAAATACTAAAAACAGAATAAAACGAATATTTAAGGGGGGCTCCCATACAACAAACGTATTTTTTTTGCCGTTTTTGGTACGGAACCCTTCGTGCGCGAGTCCGACTCGCACTTGGCCGGTTTTTTTAAACAACTTCGTAACGCTAAAAAACATCAAAACATCGATCTTTAAAACTTGATTTACTTATGTATAGCTAACCTAATATTTATTTTTAACTTTTTAAGAATATTATTTATATGAGTAAAGGTAGAATATTCCAATTTTTGGATATTGACATATTCATTAAATTGGGCATATTTTTCGAAAAACAGATTACGAATTTCCAGATTAGTTGCTGCAACACGTCCTAATGTGTTATATAACGGAGGCACTTGTTGCCAATGACAATACTTTGTTGTTTAAAATATAATAACTTAGGTATATAGAATGTATGGGTTGGATGACCACACACCAAAAAAGATGAATGATAAAACTTGAATAAGTTGTAAAAATAACTTTTATTGCTTATTCAAAATGTAACGCTAATTAATGAGTCGCGAGTTGAATGCGGACTGACTGAAAACATTAAAAATGATGAGTTTAAAAAATTAAATGTAGGTCGTTATGTAGACCGTACATAGGTAAGGGTAGGTTTTTCTCTTTTAATGTTAAGGAAGAAAGAAAATTACTCAGAAATCATGAAAAACCTTGTCATTACCCGTAAGAAAATCTAAAGCTAAAAACACGGTAGGGACCTAACCCTAACAAGAAAATCTATTCAAAGCGAATCAAGTTAGATTCGAAAAATTTTGAAAGAAAAATATTTTTTCCTTATTGAAAAGGCGGGGCAATGTACAATTTTCCATACGAAATTACTTGAATCGAGTTAGGATTCTGCAATTTTTCAAAATAGCTTTTCCTCTAAAGTCATCAAAGCTGAGATTTCGATGCGAATTGGCAAATTATGTTAATTACTTAAACATGTTTTCACTATACTACACAAGTATATTTTGTCCATAATAGTAAGATTTCAATTTCGTGTCATTGGCAATTGGAAGCCAAGTTTTGTAAATAATTAGGGAAAATGAGTCAATATGTATGTACGAATAAAAATGCTTGTAAGAACTAATTATAACGCAAGATGTTGAATTGTTATTTAAATAATAATGTTTCTAATTAGTGAATTATTGTAATGCCGTTTGTAAGTATTTAGTACAATAATAGGTTAATAGAAACTAATGCGGAATGTGTAAATAAATATGCATATTTGTTGAAGACTTTATTGAGATTTAGATACCATAATTCTTTTTTGATCATTGTCTTTATCTATGAATATTAAAAGTATTATAGATTAATTACTTAGTTACAATTGTATATGGAAATATCCCCGATTTTGGATACCACTACCTTTATCGGGTGACAGGAAAAATTCACTAAGTACAAAAAATATAAAAAAAAAATCTTTTTACACGTAGGTAGGTTACTTACATTAAAATATCAACAGCTTTCCCAGGAAAATGTCATTACATTACGGAATTCCAGCAAGCAAAAATCCCTAAATCCAAAATACTTATTTGTTGAATTTGGCAGGTATAAATTCGGGTACGTATCAGAATGTCTAAAGTTAGAATGTCTTAACTTAAAATGGCAAAGTTCAAAATTTAAAAAATTGAATATCTAACGATTAAAATGTCGAAAGTTCAAAATGTTAAAAACGAAAATGTCAAACGGTCAGATAGTCCTAAATAAAAATGTATAAGTTCAAATTCAAATCAAAACTTAAAATGTCTAATATTCCAAATACATATAATGACGTATAGAATTGACTTATGCTTTTCTTGCATTTAGGTACCTAATTAATTAGGTTAAATAGTTGCGTGTTAACCTCCGTGCCTCCGCCGCACATCACCATAGCCACGCCGCTCCCTGATTCAGTAGCCGGTGCCAGTCACTGAATCAGTAGCTGGCGAACAAAATCCACCAATTGAGTTTGAAATAGATTTTTTTCTGGCGCTTTACCGGCCGCTGCCGCGGCACGCTCGCTTCGCTCGCTCGGCTCGCGCGCTGGGTTCATGTCAACCTAACATGCTCGTCGCTACGCTCCTCGCACCTATCTCGTGACCTACGGTCTACGGTTTCTAAGTCCCAGTAGTCCTAGTTGAGACTCATTTTCGGCAGCTAAATTTGCTATAAAGCATTTCAGGCGAAGCCCAAACACCTCCACAGACTCAACAACAGGCTATTCGTTTCAAGATCCAACCCAATTCAAATAAATGGTTGTGAACGTAGACTTAATGACCATTGATATTTTAACTCGTCAAGTATTTGATACGTTTGATACTTTGAATTTTGCTATTTTGAAGTTAAACATAAAGATTTTCGACATTTTAAACCATTTGAATTTTAGTTTTTGACATTTTGAACTTTGCCGTTTTAAGTTTAGACATTCTGATACGTACCTACCCATAATTTCACACAGAACAAAATTTACTCCTAGCGGAGCTCCATTGTTTATATTCGTTACTTATTGATTTATTCCTGTCGCCCGAGGCTATCTCAAAAGGTAAACCTCAACTTTTTTTGCTAATGATGTGATGTTCTCTGCCATATGTTTTCGTATGAGCCTTTAACTTTTCAAACAACCTGCTAATTCAAAAGTGTGAAAATTGGAACTTGTGAGGGAGTGACAAAAGCTCTTATTTTGGTGAAAGGTGAATACAAAAAAATGCTTTTTTATTGATATAAATTGGTGATAATTTTTCAGTGAAATATTACATTGATAATTATTAGATGTAAATTATAAAATGCTTAATGCATGAATGACGATTCTGCGTGCGCCAAGATCTTAAGTTCAATTCCTGGTAGAGGCAACGTCTCTGTGATGAACAACAAATGATTTTCTGTTTTAAATTTTTACTTTAGTAGGTATTAAAGAAGTAAATTAAACAATATTCCTAACGAAATTTAAAGCCAAACCTACCTATTAGTTTTAGTAATAAACATATTCCTATTTGAGAAGAAACGTCAGTCTGGCTGGAACAGTATTAAAGAGGATTTAAATCCCTATTATCAAAAAGTATCTTGTGACACAGAGCTTGTGATAGTTATGTCACTGTTACAAAACTATCACAAGATCCATTTTGATAACATCTCCTTCACTTCAAATTTCTCGTACTGGGGACCTATTTTTGAATCGCTCGACCGCTATCGAGCGCTCTTTTCGAGTGATTTTCGTTCGACATCTCATTGTTTTGAGTCATATGTCGAACGAAAATCAGTAGAAAAGAGCGCTCTACGCCAGCCGAGTGATTCAAAAATAGGGTCCCAGATCGTGTACCTCCTACCTAATAATTTCACAATTTTCAAGCATGTGAATGGTGGGACTAGAATATAAACCCTTACCTAATTAGTTTGTAGTTACATTTTTAGTGTACCACATCGACGTCACGTCAATTTATCGAATCTGCGGCTACTTTTTGTGGCCAACCGCTATTTAATTTCAATCCCTTCTCAGGCAAGTTTTTTTTTTAAACCTGACACTAGGGTAGGTGCACCAGTGAATGAACACCCCCCAGTGAATGAACAAATGTGTTATTTTTCTATAAAATAAGAAATCTTTTGTTTTCTACACGTAACAGCAGTTTTTTAATGAAAATTCATACTTTATTACCTTAACTGGCTGCACAGACGACTATGTGTGTTCCATAGTTTCTAAATGGCGATTGCTCAAAGTAGACACGTTGTGTAGTGTTCCTGTTTCTATGGACCAGTACTAAGGACTATGGTGCGACAACATATTTTGATAATAGCTTTTAAGATGATATATGATTCATTCTACAAAGAAAATTAGTTTCTTAGATGTAATAATGATTATTTCCTCTAATAGAAAGCAGATTGTGAAGAATTCCATTATTTTAAACAAAATATAGGGGTGTTCTATTACTGGATCAAAAAATTGAGAAATAACTAGTTAATGAACTAGGTGTTCAGTCATAGGGTCTAACGTATTTTTTGGTTTAGGCTTATTTTGTATCTTACTTTAAAGGAGTTTGTTCATATTTAGGGGATAGCTATAGTAAATCATTATTAATCTTTGAACCAGTCTTCTAACTAGGGTTTTCATTTATTAGTTTTTAAAATTTTAAGATTCTTCTATAGTAAATGCCTAGTTCATTTACTGATTATTAAAAACTAGTAAATGAACTATACATTTTTTTATATTTACATTAATTATTTTTTGTTTTTAATTTAATACCACTTCTAAAACAATTAAAATAACATAGCTGAAGTGAACTATAAAGCAATATGGTGGTAAATAAATACTTAGGTCTAATTTCTTTAATATTGGCTGTCCTAAGTTAAATAAACTCTTTGACCTGACTCTTCAACTCATGAAACAGAGACGTGAAGTGAGGATACAGGTCATTTAGAGCCCCAGGAGCAACCGGAGGATTCCAGGAAGGAAAATAGACAAGCCTCGGGAGGGTTGGGTATCGTGCGCCATTTAGAATTTAGGTTTCTTTTAAAATTTTATATGTTTTACCAGTTTGTTATGCTATAAAATATCGTGTACAGACATAAATTTTCTAGACAAAACGATTTCTGTTTACATCCACCATATGAAACTAGTAGTTCATTTATTGGATTTCAAACGTTCGTTAACTGGATTTTGCCGTCCATTCGCTGGTGATTTGGGGTACTTTTGTGTTAAATTCGGATTATCTATATAACTATAAGCATTTCAGAAATACTGAAGATATTATATTGAACATTAATAAATTTTGAGAGTATGTAGTGCCATTATTATAGCAAAGTCATCCAGAAATAGGTATTCGTAATTTTTAAAGTTTCAAATCGCCTTAAGGGTTCATTCACTGGTGCACCTACCCTACGATCTCGTACAGTTCTGGTTTTTGTTCAGGTATTTTGTATGAAAATCTAAGAAATAGGCAAATATTGTGAAAAAATGCTTTTGTATGAAAAATTGTGTGTCAATTGATAAAATAATAATAGTGCCTAGTTTAGATACACGGCGAGTGTGAATTAAAGGACTTCAACACATTTATGACGTTGTTTGTTATACTATTGTATCATAGTTGGATAACTCATGTAGAACATTGTAAAGCCTCTCTGAAATAAAAATAACGATATGGCGTATCTTTATTTATTGAACGTTTACCTAAATTTTTTAAACAAGTAAGTAGGTAAGTAAATACTTTTGGATAAAATAATAACACCATTTTCTGATAATGTGCTCATGCTCTTTATGGGCGGTTGTATGACCGAAAGTGGCGGCTCGGTGAATTGTAATTATAATATACAATTTTAATAAAAAAATCGTGGAATTCTTAGGGCCCATTGTATTTTTAAACGGTATCTTTACATTCCCCTCGTAGTCACTGCTAGAAGTAGATAGCAAAACTACTAAAAGTGGCCGTTTTTGACACATTTGCTATTTACTTCTACGGATGACTACGAGCGAGTTTAGTGATACCTTCCAAAATACTAGAACATGGACCCTAAAAATTCCACGAAAAGATATCATTCAGTAAAAAAACAAAAAAAAACCTCTGAGCGCGCAAATTCGGTGGCATCTTAAATTAAACGAGCAATTCTAGTATTATATGTTTCTGTGATCTCGGAAACTGATGATCTAACGATTTCACTGAAATTTGGTAGGTATATGGGGGGTTTTCGGGGGTAAACAATCGATCTAGATTAGTCTTATGTTTGGGAAAACGCGTCTTTTCGAGTTTTCATGCGTTTTTCTTTCGACGCAGAATATGGATATTTTTGTGTAGTCTAACGCCATCTAGCAAAGACTTTTGAAATAGGTGCTTGGCTAGCATGCTATGCGGCAAGCAGAGGCTGTGTAGTAAAGTAGCACCACAGAATAAAATGTACACAGCACTTCATAGATGGATACTCCGACTATTACCAATTAGTTATTTAGTTTTTGGAAAATAGAAAAGTAATGGGGAAGGCAACTGTCAAAATGGCGCTGCGTACGCTTGTTCCACGAGAGATATGAAAACAAAGGACTTTTACTTAAAAAAAAAAGTTTTTTTAGCTTTAAATTTATTAAATTCTGTGTAATAGGCTTTAAAAATGTTGGCACTTACAATTTTCCGAAAAATCTGGATATAGAAAAAAATTATAAATTCTGTAAGAATAAAAACGTCTTAATTTGGCTTTCAATTCCGGCATTTGCATTGTAGAATAGATCTTTTATATCCATTTTGGGTGAATAGGTCCTTTTCGGTAAAAAAATACCACAAAATAAATACCTATTTTCCCATAGATTTGTTCTGAACGTCTACTGTCTTAGGAACAAGCGTACGCAGCGACATCTACAATTAGCTTTGCGTTGCCAACCCCATTATAACTCCTTTTACTACGTTTTATAACGCCACCTAATTACAATAAATAGTCATATTCTTTTGCCCGTAGCACGAATAGGTACCTATCGAAAAAAAATGCGCGTAAAAAAATAATTTTTTTACGATTTAACGACTGAACGTCTTTATAAAATTATATCTTTTTTTTTGGATGAGCTTTTCTCGGTATTTTTTTTTGCAACACTGTCTGTTATATGTAATTTTATGAGTAAAATAATCTCCTTCCTTAATTTGACACAAGTTAAAAAAAAATTATCGATAGTATAAAAATTGGGAACAAACAGAACAGAATGGAATATTCAACTGTAAAAATAAATTAATTTAAGATTTATCCATAGCTTCTGATCTTCTTCTGATTAACTTCAAAAACTGTGCGACAGCGCCCTCAAAGGTTTTTATTTAATAAGTTATTAATAGAAAAAGATTTTAATAATGTTTATCGTGGAGATTTTAGTGCCCATGGTCTAGTATTTTTAGAAGGTATCACTACATGCCCTCGTAGTCATTCGTAGAAGTAGATAGCAAATGTGTCAAAAACGGCCACTTTTAGCAGTTTTTCTATCTACTTCTAGCAGTGACTACTAGGGAATGTAACGATACCGTCTAAAAATACTAGACTGTAGGCCCTAAAATCTCCACGATAAACATTATTAAAATTGTGTATTAGAATTATAATATTAAATAAAATTCACCGTGGCGCCACTTTCGCTCAGGGTACCACCTTAAGCTTTCATAATAATACAAAAAAGGATGTACTTCATGGAGCATTATACTTCAGATTCGTCCTCGATATTAGTATATTAACACATGTAGTACCGCTTGCATGTATCACCACTTAGCACGTTATTTTAAAGCAATAACCTAAAAAACCTAAAAAGAGAAGGTTTTTGACTTAAAATTGACAGATATTTTGACATTTCCGGTCCAAGTTCGCCCTGTCACTGCTACACGCCAACCACTTCATTCGCTTTTCGTGCTTCGCCACGGACGCACGTATACAGTCTCAAAGTGAGACTTCTTTAGAATTATATTTTTACAGTGAAAATTAAATAGATAAGCATTTACTTCGTGAAGAAAGAAAAAAATTTTCAAGACGGAAGAGGACAAGAAGAAAAGTCAAGACGGAGGAACACTTTTAAATGCGGTTTATTTGGTTAAACAGCATAATTGTCTGCTATTTATCTGATGCGAACTTACCATACTGGGTACTTTCTGTCAGTTTTTTATTTATCTGATGCGAACTTACCATACTGGGTACTTTCTGTCAGTTTATTTATTTGTCTGATGCGAATTTACCATACTGGGTACTTTCTGTCAAAGCATTGTGTTTAAGACACAATTAAATATCTATTGCACTCGAGATAGTCATACTGGACTATTTCACCGCATAGATACGTCAAACAACGCTACTGTAGCAACTCAAAGTGCCGTTGACGACGCGACATTGTAAAAAAGCAGACTACCCTCAAAGGTTGCCACGTTGTTGGAACCGCTGCCAAGCACCAATCGGGTGACTCCGTCGTCCGCTGAATCGCCGCCATCCACCTTCCAGGCAGGCGGCCGCTGTGCTGGAGCTGCAAGAGCAGCTCTGACAACAGCGTTGCTCATCAGGTATGAATTTTGACATCATGATATCCTTGGTGTTGAGTTAATCTCAACGGTATTATAGTGTACCATCGGTACTAAGATAAATTTATAGTTTACAAAACTGACAGAGTTAGCTATAAATGCTAAAACTTAATAACTTAATGGAACCAGATATTGAGTTATACAGCAAATAGCTCATACCTGATACTTCACACACCTATTATGTGAAATAGCTTAGCTGCTGAAATAGCTAGCTGCTGGCATGCTGATAGAAATTTCAACTAAAAATGGAATAACAGAATCCTTACATTTTATTACCTATAAATGAATCATAATTGCAATGCAATTATCATACTAATATTATAAATGTGAAAGTTTGTGGGTTTGGATGTTTTTTCCTCAATCACGCCAAAACTACTGAACGGATTTGGTTGAAATTTGGCACATATATGGTAAGTAGCCTAGATTAAAACATAGAATGCTTTTAATCCTGATATTCCCACGGGAACGGGAACCACACGGGTGAAAACCCGGGTGGCCGCTAGTAAATCATAAATGCAATTTATGTTTGTTGGAATACAGTAAAAAATTTAATCATTTGCCTTAACTAGGAAACCTTGTATTTCAGGCGGGTAGACCTTATATGTTGAACTTGTTCATCACTAACTATTTAGTATGTTTCTTTTTAAGCTATGGCCTTGTACAAATTATCTCTATTACTTTTCAAATTTAATTTGTGTGAGTGTGTACAAAATAATGTTTCTGATGTGGGAAAATTATTAGCTACAAGTGTCAGTGAAGTTTTAGGCGGCTTTCCAATACAAAACTATATACACCTTTTTGTGACAGTATTTCGATTTTTTATACATAATGTGGGGCATTACGACGTTCAATTATACCGTACACGATCAACTCTAGTGTAGCTGAGGCTGCTCACTAAAAAGGCCACCGACAGTTCAGTCGAATATGAATGATGCATTGGCCACAGGCTTGATGTGAACGATATCCATCAACAAAAAAAAAAAAAAAAAAAAAAAAAAAAAAAAAAAACTGTAAGTAAATCGGGCGCAGTACTCAATAAAACAATTTTAAAACTGATTTATATATTTATTTGTCTTAAAAACGACAACAAAAGACGTAGGCAGGTATGTCACATGCTTCATCTCCGACGGCAAGCGAACAGCGAGACGCGGCGAGGAAGCCCCATCAGCTATTTATTTCGTCAGTCACAGCAGACTCGCAGACGGGCATTACGGCCCATCCAAATAGTTGCCGATGATGCATCATCAATTTTGCCTTCAATCATCATACGTGAGGTAAGGACACCCGTTAAGATAATGTATTCGTGAGGGTGCGTGCTGGTGTGACATCTGTCTGTATTCAGCGAATACAGGCAGTGGTCACCGACTACAGGCGCAAAGGTCCACTTAATCGTTTGCGCCGGTAATCGTCTGTGTGAATATACCATTAAGCCGCGCTACACAGGTCACCCAGATTATTATTATATTTTTCTATTATATATACTATAGTATAACATCTCCAGTCGAGCAGAATGCATAACAGTTATAATACCAAATAATAGTTTTGGTACAATTTGTTGAAGGTTCGACAAAAGGTGACATGAGTAAAAAAAAAAAAAACAAGTTATATCAGATTTAGTTAAGAACTGTTTAAAAATTAATTTAGCTTTTATAAAAAATTACGTACTCTAAGTACTTAAAAATAATTTTATCACGATTAAAAATGTAACTTATTGTTTTTAAAAACACAGTCTAGACATCCCATCACCTTTAAGGTTTTAATATTGATAAGGAAAGTGATAGAAATATACGAATTTAAAATCATAAATTTTGGGCATTTTAGTGCCCATATTTTTATTACAAAACTACCGCCGCCGGCTATAAAGTTTTTTAAATAGCATGATTTCCCTGTTATTGGACAATATTTACTATTTATAAGGGTCTCAGAACATTTTTTAAAGAAATGAAGTTCATCTTTTCATATACATTTTTTTTATATACCGCTACCGTCGCAACTTTCCTTAGAGCATCGCGGAAGGGAGCAGCCTTAGCGATTATTACTCTATTCAAATTATTCTGGCATTTTTTGCGGGGGGGGAAAGTGCACACAAGTGCAGTTCCGCATACTCACATACAAAAAGAACACTGTAAAGACGACACCAACACATAAAAAATAAAACAAAACAGCAAAAATTTGTGTACGGATGAGTCACACATCAAAATATGACACGTTTTTGACATAAAGGGCTGGGCCCAACTGTCGTTGCAGCAATATCGATACGGAAAAAGGAATAAAGGTAACAAACTCAAATATTTTACATGGGGTGAATAACAACAAAGACCCAACAAGCAAAAAAGTCTCAGGATGCGCACGTTATTAGAGTGGTAGGCTTACAGGGGCCCTATTTTTGAATCGCTCGGCTGGCGTTGAGCGCTCTTTTCGACTGATTTTCGTTCGACATATGACTCAAAACAATGAGATGTCGAACGAAAATTAGCAGAAACGAGCGCTCGACACCAGCCGAGCGATTCAAAAATAGGGTCCCAGGGCTCTTATAATTATTTTGTACCTTGTCATCGTTCTTAAATTAGTCTTAAACAAGTTAATACGGACTCAAGAACACTCAGTCTTATTGTCTAGTCTCATACACTCTTGCGTGCTCTTGTGTTTACAAGGGCTGATCGAACAGATGTTTCATTTTGATGTGATGTAATGTAAGGGGACAGTAGGTAGAGCTGTCTATGTTCGCCAGATCAGCTAGTACCATCTGGAAGGAGCCTGTCGCGAAGAACCGCAAACAGATCAGAAGCTAGATAAGACCACAAATGGCCTTACTCCTCAGAGTTCATTAGATAAATTTGACATTTCCATATTTAAATTTTAAAGGAGCTTTAAAATGCATCTAATTTTCCTTCCTACAATACTTTAATGAAACATTAGGGTTTAATGTGGCATTAAAAAGATAAAAATCATTCTTGCAATTGAGTGTGAGTCTGACAGAAGTTAAAAAGAATTTATAAATATTTAAGGAATATTTCAGGTATACATTTATGAGACTGCCTGGAGCAGGACCAGGCCATGTCCTTTATCGACAAACAGGGTTGGGTAAATTTCACGAAAAATTTCGGTCTGTGAAATATTTAGAATAAATTTCATTTTGGTTTGAAATATTTCAGTTTAGAGTGAAATTTATTTTTAAGTTTCATCTTACCTAAATAAAACAAAATTACATGCATTTTGTCAATATATCAACATAATTATAGAACAAAACAATAAACAAATAAGTTGGCTTAAATTACGAATAGCTTTGGCTATTTTACAACTTTTAATAACGAAATATTCAATGTCTGTTTCGATTTTCGGCCACGATGGCGTAGAAGAAAAACGACTTCATCAACATTACGACGGAATATGTAGAAAACTAACAATAAAAGTCGCAAAGTAGGACCAATGACCAATATTCAGTAAATTGTAAGTTTAACCGTGGCCGCGCAGTCGAAACGTGGAGAACCGAGCGGCCACACAGTTCGCTTAAATGGAGCTTAGTAGGGGTCCCATTCTTTTTGTTTTGAAAAATATAGAGTATAAAAAAACCTTAATGTTTGGATTTCACGACCTACATAGCTTAAATGCTATGGCCGCGCCATAGTCCGCGCGGTCCACCAGTTCTCTTAAACGGAGCTTAGTAGGGGTCCTATTATTTTTGCTAATCGCTGATACGATTATGTAGGAAATATAGACAGTATAAATAAAGCCCTAATGTTTGGACTTCACGACCTGCTACAGAAATTAAATGCTATGGCCACGCGGTCGAAACGTGGAGAACCGCGCGGCCACGCAGTTCTCTCAAACGGGGCTTAATAGAGGTCCCATTCTCTTTTATAATCCCTGATACGATTAGGTAAAAATAGTAGACAGTATTAATAAAGCCCTAAGGTTTGGATTTCACGACCTACAGAAAAACGTGGTCGTAAAGTCCAAACATTAGGGTTTTACTTATACTGTCTTAATTATCTACGAAATCGTATCTGCGATTAGCAAAAATAATGGAACCTCTACTAAGCTCCGTTTGAGAGAACTGCGTGGCCGCGAGGTCCTCCACGTTTCGACCGCGCGGTCATGGTTAAACTTTCTGAATATTGAACCTACAAATTTGCGACTTTCATTGTTAGTTTTCTACATATTCCTTCGTAATGTTGACGTAGTCGTTTTTCTTCTACCACACCATGGCCGAGCAATCGAAACCCCTTTTTCCTCATTGCTCCCGAGGTCTTTCAAAGCACAAAGTAGGTTAGATATATTATTTGGTTATATGCTGTTTGGTTTATTATTTGGTAGCTATGCGCAGCTAGATGGCGCTTCTAATTTTGAATACTTATTTTTGGAAATGGGTGATATTTTTGATAAATTTCAACTAGCTTGACTTAAAAAATGTACAATATTATCGAACTGCTCGCAAAATTTCACGAGAATCAGTTGAGAAATGGGACCTGTAGAGGAGAACAGACAGCTAGAAAGTCAGACTAAAATATGTTTATGTATATATCTCCGCCATTTTGAAGAATTAAAAAAAACTGGCTCGACAGTAAAATTCTATATAATTTTCGAACCTGTCCACAAAATTTGACGAGAATCAGTTGAGAAATGCGTCTGTAGAGGAGAACAAACATTGCTGAAATGGCGGACTGAAATGTTTCTTTTACATATCTCCGCCATGAAAAGTTTCGAAAAACAGGCTCGAAAATAAAATTCTATATAATTTTCGAACCTGCTCACAAAATTTCACGAAAATCGGTTGAGAAATTTGACCTATAACCTATAGAGGAGAACAAACGGACAGCAGGAAGGACATATGAAAGAGTTGTTGCCCAAGCTGAAGCAGAGACGCTTCGCTCGCGCTTCGCGCTCGCTCGGTCAATTACCTAAGCCTTTAAATTTCATTTAATATGTTAAAATAGTAAACTAATTCAGAAAATAAGGGATTTCTAGTACTGGAAATAAATTTCACTCGAAAGTGAAATATTCAACCCGTTTTGAAAGATTTCATAAATTTCATATAAATTTAATTTTCATTTCATTGAAATTTTCACTGACCCATCCCTATCGACAAACATTGTGATACGGTAACATCACTAAGTTGCTTATCGGCGAGAACTCGGATTTATCTAGCGACAGATCTGAAATTTGTACGGACGAGCCATGGACGAGCAGACCCGATGTCACTGAACAAATTTGACAACTAATCAAGAATAAAATATACGAATTTAATGTTTAAATGTAAACAAATAGCAATAATACGACAAAAAATTACTTTCATGTTAAATGTAACACCGTCTTTTTGTAAACTTGATGTTCCAGACCTCTTTTAACAGCAAAAAACTCATCAATTCGGCATTTTAAACACTGCAGCGTTCACATGCGCGACTGGACTCGGTCTAGAAAGAAATCCGGGCGCAACTGGTTTTATTAACCGCGTATGCCCATTTGGGCTTGTACTTCGGCAGAGGGGAACGCTTCGTATGGCTTCTCTTTCTGGGACAGAAGCGCGTCTTACTCTAAGCAACTTTCCATTATATTACAGATGTATTAGTAATTATGATCTTTACAAGACAAACGTTCACAAAACTGCAGAAATCACTTAGTTGAATGTCATCGATACTTACACAGAATTCCGCGTAAGTCTAATTAGAGACGACATATTTTCTTTTGGGCCTTTCAACAATGGGGTGGACTAGGAGTGTAGTGGTCACATCAGGAATCACAAATTGCAAAATATTTGCATATCAATTATCTAGAACATGCAGTTCAATATGCTTTCATTGCAATTTTTTCTTATTGTATTCAGACGGGGTGTTAAGTATTCTAGATATTATTATTCTGATGCTAAATAGAAATTACTCAATTCATTAATTCAAAAACTAATCACCAGTTTTGTTTTTTTTTCCAGATTGAGATTGTGTAAATTCAAATGCAATGCAAGTCGAATTAAGCAGTGGAGATAAAATACAGTAGATTTTTTTTTTTTTTTTTTCTCTATTTCTAGCATTTGATTTCAAAAATATTTATTTTCTAATTTGAGATTTTAGCATTCACAATGCTATTTTGGTTTAGTATTGTACAAAGACTATTCTGACACTAAGATACCTATTATTTCAATTCTTTTCAACCAGTTTTTTAAACGAAGGTGTAACGATTGTGCCATCATAATCGTCACAATCTTGAGCCTCGGTTTGGCACCTCTTATTCACATGTAAGTTACTTCTTCGTATATCTTACTCTAATATAAAGTATTAACATTCTATAACTTTTAATTTCAGGGACGGAAATTAATCGCACAAATAAATTGGTATTCATAACATTATCAAGGTGGTATTATTTTACAGGTATATTATTTATGTTATTATTGAAGCTGCTGTCTGTTAATACTATCAGGAAGTACAGAGTTTGGTAACAGAAATGGTTCGATTATTTAACAAATACTAATATAGACATAAAAATCAATTTTTTTTTCTTACAGATGTGTATAACACAATTATCAGTATTACATAATATTGCGTTCATTATTATATGGACAAAATTGAGCTAATCTCAAGGTTTGGTAAAGAATTTAACTAAGTACGCCTTTGCGTAGACTTCATTGTACAAATACAATGGATATCTTAGATTACTTAAGACATTTTATTACATATTTCCCAATTATTTCTTTTTTCATCATTTTTATCTTAAAAGTTTAAAAGTTTAACTTTGATTACCTTGCCTATTGCACAAATAATGCAAACAATACAAAAAAAAAAAAAAGCAAGAATGGATCATTCATATTTATATTAAATAAACAGTTCATAATCACATATCGTCTTATTTAGAAAGAAATTAAATTCTATATGTAATGTAAGTAATAGATTTCTGAAATGAAACATTTAATGAAATGAGGTAGACTTGTGTTGTGTCCAACCAGTTTTAGTACTCGACGTATGCCGATACCTTTATAGCCCTAACAAAAAATGTTACTATAGATGTTCCAGGTAACACGGCGAAATGGTCAATGACTCCGCTATATTTGCAAAATATTAAAACATATTATCACCGATAATCAAACTGAGTTTTCCAAACCAACCTTGTATATTTTAAATGTATATATGTGCGTGTATATATATATATATATATATATATTGTACCAGCCATCTATAGGTACCGTTTTCAGTATATGTAATCATGTAAAACGTTCAGAATTATGTTAAATGGTATTCTTTTCTTTTTTAAAAAGACTAATACGCAAGAAATGATATTTCCATTTTCTTATTATAATGCTTTTAACATCTACATGTGTTAATATACTAATATCGAGGACGAATCTGAAGTATAATTAATGATTAAACGAACTTACCTGTAAGTGAAGTTCGATCATAATTATACGAAGGATTCGTCCGAAGATATTAGTATAGAATCCCACCCTCCCTACTCATTATTGTAAATTACAATAACTGTTTACCCACTGAAGAAAATGAGGAAATATCATAGGATTTGGACTTTAAACTAAATGAAGTGGTTGGCGTGTAGCAGTGACAGGGCGAACTTGGACCGGAAATGTCAAAATATCTGTCAATTTTAAGTCAAAAACCTTCTCTTTTTAGGTTTTTTAGGTTATTGCTTTAAAATAACGTGCTAAGTGGTGATACATGCAAGCGGTACTACATGTGTTAATATACTAATATCTTCGGACGAATCCTTCGTATAATTATGATCGAACTTCACTTACAGGTAAGTTCGTTTAATCATTAATTATTTGCTGAAATCGGCCTCTGAAAATGGTGCATCGGAAATTTTGTAATTTTCGTATTTTATGATTTGTTATTATTTTCGCATATTTTGTCATTCCTAAGATTAATTATCCATTTAAGTTTAAATTGAGCCCAGTTTATGGTAAAGACAGTAATTATATCACTATTAGGTACTATTCAATAACCACTATAGCGCGGAGGCAGTTTAACCGTCTTATTCATAAAAAAACCGGCCAAGTGCGAGTCGGACTCGCGCACGTAGGGTTCCGTACCAAAATCCGGAAAAAAAATGATTATGTTTGTTGTATGGGAGCCACCCTTAAATATTAATTTTATTCTGTTTTTAGTATTTATTGTTATAGCGGCATCAAAAATACATCATCTGTGAAAAATTTCAACTGTCTGCCTGTTGTCGTTATTAATAACGAGCAAAAAACGGCAAAATAATCACGTTTGTTGTATGGGAGCCCCCCTTAAATATTAATTTTATTCTGTTTTTATTATTTGTTGTTATAGCGGCAACAAAAATACATCATCTGTGAAAATTTCAACTTTCTAGCTATTACGGTTCATGAGATACAGCCTAGTGACAGACAGACAGACAGACCGACAGACAGACAGACGGACAGCGAAGTCTTAGTAATAGGGTCCCGTTTTTACCCTTTGGGTACGGAACCCTAAAAAACTTTAAAATAGAGTTATAGTCAATTGTAGCTCAAATGCGGCTTATTAAACGTCATATTTGAAAAGAACGTCATATTAGATAGTAACGTCAGTCATTTTATTACATACTACTACTATGCAATAACCACTATAGCACGGAGCAGTGGATCTTGCAATTCAGCTTTCATTAAATCTACGCAGCAATGATTTTAAGCGTCATATGGGAAAATACTCGCTCAACATCGAAGGCGGTATACTTAACGAGATACAAAGCAAAATAAGGCATTTGACTTGCTGTCCTTTATGCTTTTAAATATTTCGACCCATTTTTTATCAACACTGATTTTGATTGCGTGTTCTCATCAAAAATCGGGACAAAACTGATGGATCGTCGAGACGCGGGACAATTTCATCGAAATCGGGACTGTCCCGGCAAAATCGGGACGGGTGGCAACCCTGGCACGGAGGCAGTTTAACCGTCTTATTCACGAAAAACCTTAAAATAGAGTGACGAATTCATACACAAAACAGGCAAATCTACTGACTGATATCAACATTTTCCGCAAAAAGAAAACAATTATCTGTTATTAAATGTCAATATAACGTTTAATTAGCAGCATTTTAGCTAAAATTGACTATAACTCTATTTTAAAGTTTTTTTTATGAACCGTGCTATTGATACTGTTTTTACCATAAACTGGGCTCAATTTAAACTTAAATGACAAAAATATGCGAAAATAATAACAAATCATAAAATACGAAAATTACAAAAAATCCGATTCACCACTTTCAGGGGCCAATTTCAGCAAATAATGCCCCATGAAGTACATCCTTTTTTGTATTATTATGAAAGCTTAGGCTGTCGCACAGTTTTTAAAGTTAGTCAAAGGCTATGGAATAATCTTTAATTAATTTATTTTTACACTTGAAGATTCCGTTGTTCTGTTTGTTTTTAATCCAGCATTTTTTTTGTATCTTGTGTCAAAGTAAGGAAGGAGATTATTTTACTAATAAAACTACAACTAACAGGCATTGTGTTGCAAAAAAAAAGTACCAAGAAAAGCTTACCCAAAAAACATATAAATTTTTAAAGCCATTCAGTCGTTAAATCGTAAAAAATAATGAAAAATAACGAAAGGCGAAGTGGGACCGGAGCTGGATGATCTCCGGTGCCAACTTTTACCTACAAGCCTTTACGGTATTAATGTAGGTATTGGGAGGGTGCGATGGTATAATAATCGATCGCAGCGCTCATGGTGGCAAAAAGTAGAAATAATGAAGGCTCTGTAATCTGTTTGAAAACGATATTTAATTTATTATTAGCGATACAGGAATAATTATATATGTTTATTATCACTTACTAAAATTATTAAAGAATCTGTATCCTCTTGTTTTACAAAATCTACAACTAAAAAAGAAGTAAACAAACCCTAATATAACCAAAATAAAACACTCTTTTTGAATAGATCTTACGTGCCATATTTAATTTAAATGACCAAAAATTATTTCACAACATGGTGTCCACCCAAATCACAGTAATTTTGAAATTTACATTATTATCACAATATGTATAGTATTTTTTAATATTTTGTCACAATGCCGCCATTACATATCAAAACGTCAAAACCGTCAGTACCCTTAGCACGAACAACTATCGAGAAAAAAAACGCGCGTAAAATTACTCGATAGAGAATTATCTATGGAAATTTTAATTTCGCTATTCGGCGATAGATGGCGTTGTACAAATTTGCAATACAAAATTGCACTATCGAATGATTTTACGCGCGTTATTTTTTTCGATAGCTGTTCGTGCTAAGGTTACAGGTCAGAGCCAACAAAGTTGCAACAGGCTAGGTGGCGCTAAAAGCGTGCACGGAGCCAATTTGGCAAGAGAAAGATGAGACAAAAGATGCGCAGCACACTAAACTCGGTGCATCTTTTGTCTCATCTTTGTCTTGCCAAGTCTTTGCCAAGTTCTGTGCCGGTATCTGTACCACTGGGTAAGTACCTATTTAATATGTCTGTCCGATCGCATTTTTCTTAAATAGGTAATTCAGTATACTTTATTGCGAGCGTATCCTCGTTTTCGACGCGGACTTTAATTGTTTGCACAGTATCCTTAGCACGAACAGCTATCGAAAAAAATAACGCGAGTAAAATCATTCGATAGTGCAATTTTGTATTGGCAATTTGTACAACGCCATCTACCGCCGAATAGCGAAATTAATATTTCCATAGATAATTCTCTATCGAGTAATTTTACGCGCGTTTTTTTTCTCGATAGCTGTTCGTGCTAAGGGTACTGAAATAATAAAGAAAAAATTCTTTTGTTGTTTGTTTCAAATAGTGCCATCTATCGGCGAGTAGAAATAATAGGACGCGGGTACCCGAGTTTCCATAACAGGTAGTTTTATTCGCTAGTAGGTAGACTAGTTACATAAATGGCGCAATAGTGATATAATTTATGATATTTTTAGAATACTACAGTACAACTAGTACTTACTTGCTGTACTATTGTCAGTCATTTACCTTATCGTTTTTTTTTTGGTAACAATAAAGCATCTTTGAATTGGCGTAGCTCCATAACGCAACCGAATTTTGTTCAGTCCTTCCGTAATACAAGTGAGTACAACTAGTACTTACTAGCTGTACTATTTTCAGCCATTTACATTACCGTTTTTTTTGGTAACAATAACACATTTTTCAGCCTGCATATAAAAAGAACGCAACCACTTCACGCAAACAGACCGACATATTTAGCATCAGAGAGTGCCTCTCCATCTTGTGAACCCAGAGTCAGCCACTTACGCGATCGTTACCAAATATGTCATGGCCTCCCAGAACAGTATTATTGCTTGTGGAATATTAAATCGGCTGAATATAAAGATAAATAAAACTAAGCCTGATCGGGCCTACGAGTTATTGAAAGAAGTTAATAATAATATGTCAATCCCGGGATTAACGGTTGACGACATAAAATTAAAAATATTCGTACGACCTAAGGCGTAGAATTAAATAAAATAAATAAATTTACTAGGTCCGATAGTGGATTGGACGATGTATAGCCCGAACAGAATCAATCTATCTGATAGAATTAGTTAGTGGCGTCTCTAGGGTGAAAAATACGGCGTTTATGAACCAAAGATTTACTTTGGTAGGATTGGTCCTCAGGACCCAAGGATTAATATCAGAAGTGGAGCCACCACGATTTTTGTAGTAAATTTTTTGAAGTTTTGGCTTTCAGTACCCTTAGCACGTACAACTATCGAGAAAAAAAAACGCGCGTAATATTACTCGATAGAGAATTATCTATGGAAATTTTAATTTCGCTATTCGGCGATAGATGGCGTTGTACAAATTTCCTATACAAAATTGCACTATCGAATGATTTTACGCGCGTTATTTTTCTCGATAGCTGTTCGTGCTAAGGGTACTGCCCAATCTCGATAGATGTATTAGTTAAGCTGCTATGCCCAGTTTGATATCATATTCGTATGAATTTAGGGTGTCGACTTCATTTTTGGATTCATATTTGTACGATTCAATTGTTAAACTATTAAAAAAATAAAAACAAAAAAAACACTCGCTTGATTAAAGACAAAAATTTCCATTAAATACACAAATTGGAAAATCGCAACAGCTCTATCATCCTTTTATTTTAAAATAATAATAAAAGAAAATATCATTAATTGGATAATTAAAAAAAATAACTTCCTTACAACGGTTAACGGTAACGTTGTAAGGAAGTTATTTTTTTTAATTAAATATGAAAATTTTAAAAATCATGTCGAAACTTGTTTGTGATAGGCTCAAATTGTTTTGAAATGATAGGCCCACAAGTTCGCAAAGTATAGAATAGAGATACCTGAAAAACGCTTCCTTAAGGTAGTTTTTTCGAAATTACTGAAACAAGTGTCAAGTTTTTCCAGCAGTACAGGGTTTCCAACAGAGCCAGATTAACCCTGTCAGGGGCTCTAGACAATGTGATTCTCGGGGCCCCTTTGCTTAACCCTTTTTCTACGGACGCGCACGCATCACGATATTTAGCCAGTTTCATCCACTGACCTTGTAATCTTGCCTGTTTACAGTAGAAAAACCGGATTTAGTTTCATCCTCTAATCAAAAAATCTTGATTGGTTAAAAACGACCGCGCAGCGTGATTTTTAGTCAGTTTCATCCACTAATCTTGTAATTATCCCTGTATATAATATAAGTATAAATGATTATAGTGAAAAAAAATGACTGCGCAGCACGACTATAAGTACACTTTCATCCACTATGCTTGTAATCTTGCCTGTCTATAGAAAAAAACGGCCACGCAACGTGATTTTTAGTCAGTTTCATCCACTAATCTTGTAATCTTGCTTGTTTACAGTAAAAAAAGGCCGCGCATTGCAATTTTTAGTCAGTTTCGTCCATGAATCTTGTAATTATCCCTGTCTATAGTGAAAAAAAACGACTGCGCAGCCCAATTTTTAGTAATGTTTCATCCACTATGCTTGTAATCTTGCCTGTTTATAGAAAAAACAAGGCCGCGCAGCGCGATTTTTAGTCAGTTTCATCCACTAATCTTGTAATGTTGCTTGTTTACAATAAAAAAGGCTGCGCAGCGTGATTTTTTAGTCAGTTTCATCCACAAATGTTGTAATTATCCCTGTCTATAGTGAAAAAAAAACGACTGAACAGCACGGCTTTTTAGTAATGTTTCATCCATTATGCTTGTAATATTTCCTTATTTTATTAAATGAAACCAACCGACCAACCTATATATCGCGAAAAAAAAACCAGCTGTTTCATACATTTCGTTCGATGGAGTAGAATTGTACTTTTGTATGAAACAGCTGATATTTTTGTGATTTCAAGGTAGGTCCTATAATGAAAGTTGTTCAGTTTGATGGTTTGATCAACCCCATGAGAGGTTTTGTATTAACTAAAAATAACCTTGTATTTGTTACTCGATATTAGATGTTATGTATAAAGTATTTCATGCGTCGAAAAAACCAATAACATTGTTATTGAGAAAGGGTACCTAATTCGTTTGATGAAAACGTTTTTTTTCTCTTGGTGCGTGCACGGGGCCCCTAAGCAATTGCCTACGCTGCCTTATGGTTAATCCGGCTCTGGTTTCCAAGGGTTAAAACTTGGGTAAAACTACTCTCAAGGTACCTAACAACATCTGAAAAAATCATAGTTATACGCGCCCTTGTGATATTTGCCTTTTTTGTCGATATGGACTGGCATTTCTTGTTTTTCTAATAATTTACTAATATTTTTTACTTCTGCGTTATACTTTTAAAGTTTCATTCAAAACAGTTACATAATAGTGTTATAATGTATGTATATTTGGAATTGGCTATTTATTACCTTTCATTTGATACCCATATTGTTATAATAAAAAATAATATATTTCCATAGGTGTAAAAGAAATTGACGGGTTGCGACAGTAAAATTGATTTTTTCGCTATTTATTGTTAATAAAGAAAGGAAATGTCCCATCGCGCCTATGTCATTTGCCTCACCATTCTCAAAAAATGAAAGTCTATCGCGTCTTAATCAAAGAAGTATGTCAGAGTAGGTACTTTACTCTAGAATCAGATTAATAATTATTTTCTGCATTAAAAAGTGGGATTTTTAAGTTAAAGCGCTTTTAAATCACAATTTTTCATCAAGATAGTACTATTTATTTACATTTTTTTCACAAAATACTTAAGAAAACAACTTAATGTTTTTGTAATTGTTTTTCTTAATATAAAACAATTCTTGACTGATACTATACCTAAATAAAATGTGATTAGATTTTTTTAATTATGAAAGTAATTAAATAAAATGAAACTGGGGCATCTCCTTTGTAAGTTATATTTTTTCAAGTCTTCATTCTATAAGCTTTGTTAACATATGTTTTGTTTGCAAATAAGAACATGAGTTTAATATTTACGGTGACTTTAAGTAAAAAAATGTAGTTGAAAATATTGGTTATTGTGTAATTTTTAGGAAAATTCTTAATAAATTAATTTTTTTATACTAGAAATGAATTCTACGTCATTGTTTTATCCGAAAATGATACCAAACTTGGTTTAGTATCTAAACTTAGGTTATTAACCTAGGACTTCGTTAAGGCAGAATTCCCCCTCCCCCCCCCCTGCCTGAAAAATCCAGATGGTTCCACTTCGTAAACCCATCTTAGGAACACAAGGATCAATCCTACCTAAATCTTTGGTTCAGGGATAGCCGTATTCTTCGTTTTTTTGCCTTCTATGAATGGGGCTAAATAGTGTGAACGCTTGAATTATTCCTTTCTATATAGAAATACTAGTTCTATAAAATAGATCATAGAATAGAAGAGGTGGGAACGTGCCTTAATTTAATCAAGTAAAGGAGCGTTTCCATCGAAATTGTTGGCAATTTTTGTGTTTCCAACTGTTTGCAACTCTTCAGAACATCAGACATTTGTTTACATTGTGTCCACACCGAGTCGCCAACAATTTGAGAAACATTTTAGTTGACAACATGCTGTCTCCACCAGGGCACACCCCGGGCACTCCATACAAGCGTCGCGTTTCAAATACCTATTTCCACTGACTTGTATAATGCATATATTTACACTGGACAGGCTTATGTCAAACTGTTTTTGTGCCTATTTGATTTCCGCCATTTTGGCGCTGTAGGACGTAGCGTGAGCATAGCGTGAGGGACATGGTACTAAAGTTTGAAGTCTGGAGAGACCATCACGGCAACCATTTCATATTGTACGTCAAAATTAGTTCTTTAGACGCACGCTAGTGGCGTTTCAAATAGACACAAAAACATAGCTGTCAAATCATACAGACAGCCAGTCCAGTTAACTAAAAAAATTTTTTTTCAGGTCAGTGACCTATTACACAGACGCAAGGAGGTTTATATGGGGAGTGAGTACTATGTAAAAATTCTCACTATTCGTTTAAAAGAAATTCAACTTTATTGCCTTTGTCATAGAGTTGAAATTCTATCGATGACATTGACTGAAGACTCTACTGTGTGAATGAAACAACACTAGGTGGAGGTCGGTGTCTCGTTCGCACAATTGCCATTACTAAGCAATAATACCACAATAGTAGGAAAAAAAGGAACGTTACCAATCACGTAGTGTATCAAAGTTAAGGATTCGGAGTGAAATATTGAAAATATACTACTTTAACATTAATTTAGAATAACACATAGTAATTGAAAATAAAACTGAATTTACTCTTTTGATTTAATTATATTTCTACAATAATGTTAATCAGCATTATTATAGTTGTATAAATTCAAGTGTCAATCCTGGCATCTCCGATCCGATTTTGACTTTGGCGCCGAATTTCAATTTTAGAATTTCAAAATTCAGGAAATATTCCTTTACAAAACTAGGGTGACCATAAATACTACACCATTTCAGATTTCCCAAAAACGAAATTGTTCTATCAATTGAAATAACTGGAAGTCGCAGGCGAGGGGTAAAGTTAATATTAATAATCAAATTCATGTTTATGCGCCGATTTTGATGATATTCGGTTTTTGGTACTATTTTGACACGAAAATAACAAAGTAATTTTTAAAGTATACAAAATTCAAAATGGCGGCCAACTTTTTTGTTTGTGGGCCGATTTCGATGAATTTCGGTTTTTGGTACTATGTATTTTGAGAAGAAAATAACAACGCATTTTTAAAATATTCAAAAATTCAAGATGGCGGCCAACTTTTTTGTTTATGGGCCGATTTCGATGAAACTCGGTTTTTGGCACTATTTTGATAAGAAAATAACAACGCACTTTTAAAATATTAAAAAATTCAAGATGGCGGCCAACTTTTTTGTTTATGGGCCGATTTCGATGAAACTCGGTTTTTGGCACTATTTTGATAAGAAAATAACAACGCACTTTTAAAATATTAAAAAATTCAAGATGGCGGCCAACTTTTTTGTTTATGGGCCGATTTCGATGAAACTCGGTTTTTCTACTATTTTGATAAGAAAATAACAACGCACTTTTAAAATATTAAAAAATTCAAGATGGCGGCCAACTTTTTTGTTGATGGGCCGATTTCGATGAAACTCGGTTTTTGGCACTATTTTGATAAGAAAACAACAACGCATTTTTTAAATATTAAAAAATTCAAGATGGCGGCCAACTTTTTTGTTTGTGGGCCGATTTCGATGAAACTCGGTTTTTGGTACTATTTTGACAAAACAATAACAACGCAATGTTAAAAATATTAAAATTCCAAGATGGCGGCCAACTTTTTTGTTTTAAGGCCGATTTCAATGAAACTCGGTTTTTGGTACTACTTTGATAAGAAAATAATAACGCTATGTTAAAATATTAAAAAATCCAAGATGGCAGCTTTTTTTTTTGTTTGTGGGCCGATTTCGATGAAACTCGGTTTTTGGCACTATTATATTAGAAAATAATAACGCATTATATATTATAAGAAAATAACAACGCAATTTTTGAATATTAAAAAATTCAAGATGGCAGCCAACTTTTTTGTTTGTGGACTGATTTTGATGAAACACGGTTTTTGGTACTATTTCTACATGAAAACAACAACGCAATGTTGAAAATATTAAAAAGTCTAAGATGGTTGCCAACTTTTTTGTTTGTCGGCGCCGATTTCGATGAAACTCGGGTTTTGATACTATTTTGACAAGAAAACAGCAACACAATGTTAAAAGTATTAAGACCCAAGGTGGCGGCCAAATTCTTTTCTTGTTTTTCTTTTTTTTCAACCCAGTAATATCAAAATCAACCCAAAAACAAAATTAGCAGCTATTTTGACCTTTTGACATTGTTTACGTTGCCTATTACCATATTTATAAATCAAAACAAAAAAAACTTAAAAAAAACGCGATAAATAACTTGTTTAAAAAAATATTTTTTAAATAAATAGTTTCTGCTTTTTAGTTAACGAGCTAAACTGAAAATATACCACCTCCTATCAGAGCTCTCGTCAAGAGGAATCAAACGAGCTCAAACTCAATGGGGTTGCATGGTTTTATTACAGAATTCCAGTGGCCTTCTTTCAGCCTCATCATCAAACCCTGGAAACTATTTCCTATCAGAGTACTCGTTAAGACCATTCAAACAAGCCCAAACTCGATGGGGTTGCATGATTTTATTACAAAGTTCCAATGGCCTTCTTCCGGCTACTTCATCAGCCCCTTGGATATTATTCCCCAACAGAGTACTTGCCAAGACGATTCTAACGAACCCAAACACGATGGGGTTGTATGGTTTCATCATAGTGTTCCTGTGGCGTTCTGCCGGCTCCATCGTCAGATCAGCTCAATGATACCATAATATTATATTACCTTCTAGTTCTGTGTTCAAAGTTTCAAGTCTCTAGTTCATCGGGAAGTTAGTATAAAATCGTTTGCAAAATTTGTGCTCAAACAAACAAACGAAAACACAAACAAACTAGCAAGCAACCTTATAAAAACGTGGCAAAAGTATTAATTGTAAATATAGAACTACCTAAGTACCTAAGTTTATATTAAACAGTTTAACGTAAAAAGTATGTCTCCGACCAACCATACAGTTTGGTCACCCTAATGAAGAAAGAGATACAATTATCTACTTGACCTCTCTGTCGGCTCGTTTTGGGGCGAAGAGCTCAATCTGGTTTATACCGAAGGGTTGTGCTACATCTATGCAAAGACGCTACACAATGACGTTTTTGAACCATAAAGTTAATATTACCTTTAACTTTATGTTTTGAACACGCACAACTGTGTGCGAGCTATTGAATGAGCACATTGATCGGCACACGGAACTCGCGCGTTGGGCGCCGCCGATGAAGTGAGGTAAATTGATTGTGGGGTGGGGCGGAGAGTTTTTTTTTTGTACGGTAGTTAGTAGGTAGTTATATCTATTCTGTGACCAGGGTGTTGGACATAGCTTGTTGTCAACTAAAATGCCTTCAAACGATGATGATATTATGCAAACAGCTGCTGTATTTATTATTTTGTGCAAAAAAAAACGCAAGCTTAATTATTGGGTACGACGAAGCCACAACAAAGAAAAGTACATGGAGGGATGGAACTATAATGAACTATTTGTTTTTATAGTTTTTATTCGCAACAGTCTGAAAAGTGGGAGGTAAATCGAATATACAAAAATACAAAATATCGATTATGCTTTTTTTAGCTACTGGCAACATTGTATTCTGACGTTTCATTTATTTGTTTAGTAACGCGGCAACCCACTAACGCTGCGCTGTTCGCTCGCTCTGTCGTTGTCTTGTGATTTTCTTCTTCTTGTACAATTATTGTAATTTTTCATGAAAAATAACGGAAAATGTGGTATAACTGTAAACATTAGCACCAGAGTATTAATTAATATGTAATCGATGCGTCAATGTGCTTTCAAGTTCTTTACTTTTTGTTAATCTGAATCATGTGTGGCAAGTGCATCAAGACGAGAATGAAACATACTTTTGAATTTTAATAAACTATTGTAGCGGTAAGTGAATAAACATTATAGTAGAAAAGTTTTTAAGTAACAAATATAGTGCTTTTGTGACATGCCGTCATAGTTGGGAAGGGAATGCTAGGCTTGACCCGTAAAGGTGATATCTGTTGAACAAGTTGGACACTACACCGTGTTGTTGAGTGCCTTTCTAAAACTGTCAGTTTCGTTTTAAATAGAATATTACTTGTTATTATTGAAAACGTGTCCTTATAAAAGAGTCGAAAGAAGACGACACTCTTAACAAATAAGCTTTTTTTAGTTTGTTCATATTATTACCTAGTATATAAATTATCCTTGTTTTGTTTGACACAACACTATTTCTGTGGCTACTTTTAAATCTTATCTTATCAGGTTAATACTGGTAGTTATCAGTGTTACCTTACCATTCTCAAAAATAGTTAATATGGGTAAATCTACAGTGTTTAACCTATCTAGTTTAATGGAATTATTGGTTTCTGTTTGGTTTAACTTGTAAAACTTCATTTTATGAAGGTCTGTATTATTTTTATGTTGTTATTACCTAGTTTGGAAAGATTTTAGATAACATTTCATATACTTTTATAAAAAAAATAACAGTTTTCCTTTTGATAGTAGCATACCATTTTCTGATCTCTTCTCAGTTTTAATTTACTAGGTACCTACTAAAGTATAAGTTTATTTTCCTTATCTTCCTGAGCATATATAAAAAAATGGCATTGATTAAAATCAATTTGATTAATTTAGTGATTCAATATCATGATAAAATAAAGTGGTTCCGATATGATTCAAATTAATTAACTAATTGAATAATTTTAATATGTTAATACAAAATTTAGCTAGTGAAATGTGCAGATTTTTTATTTTTATACTATTTTGGATAAATTAACATTCTGAGAAGTTGTTGTTTTTATGATAATTATAATGATTGCTCTGTTAACTTCGTACGAGGGTGGTTTGACAAGTCCATGACTTTGAAAAGAAGAATAAATACTTTATTTCTTAATTTATTTTTGTATCTTAAAAAGAAAGTCCTTAGAATCTTTACACTAAATTTTTTTCAAATTCGGCAAAAGATTATTACTATTGGAATTGGAAACAAAAAGCTCAAGCGACTTCTAACTTTTTTTAATGACCCTGTCGACCCCCTCGGCGGCACTAATGACATCAAAACTCATCGAATAAAAATGCGAATCCTTTCTTTTCTCTAGATTTATCCTACTGAGATTTTTTTCTCCTACCAAACATGAATAAATGTCTTGGCAGGCAAAGATTTTCATCAAGCCAAAAAGTGGTGTCTAAAATGCGCTCTCATTTCACTTACCTCAGTTTTCAAGCAATAAAAGAAAAAAATAATGAGTTTTAACTCTACCTCTTACTTTACCTCTTTAGAGGTAGGAACTTCGTTGGACTGAATGCACAGAGCTACAAAAAGATTATATAGAGAAATAAAACAAAATATGCAGAATAAAAGGTTTCTTCTTTACAAAGTCATGGACTTATCAAACCACCCACGTACTTTATTTCGAATAAGCAGACCTTAACTTAACATAGTTGTAGTGATGTTCTTATCTTAGTAGGGCTTTTCAAGGTCTTGAATTCTTCATACAAAAAATGCTTAACTTAAAAGCTTGATTGAAACATTACAGTTCAAACAATAAAAGGTGAAGAAAATAAAAGTTGTTGTTAAGATCTAACTATCTAAGTCACTCCGGAGCTTATTTTTTTTACAATTTTGCAGCATATTTTGACTTACAGCCGATTTCAATAACCGATCCTCAGTAAGACATAGGTTTACTAAAGATTTGCTGCCTAGATATTTCTGTTAAATGATTAGTGTAGGAAAGGATGTAGTGGACTCCCACAGTAAATCAGACGAAAATTAACAGTATGATAAAGTATTTTTTAAATTATCCAAATCTTTCTTTTTTTGTGTTTGGATATTTGTTTCTACATAGGTTTTGGTTCATACTATAGCATCCCTGCAAAGTTTCATTAACTGAGGATTTAATGTTGGGGTCTCCATACAAAAGGTCACTTCATTTCCTACACTAGATGGGAAATGACAACAGTTGCTTATAATAACAGATCCATAGTAGGCCTATCTCTTACTGAAGATTATTGAAGATGCCGTTAATCACTATTTATATAATGGATGTTAGTAAACTAGTAGTAAACATGTATCTTGTTATTTCCTACAATTAGTGTAGATGTAAAAAAATAAGAAATATGAAAAGATGTGACTTTTTTTAGTGAACTCTCAATAAACAAAACAAACACCCTCTTCATAAATGTCAAACACTTTTAAAAAATAAAATATGAAATAAATTGGTCGCAGGTTAGTTACGATGGAGCACTCCGACTTGGTTGCCGAGATGGCTCAGGTGGAACACCTGACCACTCAAGAGCGGCTGCATCTTGCTCGGAGGTGAGTACACATCTATAAAAATATGTTTTTTCTATGCACGTCAGTCATCATCTGTATGTATGTTTTTTTATTTTGTATGTCCACCGATTACTCAAAGATGGCTGAACTGATTGAAATGATTGAAACATTATTACATCCATCAGGTTTGTTCCCAAGTTGGTGCCATTTTTAAAATCAGTTTACAAGTGTTCAGAAAATCCTGAAAGTACCTACTGTTGTTTTCGTTTTTTTGTTATCATTTTATGAACATATATGGATGATCAGTGCCGGTTTTAGCACTACCAGCGCCCCTGGGCGACATTTCTACGGGGCGCCCCCTATCTGTGATTCCAAGATTATAAGTTTGCCTGTTAGCTAAAAAATGGCCACGCAGCGCGATTTTTTAATCAGTTTTACCTACTAATCTTCTACTTTTGCTTATTAAAGTAAAAAAACCGCCGTGCAGCGTGATTTTTAGTCACTTTCATATATTAATCTTGTACTTTGCTTGTTTATAGTAATAAACGGCCGCGCAGTGCGATTTTTAGTCAGTTTCATGTACTAATTTTGTAATCTCACTTGTTCATAAAAAAAATGGCCGCGCAGCGCGATTTTTAGTTGGTTTCATCGACTAAACTTGCTTGTTTATAGTATAAAAACAGCCACGCAGCGCAGTTTTTAGTCAGTTAATCCACTAATTTAGCTTTTTTATACTAAAAAAGCTACGCAGTGCGATATTTGGTCAGTTTCATCGACCGGTAGTCGGGCGTTTCCAGCGTCTCACATACTAGGGCGCCCAGGGGGCTTACCATCAGCAAATAAGAAACCACCCTTGAGCCGTTCAGTTCAAAAGCAGGCCTTAAACAGGACTGCTTGAGGCCTGCTTTCGAACTAACCTTTGAGGTCATAGTACGAAAAAGTAAGGCAGTTCAATATAAGTCCTGCTATAAGAGCTCATAGTAAGGCCCCAGTGCAGTGGCACCACTTGCACCACCCTAAGGGCGATCCTGGATTTCACAATGGCCAAATCTTAAACGGCACATGGTAGCGAGCGATGAAATTTCGGCGAGAATGCCAACATAACATTTTGTCGCTTAAAGGGAATTTACGATAGTAATTGCAGAGTCGCTCAATGAGCGAGTGTGTATAAAGGGACGCCTGCGGCGCCCCTTTATGTCCGGCGCCCCGGGCGGTCGCCCGTGCTCGCCCCCCCCTAACGCCGGTACTGTGGATGATCAACCATAACTTCTTTGTTTATGAACCGATTTAGATGATTCTTTTTTAATGTGGAGACAGGCTTTTTTCTTGGGTGGATAAGAAGCATGGGCCATAACCCTCCATGCTGGCTCAATACACATTAGTGGGTGTTAAAAGCTGCAAATACAGCCAGAACCAACAGCTTAACGTGCCTTCCGAAGCACGGAGGAACTCAAAATAATAAATTTTTGGTCACCTAGCCCATGCCCGACCCTTGCGAAAGTTGCTTAACAGCCCACAATCGGAGGGTGATGTGCTCACCCACTGCACCATTGAGCTCATCCTCGTCTTTCACATACACAGTCATGGTCATAATTTTATTTCTCTAATTTTATCTAGGTGCTTTTATCTAATTTTAAGATTATGTCAGCAGCGCCCCTCAAAGTAAACGGTGAAAGAGATTTGGATCAGGAGTTAAAGAATTGGTAGGCAAAAGCTCCATTCAATATCTAAGTAAAATTAAATGAAGATGCCACGATAAACACTGTCCACGACTTTTTGCTATGTGGCGAGAAAACGGGATCAGCTGGATAATGACTGTCTAATAGGCCCTCCACATCCACACGAGGCGGCCGGAGAGGCCGAGAGGGACGGAGTAATACGAAGAAAAGGGAATGTTGTCAGTATGTCCCTTTTTTTCGTATTGCCAGAGAATATACATCATGTATCGAAAAACCCTTGATAGTGTTGCTAAACCTGGACAACTTTTACCAAGGAACATTGGTCGAAAAACAAATTTTTTTTCGCCTTTTCATAGTAAGTGTGTCAGCTGACCATCTGACCAATATATTTGTATGGGAGTATGAATTTTTTTTCCGTTTTTCGACCTATGTTACATAGAGAACGTTGTTCAGTTTCAGCAACACTATCACCTGTTACAGGATCTCACAGGGTTTTTTGATACACGATAATAGTACTTTATTTGTCGGTCCCTCTCGGCCTCCGGCTGCCTGTGCCTGTGGAGGGCCCATAACAGTAAAATGATTTTACAATTAATAGACATACAGCCGTTTGCACTAAACTCAAGTTAGGCGTGTCCTAGTTAAGTTATTTCTTAGCTTAGGAACAGCCTAAAAATGCCGAGCTGAAATTTTTGTTTGCACTAACAGACTACGTCGTAACTTGGGCATCGCCTTGCTAAGAGAAAGAATGAACGAATGTTAATATTAATTGTTTATGGATTTTTAAGCCGGCGAAGTAATATAGGTCATAGAGTACTTTTTTGGTTATAACATCACATTGATTTATTCGTGAGTTAAAAGGAGACGAAAGATAAGGCATTGGTTTATTTTATTTGGTAGGGTGATCGAAAAAGTTATGTCATCAACTGTCAATTTAGAAAATGGAAATCAAATCGCGGTAGTGTTGCCAATGGTACGGTAATTGCCGTATTATACGGTAATTGGGGTCAAAAATTAACCTTGACACGGCAGCTTAATGCAGAAGTTTACATACAAGTACAGTTATTTTATACGTTCTTATTATTTTATAAGTGCAGTAATTGTATTGAAATACTGCAATTTTTGCGATTTTCCACCGAGTCGTTTAGTAATTCAATTATTTAAATGAATGTTCCATGAATCTTCCATTTTTCAGCAAATATTTCTGTTTTTGTCACAATTGACGGCCACAGGCTATAACCACAGATTAACAATTCATAACATAGGAATTTCTTAAGCCTTGGGCGCTCGATATTGGGCGCGTAAGTTAAGAATAGCCTAAAGTGTATTTAGGAACGTCCTAAGGTTAGTGCAAACCAATTTTTTGCTAAAAATGTCTTAAGTTAGTTAGGAAAAGACTTAGGCGATTCTTAAGTTTAGTGCAAATGGGTGTTAGACTAAGAAAACGTCATTGCCTTGTGATTGTGACGACCTCAGTGACCGAGCGGCAAGATCGCCGAGGGCATATTGTCATCTCTGAGCTTCCGGATCAGCTAGGTGATTGCGTAAAGTCAATCGTATTCATTTGATAGTTCATATTGTATTATAATAATATGTCATCACATACAAATTGCAGCCGATGGAATACGATATGAACTGTCAAATGAATACGATTACCTTACGCAATCGCACCTCTGAATCCGAATCGTATTAAAACGGAGGACCTCCGATCCTTTGATCCTGAAGATCGAATATTGAAACTCCGAATAATGGGAGAATGGTAAAAAAAACTGACTTTTAGATATTGCTCGAGATACTGGCTCACTTAGATGAAATTCATCTAAGCTGTCTCATTGTTTTTTAGTCTAGGTGATACTGTCTCATTGTTTTTGATTTCTATAACAGTCTTATAGTTTCATCGAATGTTTCATTGTATTTCGTTTAGTTCATTATTTTATTCATTGTGGCTTTTGTCATGCGTGCACTGCGGGTTTAATCTGCATGCGTGAAAGTTTATGTCGTGTAATAGGACAATGTCATCATGTCATTGTGATTGGTGTTGTCTGCTACGGTACCGGGTGTTTGCGAGTTACGCCTGTAGAACAACTCCGCCGCGAAACAGTAACAGCGGAACCGCGATAGTTCCGCCATTATCCGCCATGAATGGTCTTCTATTGACGACGAAATACGGATCATGTCTGAGTCGATCGGACGGGATCGCGCGTGAAAAATCTATGCATTTTAATGTATAGATTTTTCACGTACGATTCCGCCTACTATGATTATAACGACATTAACAATAGCTAACTTGGGCCCAGCCAGGCTGTTCGCATTTGTTTCGCTTGTCGAACTCATGGCGGAACCTACTGCGGTGTTTCGCGGCGGGGGTGTGCAGGCTTTAAGTCATCTCATGGGCGTTACAATATCTGTACGTCCACTAGCCAAAAGAAGGTTGATGTTACCTACTTGGTTTGATTACTTTCGAGTGCAACTTAAATAGTTATGCATTATTTTGGAGTTTCAAAACGACGTTCCAGACACATCCGTATCTGTATCTAAGACAGAAAAAACCTCTGAACTCCTACATTTAACTTACCGGGAATCTTTAGGGGAAGGAAATGGTGATACTTAGAATACTATCCAATCGTTCTACAATCAGATCACCGGGACTTTGTACAGATGTATTTGAGATAAATTTGTTTCAAATGGCCTTTCTTCTCGTCACCGATGTCTCGAACTAATAGTTACGACCTATGAACGAGCACTGCTATGTTACGCAAATATGTATTTAATTGACATATTGATAAGTTGTTGTTTTACGTGCTCAACAGGCGCGTTGTAAAATTATTCAATGTACAAGTACGAGGTTGACTGGTACAATGAAACGGTTATCAACACCCTTCATTATTCGCTCCAATTGTTGTGAATATGGTACCGAGACATGTTTTATTAGTCTTCAAGTAATTTATTTGAGAGTTGTTAATAGAAGATGGAGTATCCGGTAGAGTAGGACAAAGGTGACGAGAAAATACCTCGCACGGGACGGGGACGTGCTGTGTGTGTGTGCTCCATAAATTTTTCCCAGTCCCGTCCATGTCCCGTCCCGTCCGTGTTCTCGTTGCGTCTATTTTTATATGCAACGATGTCAAAAAACCGTCCCGTTCCGTCTCCGTCCCGATCCGTCCGGGAAAAAACACGTTACGTATCAAACCCTTCAAACTTTGGGTCTCGTAAAAGGCGAGTAGGAGGTAGTACCGTGGATCAGAAAATGAGTCAGAAGTATTTTACAATGAAAATGATCCACTAGTCATCTGAAATCCTCCTACCTACCATACCAAGCGTTGAGTTTTTGGCACCAACATCCCTCACAGTCCAGCCTTTGTCCTGTATTTAACTAGTATAGTTATGTGCTGTTAAGGAAAATGTTTACAAAAAAAATAGATTGTTAAAGATATTGAACTCTCAGTGCCAAGGTCTTCTGCCGTGGAATTGCAAATTGATGGAGTGGCGTTCACAAGTTCCTGTAGTGAGTTTAATGCCATACATAACTGTTGTTTAGTTATGGTTTAGTTACGTCGCTATGGATTCTAAATAACGGATATAATACAAATAAACAACATACCATCGTGGCTCTGCAAATGTTTATGCTCATAATATAATAATAATTAGGTATTTCCAATAATATAGGATTCAAACCCGAATCTAGTTTTCAAGTCATTAGCTGCTAGATCAACCCAGTTATCAGGATTTTAGAAACAATGGCTCCCAACCATTTCCGGAATTGCCCTTTACAGGGCCTACCGAAGATTATATATTTTGTTACATTAACTTTTACATACACTATGTTAATTAATTTTATCTCTTTGAGATAAGGTATTGCTTTGATAAATCACTGATAGTATGTTTATTATTGATTTATAATTTTGCTGCTAATGCTAAATCATTTGATTTCTTATAAGTAATATTTTTTTCTTGTTGGTATTCTCTAGGGTTTGCAATCCCGCAGTATTTTTTTTCCAGCTGGAAATTTGCGGGAAATTTGCCTTTCTATGAATATAATAATGCTATTACTACGGAATGTTTTTTTTAAGCTTATTGTAAACAGTTCACGGTATTTAAAAATGAAACAGGTAGGCATAATATACGTAATAACTGTGTTTATTAATTATTGATTAACAGAAATCAGTCTGGACATCTTTATCATATTACTTTTGGTAGTAAGTAACAGGTAAAAAATAATACTAAGTTAGTTTTACTAACAATAAATATCAAATCGTAAGTTATACATAGATTATTGTCTCTATATACTTTACGCATACGCACATTTCTTGCTTGCTGTTATATTTACAGGGTGTTTAGTAATAGGCTTATAAAGCCGAATATAGTAGATAGGGACCATCAAACTGAACAACTTTTACTATGGGACCAACTCTGAAATCGCGAAAAAATTATCAGCTGTTTCATACATTTTGATATTTTCGTTATTAATTTTTGTATGAAACAGCTGATTTTTTTTTCGCAATTTCAGAGTTGGTTCCATAGTAAAAGTTGATCAATTTTATGGTCCCTTTCTACCATATTCGGCTTTATAAGGCTATTACCAAACACTTTGTATATAACTAAATCAATGACATAAAAGTCTACTAGACTAGAAATTAAGAGATCAATTGCACCGCCAATATAATAAATTAGTCATTGGTAAGTAATTTGTAATACTATGAGCACGTAAAAATAAACATATAATAAATCAGGAATAACTTCGTGTTAAAAATCGAGAAGAGAAATCATAAATCATATAAATTAAAGTTACTTTTTGTTCTGAGAATAAGAAAAATCCCCGCGCGGGATTTACCGCGCAAATGCGGGAATTCCGCAGTCCTTATTTACATGCGGGAAACCGCTGGAATGCGGGAACGCGGAATGTGGGATTGCAAACCCTAGTATTCTCCGATACAATTTACTCTTAACATCTTATCTTTTTTCACACGAACTTTCACCAAATAAACGGTTATTTGTTAATACAATGGCCGTGGGATTGAATAATTTGCTCATAATAATTGTTACAGTTCATTGCATAATTCTCCACGCACAATCTTTGCCAAACTAATTCAATGTTTTTCTCATGTTCCATTTATTTGATACTGAACTTAGTAACTAATAAAAAATGTAAATGAGAGTCTTCTCAGGTCTTTTTTTTACATTTAATGGGCTTACTATTGGCCACATTCGAGAACCATAAGGCTAAGAAGAGGCCGAAGATGAAGCGAGCTTGCCCCAAGAAGCCTATTCACTCGGGCTTTGAATATCGCTGGGTTTAGCCCAGGACTTTTAGCAAAAACTTCAAAGAAACCTAGGACTAATTCCGGCGGAAGGTTTTTTGTTTTTAAAGTAAGTCCTTAGGTCTCCCTGGAAAGTTCCCCGTGAATCCCATGTACGCTCCCCCCTCCCCCCCCCCCCTCAAACGTCTCCCTGATTTTAGTTTTTTTTACTTATCTCAGAAACGGTTGAAGATAGAAGAAATTTGTCAATATATGATATAATTATTATAAAATATCCAATCCATCGACACTTCAATCATTTCGATGTGAGCTGTAGTCTCTGAAATATACCTACAGACATTTCACCAAAAATTTTTTTTTGCCCAGAAATCATTCTTTGTACTAGTTTTTAAGAAAAGTGAGTGGAGTTGTGGCAAAATTATATAAGGTCATATGAATTTTGATACATTGAGGAATAAAACAAGGTATAATACATTGTTATAGTAGCATCTGTTCTCGATTCACACCGAATGGTGTCAACGCCACGATGTAAATTTTAGCCCTATACTTTTAGATAAAAATTTCGCGATACCTAGGACTAATTCCAGTGGTAAATTATTGTCTTTTAAAGTGTTCCTTAGGTCCTTTTGAACATATCTGGAAAGTTCCCCGTGGATCCCGTGTCCGCTGCCCCTCCCCCCTCAAACGTCTCCCTGATTTAATTTTTCCCCATTTATCTCCGAAATGGTTGAAGATAGAAGAAAGCTATTGAGGTATGATATAATTGTTATAAAATATCCGTCCCGTCGATTTTTCAATTGTTTCGATGTGAGCTATAGTCTCTGAAATATACCTATAGACATTTCACCAAAAAAAAATGTTTTACCCAAAAATAATTATTTGTAGTAATTTTTAAGAAATTTTTGTAGAGTTGAGGCAAAATAATCTGAGTTCATATGAATTGTGATACATTGAGTAATAAAACGTAGTACAATACATTGTTTTAGCAGCATTGGTTCCCGATTTATAGCGAGTGGTGTCAAACGCCAAATAAATTTATTGTAGTATTAGCTTTAGTAATTTCTGAGTTAATTCGTTCAAACATACATACATACAAATCTTTCATACGTACGACGCGGGTGAGTGAGGGAGCATGATCATTAATGATTAAACGAACTTACCTATAAGTGAAGTTCTATCATAATTAGCCGAAGGATTCGTTCAAAGATATTAGTACTATTAATTACATGTAGTATCGCTTGATACCTACCGTTTGACACGTCATGTATTTCAATTGGAGCAACCATTTTGATGATGATGGATGATGATGATAAAGTGGCGCCATATATAAAAGCATAAATCTTGAGTGTTCCAGTAGAATAATTTTCAATTTAATTTCGTTTATGCAACGTCATTTGCATAGTTCCTGCTGTCTTCATACTATAAAATTATACCGTGGTGTTTGACACTCGCTGTGAATCGAGAACCAATGCTGCTGAAACAATGTTTTATACCTCGTTTTATTCCACAATGTATCAAAATTCAAATGAACTCAGATTATTTTGCCACAACTCCACTATTTTTTCTTAAAACTAGTACAAATGATGATTTTTGGGCAAAACAATTTTTTTTGGTGAAATGTCTTTAGGTATATTTCAGAGACTACAGCTCACATCGAAACAATTGAAATGTTGACAAGTCGGATATTTTATAGCAATTATATCATACTTCAATAGCTTTCTTCTATCTTCAACCATTTCTGAGATAAATGGGAAAAACTTAAATCAGGGAGACGTTTGAGGGGGAGGGGGGAGCGGACACGGGATCCACGGGGAACTTTCCAGATATGTTCAAAGGGACCTAAGGAACACTTTAAAAGACAAAAACTTACCACCGGAATTAGTCCTAGGTATCTCGAAATTTTTATCTAAAAGTATTGGGCTAAATTACATCGTGGCGCTGACACCATTCGGTATTAATCTAGAACTGATGCTGCTATAACAATGTATTATACCTCGTTTTATTCCTCAATGTATCAAGACTCATATGACCTGACATAATTTTGCCACAACTCCACTCATTATTCTTAAAAACTAGTACAAAGAATGATGTCTGGGCAAAAAAAATTTTTTGGTGAAATGTCTGTAGGTATATTTCAGAGACTACAGCTCACATTGAAATGATTGAAGTGTCGATGGGTTGGATATTTTATAACAATCATATCATACGTTGACAACTTTCTCCTATCTTCAACCGTTTCTGAGATAAATAGAAAAAACTAAAATCAGGGAGACATTTGAGGGGGGGAGGGGGGAGCGTACATGGGATCCACGGGGAACTTTCCAAATATATTCAGGGGGACCTAAGGAACACTTTAAAAACAAAAAACCTTCCGCCGGAATTAGTCCTAGGTTTTTTGCTAAAAGTCCTGGGCTAGTTATATGCTTTCGGGAATACAGACGCAGGCAGGGAATTCCACTCCAAAACGCTTCGTGCGCATGCATGGGTGAAACCCCGCCGTGCGTCTGGATGTCCGATGGTAGAACGGGGATGGCGGAGTGAGCTCATGCAGCTCAAGAGCACACTCTCCGAAATATAGTCTGTAGAACACCGCCAGACAAGCTACTTCACGGCGGTGGGAAAGACTGTTAAGCTTGGTTTTTAATAGCGTACAAGGCTGGTTTACATTATCTTAGTCTTTAGTAGAGTGCTTTAGGAGAGTAGAAGTTCATTACGTGGTGTGTTTGACGTTCTTTTAAAATCGACGAACATGCCAAGCAATGTATTTCTACTCGCTACTCGACTCGGTCGTCTACTTGACTAATGTAAACCAGGCCTACTATCCCCTGTGAGTTTTCTGGCTCTGCGTTCAACCGAGTCGTGTGCGGCTAGCTGGTACTTTTCGGACCCATCCCACAGGTGGCAGCAATATTCCATGCACGACCGGACTTGCGCTTTGTAAAGAGTTAGTCTTTAGTTGATGGATGAAATCTAGCAATTGTTATGTGTTTGCGAATGCTTGGTATTTACTAAGTTAAAAAATTTATCTCCTACATTTTTATTAGTCTACTACTTATATATATCCTCGCCCAAAATACCACATCGAAAATAATTTTACGCAATTTTTTCAAACGTACTAGATAATGGTGTTGATCTAGCGTAATTGTAACCATAGTGTTTAACAAGCTTGATTAAGAATAATTATGAACACGACTAGAAGGAGAAACGACGTCGTACTGAATCTCCAAAAGTTTCGATGCTAATTGAATCTTTTTACAAATTAATGTTTGAATACTTTCATGTATGAGATAAAATATTTTTGTTTTATTTCCACAGATGATAGGATGAAACTTATCAAGGATTTATTTAAGAACAACGAGTATGTGATCATCATAATGACATCATGTATAGGAGTTAAATATAGGTACTTGTGTGGATATGCGCCGTCAATTGGAAAAGTACTTTAAGTAACTTTATATTGTGTATATTATTGAATAGGATAATTTATAATAAATAACCTTGCTTGTAATATCATACATAAGAGCGACAAATTTATTTTTACTTTTACTCTGGCTTCCTTAAATATTAACAATAAGGTTCTTAATAGCTTTTTAAATAAGCACTTTTTTGTCGCTATACTGATATAATAAAAAAAATACAGTATGGAAACGGTCTTACCGACGCTATTACTTCTACTCTATTAAATATAAATTCTTTCGTTTTAGTTTTTAGGGTTCCGTACCCAAAGGGTAAAAACGGGACCTTATTACTAAGACTCCGCTGTCCGTCTGTCTGTCTGTCTGTCACCAGGCTGTATCTCATGAACCGTGATAGCTAGAAAGTTGAAATTTTCACAGATGATGTAAGGATTTCTGTTGCCGCTATAACAACAAATACTAAAAACAGAATGAAATTAATATTTAAGGGGAGCTCCCATACAACAAACGTGATTTTTTTGCCGTTTTTTGCTCGATTTTAATAACGACAACAAGTAGACAGTTGAAATTTTCACATATGATGTATTTTTGTTGCCGCTATAACAACAAATACTAAAAACAGAATAAAATAATATTTAAGCGGGGATCCCATACAACAAACGTTTTTTTTTGCCGTTTTTTGGTACGGAACCCTTCGTACGCGAGTCCGACTGGCACTTGGCCGGTTTTTTATAAAACCAATAAAGATACAAACTTTTCTTCTGTTTTTGTGAAAGCTCGTTAGTAGACGTTAGCTTCGTTTTTAAAGTTTTGATATTATTAAGCTTTAAATGCAAACATAAGCCATAGTATAGTACTCTCAGTTATCTTTCTCTCCAAATATCAAAGTTCTCGCTTTTTGTGTATGTGCGAAATGTAGCTCATGCGGTCAGTCTCGGAAACCACCGAACCGTTTGTGGCAAATTAGACGAGTCTGCGCGTTTTTAATTAAAATTGTACGATGGATAATGGAGCAAAATACTATATTAGTGGCTAAACTGTATAACTTTTTCAAGACGATTTTTTTAAATTCCTTTCGGTTGGGGGTTAAAAACTTTATAGTTATAGTAACGGTGGCGTTTTTAAAAAATGAGAAACATTATAAACAAAAACTAATGTCATAAAGTTATTCATAATATTATGTTAAATAGGTATTAAAAGAAAGCTTTACTTTCGAGTATTAATATCTATTCTGTGCTTTCGTTCAGGTAGGTACTCTTTAGTGTTTTCACTTCGTTTATTTGTATTATGAACCATTTACAACCGATGTGGCTAATTACCGTTTAGTTTTGTGTCGAATCGTATTGTTTTCTTAATTTCTTTAAACATTTGCGTATTGAGATACATTGAGAAGTCACTGATATGATAACTGTTCGTTGGCCTCCGATTACGTTGATAGATCTTCCGATGAGGTTCTTTGGTATCAGTATCTATGACAGACTGTATTATTGGTATCTTTAATCTTTCTCTATTACAAATTGTTGAGAGTCAAATATGTATGTGGGCAGCTCCTGCATTCAGGTTTGTACTATTAGTTATTCTGTGCTTCAGGTTCAAAACATGCCCTTCCCATAATGTACACCGGTCTCAAAAGGTACATTTCCCGAAATGTCTACTTCCCATAATCATAATCATAATCATAATCATAATCATTTATTTCCCAGAATATGGTAGTGTACATTGATGGTATATGAAAACCAAAAGGTACATTTCCCGAAATGTCTACTTCCTAAAATGCACACTCTTAGAACAGATAGGAATAACTAATTGGATACATTTTTAAGTACCAGGATCACATTTATAAGTATATGGAAAGTTAACTTCTATTATTTAAAAAAAACTTTTTAAATATTTTTTTTCCAATCAGTTATTCCTATCTGTTCTAAAAGAGCACATTTTGGGAAACATTCATTTTGTGAAATATACATTATGAGAAGTTGACTTTTTGAGAAATGTACTTTTTGGGAAGTGTATATTTTGGGAAATGTACCTTTTGAGAAGTGGACATTTCGGGAAATGAAGCTATTGAGACCGCTGTTCATTATGGGAGGTGTAAATTTTGAACCAGGAGCTCTCCTGGAGCAGATTTGATTGTTCGTGTAGTTTATGACAAAATGTGCTATAAGTGCATAAATAATCTAGTAGTACGAGTATCGTTGATAATGTAATGTGCACTTAGGAAATACTCATTTGTTGTGTAATGTTTTTGTTTACTCACGTGTTGTTTGTTTGGCCATTATCTGTTTGCATTATTAAAGGTACTTGGGTATAATATCAAATGTCAACAAATAATTATATAATGTGCCGTGGTGGGCTATGCTATGGCCCATCGGCCTATCCTTCTCATCCACCCATATAATTATAATAGAGCGGATATTAAAAATGACTATGATCTGCCAATCCTTATAAGTATAAAATCTTTTGTTGTGTGGAATGCAATAAATGTTTAAGATACACTCCTTTCGAAAGCCTGCATATTATGGCAACAAGTTGTTTTTGTTCAGACAACGTAATACGTTCCCAGGTACTTATGTTTATGGCTAATCTTCAACCGACAAGACTAAGCTGCCTGCCAGTGATAACGACTACATCAGAATTATAGTCTGTAGTATAATGGTATAATGTAAAACCGGCCAAGTGCGTGTCGGGCCACGCGCAGTAGGGTTCCGTAGGTACATTATACCATACCATATTTTAATACCGCTATCATTTTTCGTCTGAAAAAATAACTTTGTTTTTCACAGTATTTGTATGAATGACAAAGTTATATTTGCGGTTTTGGAAAATGTGCTATATCTCAAAAACTAATAACTGCATCTCGTTCAAACCAATTTTCGTTGAAAGTGTTTATTAAGATCTATAGCTTATATTTTTTTTAGATTTTTCACCCTCTTACTTTAAAAGTTAAAGGGGGGGGGGGACACACATTTTACCACTTTGGCGGCATATATCTTTCAAACGGTTGACTTTGAAAAAAAATAGTCTTGTAAACCTCAATGTCATTTTTAAAGACCTATCTATAGACACCCCACAAGTATTGGTTTGATGAAAAAAAAATACTTTCAGTTTCAGTTTCATGTATGGGGAGCCCCCCTTAATATTTCATTTTTTTTATTTTTGTGTAAAAATCGTAAAGCGGTTCGCAGAATACACCTACTTACCAAGTTTCAACTATGTAGTCCTAATACTTTTGGAATAAAGTGGCTGTGACATACGGACGGACAGACAGACAGACAGACAGACATGACGAATCTATAAGGGTTCCGTTTTTTTGCCATTTTGGCTACGGAACCCTAAAAAGGCAAACTATACACACTGGTCCCCAATTATTTTTTTTGCATAAACCCTTGAGTTTTCCTTCTGTTATGAGTAGATTTTGTTTTAGTACAGTAGTTTAAAATCATGACAATTGCTGCTACCCAGTCCTACAGTCATTTTATGAGCTTAATTTGTAGACCTTAGGTCCTCGACAACTGTTAATAAAAAAGCCATGATGTTGAAATCACCAATACAATAGTTTATAGAATAAATGACGACAAATACGATGATAGTTAATTATCATTTCCGTCTTATAATCCTGAATTATGATAATAGCATCCGCGAAAACATTCGACGGCAATCGCTACGGGGACCCTACGCGCAATCTTGCGCACATTAAACAATAAAGTTTGTGCTCGACGTGAGGAGAAACCTTGTTTTCACTTTTTATGATCGCATGACGGGTCTCAATATCCCATGCGGGATCGCGTGAAATAAATGATAATATTGTTACCAAAGTTTCGATTTTATTACGATAGTTCGACTATTTCGTATTTTAGGTCAGTGTTTATGTGTATATTTATAGTATCCCTATTAACTTACTCAGTTAATTTGCAGTTATGTCTTGCAAAGAACAATATTAAACTATGTACTGTAATATTTACATTCAAATTAATAAGTAATGTTAGTCAGGGAGGGTATAACTTGGCTACTTGAGTTTCGTTTAGTGTCTCAGAATATCATCGTCATTTTACTTTAAAGAACATTGTAGTTTCAGTTTCATGAAACTAAGATTTCGGGTGCAAACGATGAATAATTGCATAAAAAAAACCGGTAGATAACCACAGACATGATAACGTATTTTTATTTGGATCTCTACATATTGGGCCGGTTTATTCTATAACTTAACGACTGATATAATATAAAAAACTATCCTCATAAGGTATATAGCTTCAACAAGACAGGTGATAATAAATGCTATTCGATCGCTTGGCAACTTTATCTGTCCAATGTCGACATTGGTTCACGTTAGACCTAAACAGGTTCTGTGTTAGAAAATATCGAATAGCCAGTACCTATCTAGGCCATAGAAAGACAAAAGCTAGCTATGTTACACACATGTATGTGATTAGTTGGCACTTGCCAATTGAGTCTCAATTGTGTCAATATGGACTTCATTTTACATAATGTGATGTTTGGCCAGCAATTGACTGGCGCCAATGAATGGAACACGAATAGCACGATCAATACAAGGTTGCTGAAAGATGTGTCTCCAACTGAAGTGTATATTGTTACTTGGATTAATTCGGTTTGGACTCGACTAGCTCTCGGACGATTGATCGAGTAACTTAATCTATTTGATGGTGAAGATCTATTTGAGGAAGTCGTTACGTTAATTGGTTTGTGTTTGTGCCATACGAGGAGGTATGTATTTAGATGATATAAATTAATTGAATGAGAATGGAACTATGAACTTTCCTTGAGCTTACTATTTTTATTAATAGGGACAATAATGTGATAGGAGTTTTGGACTACATCTTGAAAGTGTCAAATAGCCGACATCATGGTTTTTTAAAAAGAATCTGTTCATTTCACCATCCCTCAGATCTGCAGTCAGTTGTAACTTGTAATGTTTGTGTCTGTTTGATTCTGACCGTTCTTTGATGATGTTGGTCTTTTGTTTTTCATGAGTAAATAAAAAACATTTATATTCTAGTCTAGTTTATAGTTTGTAGTTAATCAAGTCTGTCCGACAGTTTATCAAAACAAAGTGTAATGACCACTTCAGGTCTTCTAAGGTCATTAAGTTTGTGACGTTATGACGCAATAACAATGACATTGAAAAATCTAATCCCATAATCCAAATCAATTCATTACTTAGTGAAGCCTAAGAATATCTCAGTATCTTGAACTATGCGCTGCCTCTGGATATGAGATGCACAAGTAATGAGCCGTCTGAATGTTTGTTACACCGACGAATACCAAAATTCCAATGGATGTTTACCCTATAACTCTGGCGTCTACTTGTTTACAGTCATCGTTCATATTCGTTTTAATCAGATCACTATCAGGTATAAATATGCACGAAATGCTGTTTTCAGTTACATTGAAGTTTGGAGATTGTTTATAGATACAGAATTTTATGGCCAAACATCGAGTGCTGGGTCGTGTCCGCGTATGCAGTATATTATCTACTTTACGTAGATTTTGTTTAGTTCGTGTTTTGATATAGTCTGCGATTGTAGGAGGATAATCTCAAACTTAAATAAACATGAGTTACGCCCGTCAAAGATGATACTTATTCTGAACCCAACAAGGTTGTTGGATGATTTTGTTTTGGATTAAAAAAAACTCATAGAAGCTATTTTTTATACACAACGGGATAGTGCTTGGCCTTCATCTCACCTAATGTTAAATGACGATAAGGCCGAAGGTGGAACCCGCACTACACCCGGAATACTGGCTATCTTACCTCTAACTGCCGGAACACAACAATTTTTAAATTGTTGTTATGGTGTCAGATTTAGGTAAGATGGTGGTAGCTAGCCAGGCGGACTTGAAATAAGCCCTACCACCAACCAAACCGAATACAAATTGTACCCCCCCTGGGAATCGAACTCGGGACCTCTGCGTCTTACACGGGTGGGCGAACCACTAGACCACAGAGGCGTTTCGTATATCTACTCATGTTATGAAAGTACTTATTTTTTTATTTCTAAAGTTCATAGATAAAGTTTCGGTTGTTAAATATACAATACACCGGTATACTTTTAGAAAATATGTGGTAATGCTTTATTATGTTGTATTGTTATTTATTATCGCAAAATATGTTTTGTAAAGTTATATAATTATCATTATCCAACACAAAGAAAATCCAGTTGAAGCCAGTTAAAGAAACGACTGTTACTCTAAATAAACTTTAAAGACAGGTAATTACAGAATGGAAATTTTCTTTACCAAAATTTTAAAGTGTTTAAACATGTTAAATTGACAACCTCCTCCGCCTTTATATCTTAACAATATTTTACTAGTCACTTTTTTCTTCCGTTTCTTTTTAACCAATCAAAAATTGTTCCGTATAGATTTTTCTTACCACCTTTTATTCAATCTGAAGCTTTTATATACAAAACTTTAAGCTACTCTTAAATTCAGAAATGTCTTAAGTTAAGCCTCATCGTTCCAAGTTTCGTGGAGATCTCTTTATTTTAAAATTGATATCGGTTCCTGCGCGGTGGATTGTGTTGTCCAATCCGGCTCCAACACCAATAGTCAGGAGTTTAAAAGAATTGCTGATGATAATAAGATCAACTAACCTTTCAAAATAATTCCACCGACTTTGAAAATTAAGAACTTGCAAGAAATAAGACGGGAAAGGTTCTGAAATGGCGATCGCCCACCGGACGACGCGACGCTCCGTGGCCTCCGGTAAGGTAGACTGACGATCTAGTGAAGGTCGCGGGAAGCCGCTGGATGCAGGCAGCGCAAGACCGATCGTCGTGGATCCTTGAGGGAAGCCTATACCCAGCAGTGGGTGTCGTGCGGTTGATACGACGATGATGGAGAAGAAAGACTAAGTAAAAATAAATCTTTATGTGATGTTTTGGTTTCAGACGGCGAATGCAGCAGCTCAAACTATGGCAGCAGCGCGAGAAGGAGTGGGCGCGGTCGCGGGCCAAGCGAGAGAAGAGCACCAAGCGCAACATCTACTTCAACGACAGCGTGATGCTGCTGGAGGCGGCTGCTAGGAACGACATCGATGAAGGTACATACGAGGGTGGTTTGATAAGTCCATGACTTTGTAAAGAAGAAACATCTTTTTTCGCCAAATTTTGATTTCTCCACATAATATTTTTGTAGCTCTGCGTATTCAGTCCAACGAAGTTCCTACTTCTTAAACCCATTATTTTAACTGTGGCAACTGAAATAGGGCCCATTTCAGACACCACCTTTTGGCTTGATCGAAATCTTTGCCCGCCAAGACATTTATTCATGTTTGGTAGGAGAAAAAATCTCAGTGGGCTAAATCTAGAGAATAGATCTTCATTCGATGAGTTTTGATGTCATGAGTGCCGCCGAAAGGGTCGACAGGGTCATTTAGAAAAGTTAGAAGCCGCTTAAGCTTTTTGTTTCCAAAAGCAATAAACTTTTGGCGAATTTGAAAAAAAAAATAGTGTAATGATTTCTAAGGAGCTTAAGCGCAGCGAAAATTTTTCTAAGTCTATGCTAAGCTATTTCTTTTTGAGATACAAAAATAAATTATGAAAAAAAAGTATTTCTTTTTTCAAAGTCATGGACTTATCAAACCGCCCTCGTACACGCATTATTTTTTTAAACTTTTCAGGCCCAGGCCACTGCATGGCTCGAAATTCGCCGTCACAGATAGTTTAAGAATAAGTAATCCATAATAATGACGTGTTATTATTCGTACTTTCGAGGACATAGGTTTTGTCAAGTATAAAGTTTGTTACTAGCGGATACTTAAAGCCTTTATTAATGAAATAAAAAATCTTGCCATGTATAGGAAAAATAATTTCCTTTACTGGCTTAAACTATACGTCAATCCGACATGAGAACAATGTAACAGTAACGCCCCCAGAGCATGTTTTTTATTTTTCTGGTCAACCATCAAGCTTTTAAACGCATGAGACTCCAAACTAGTAAATTGTTCTTGATAATAGTATTAAAATTCTATATTCCAGTGCGGCGACTCTTAGCGCGCGGAGTGACACCAGACGCCACCAACGAGGATGGCTTGACCGCTCTCCACCAATGCTGCATAGACAACAACGAATCCATGATGCGGCTACTGCTCGACCACGGAGCGAACGTCAACGCGGAAGACAGCGAGAAGTGGACGCCCCTACACGCAGCCGCCACTTGCGGGAATCTTAATCTTGTCCGTATTTTAATACAAAGGGGAGCGAACTTACTGGCTGTGAACGGAGACGGGAATATGCCATACGATATCTGTGAAGAGGAAAGAACGCTAGACGCTATTGAAAGCGAAATGGCAGCTAGGGGTGTTACCCAAAGGTTGATAGATGAAACGCGGGCGGCGACTGAGATGAAAATGTTGATGGATGTAGCCGAATTAGTGAAAGAAGGAATGGATTTAGACGAGCAAAGGGATAATCAGGGTGCTACTTTGGTGAGTTGGCGTTTTTATTCACAGTTTATGAGGGAAATTAATTATGTTTAAACATTGTATTGTATTCAGTTTTGGTTACGGCACTTAGGTCTTAGGCAACTTATATTATAACCGCTTTTGTGCTAAAAAAAGTATTAAACTCTATAATTTTTTTATGTTATTTTTCTATCAAATTGTATTTTTCCTTCAAATATTTCTGTAGTTTTCTCAAGTATTCATCTAAGTACTTTGTATGAGTAAAGATAACCTTTGAAAAACACGATAAAAATCGCATCCATACTCACCGTGAACGATTACGTGGCCATCTCTATTCATTGATCTGAGTGCCATACATCATGCATTTGTCGGCTTTATCATGAATTGACACCTTGTGTATTTGTATTCAAGGCGACTGTGACGTCAATACAGCCATAAACGACGTACACACTCATATGTTACATGTCAATTACTTGTTTAGTTATAGAAACGGCCTTTGATCTACTAGAAGAAAATGTTGATATTTATATTTTAGTAATTATTCTATTGCTACCATATAACGAAGAAAAAGCTTAGACGGTCTCAAGGTCAATGTATATGTTACCGTTAAAGTACGGAAATCAATTCGAGTGCACATTAACTATTTAATCTGCAGATTCACTGGTCGAATCAGTTAAAGTACGAAATATTGTTTCATTTCATTAACGACCAAGCATCAGTTAAAGTGCGAAAACAGGTACTTTAATTGAAAAAATACTGTAATCACATAAAAGGGGGTTGACACAAAAGCGGGGGACGGGGGGGCGCAGCTCCCTTCTCGCAAGTGGGCTCGAAGGGCGAAGCTCCCCGCCATTAGAAAAGTCTTAAAGAGGTCATAGGATTAGGTTAGATTAGTATTATGACCAAAAACGCGCGAGCCGAACGAGCGGAGCGAGCGTGCCGCGGGAGCGGCTGGCGAAGCGCTAGAAACGGGTTTTTGTAAAATTTACTTTCAATGTAGGACTTTAAACTTAAATTTCCTGAAGCCTTGGCTATTTCATTCACAGTCTTCTGCACTTTTTCCGGCACAGCATCGGTTAATGTGCAGATTAACTAGTTAAAGAACAAATCTCCTATTTTAAGAAAAAATTTCTTTAACTGACTCGATCAGTTAATGTGAAGATTAACTAGTTAATGCGCACATTAACGGATTCCGCACTTTAGTGGTAACATATACACTGATGTGCCGTTGTCTGTACATATTTAGTTACGTTTTTATTATTCGCGCTTAAGAGAAAACATCTAAAATAAAGCATAAAGCGAGATAGCAATGAGAAAACGCCGCGCGCGGGAGCGAGACCGATCCGGCAGATTTGGCGCAAAAATCACTAAATCATTCGTAGTAAATAACTATAGCGATTAAAGAGAAATGCTTTTACACGATTCTGAATATTGATGATACAAATTATTTAAAGCAATTTCGACTTGATTTACTAAAGTTGTTTCTAAATAATTTCGTTTTTAAGAATTTTTATATGGTATTTTCGAAATTAAAATGTATCGAGCCAAAATCTCTGAATCATGTTTCTGGTTCTATACGTGTTTGGAGAAAGATAAAAAATATATCTTAATTTCAGATTTCTAGATGAATTTTGAGATACATCCCCTCAATCGCTGTTGATCCGTATTTACTTAAAATATATATTAGAGTAACGCGCAAACTTTATGGCCGCAATCTTAGAGTAAGACGCGCTTCTGTCCCAGAAAGAGAAGCCATACGAAGCGTTCCCCTCTGCCGAAGTACAAGCCCAAATGGGCATACGCGGTTAATAAAACCGGTTGCGCCCGGATTTCTTCCTAGACCGAGTCCAGTCGCGCAAGTGAACGCTGCAGTGTTTAAAATGCCGAATTGATGAGTTTTTTGCCGTTAAAAGAGGTCTGGAACATCAAGTTTACAAAAAGATGGTGTTACATTTCACATGAAAGTAATTTTTTGTCGTGTTATTGCTATTTGTTTACATTCAAACATCAAATTCGTATATTTTTTTCTTGATTAGTTGTCAAATTTGTTCAGTGACATCGGGTCTGCTCGTCCATGGCTCGTCCGTACAAATTTCAGATCTGTCGCTAGATAAATCCGAGTTCTCGCCGATGAGCAACTTAGTGATGTTACCGTATCACAATGTTTGTCGATAAAGGACATGGCCTGGTCCTGCTCAGCAGTCTCATAAATGTGATATACCTGAAATATTCCTTAAATATTTATTAATTCTTTTTAACTTCTGACAGACTCACACTCAATTGGCTTTGATAACTTTTTGAACATGACTGGAAATCTCAAAACCATTTCGAGGAATAAGCTTTCGGTACAGTGTCTACTTATTAAATTGAAAAATAAGTCTATATTTTTAAAGATATATATAATATTCAATAAAAAGCTTTAACCTTCAAATGACCTTCATATGACGTCATCACATACAGATCCCCCAGCCATGATAAAAAAAAGAAAAAAAGGGCAAAGACAATTTTGACAATGAACTTGGCATTAGGGATGGTGGAAGGTGGAAGTGAAAAAATATCGATATAGGTAATATTTCTCAGAACAAAATGGGATAAAATGGGATGATGACTAAGTAATGGATTCTAATTTTAAGGTATTGTAAAACATAAAAAATAGCAAAATAAAACCCTACGCGAAATTTTGGCTCGATTTGACGAATTTTACGATGATATTTAAGACTCAAAAGTTGGAAAAAAACAAAATGCTCCAGTGACAAAATAGTGTCGACTATTAAAAACCATACGTAATTACAAAAAAAATGTTTTGGAAAAATTGTTGTAAAAACATCTATCGATATATCGAGTATTTGATATCGCCCGAAAAATATCGAAGAACTTATCTCGTAATTTTTTCCACATCCCTACTAGTAAATGTTTGTAAATAAAAATAAAGTATGCACATATTTTCACAATGTTTTTTATGTTATCCTGCAAATTTATCAGTCCACAAGCAATCGTTACAATTTCATCCATGTAGCCTACATCCAAAATAGACACAATACATACAATACATTTCGCAATTTGGGTAAATTGGGCGTGTCAGTTTTTACAAAGTTTTTCAGCTGAGTTTCCACTGGTAAGCATTTTTATTATAATTTTCCCACCTCAAAAATTATTGCGGCAAATTAAGAAGGTAGGTTAGAACCGTCACAACTGGATTAAATGAATAAAATAGAAGAAATATTAACTATAACTTATTTGTTTACAAACAACCATAAAGTCATTATGACAGGTAATGACACTTGGCCTTTCTTTTTCTATAAGAAGATGGCAAAGGTTTTCCTTCTTAAACTTTCATGCCACTAATGACGTCATTCCGGTTGACCATATCCGCTCGACAAATATATTTATAAAAAAATAAATACGGGACCAAATGTTAAAATATTCAAATTAGTTTCTTAAATTGGCCTAATCTGTAGAAAAAAAATATAAAAAAATACCTTTTATTTTTTAACCAAAGCCAATTGCAAGAAAGATTTTTATCTTTTTAATGCCACTTTAAACCCTAATGTTTCATTAAAGTATTGTAGGAAGGAAAATAGATGCATTTTAAAGCTCCTTTAAAATTGTAATATGGAAATGTCAAATTTATCTAATGAAGTGTCAAACCGCCCATTTACCGGTATTTTGTATTGCACGAAGCAACTTTAGCGCATCAGAGCTCATTAAATTACACTTAAAGCACGTTCCAGACGGATTAAATCACGCCCCCCAACAGAGGTCACCTTGGTGGAAGCTTGATTGGGGCGTGGTTTCTATCCACGGATTGTGTTGCGGCTACACGAGTTTGCATCAAGCAAGGTCACCCCTGTTGGGAGGCGTGATTTAATCCGTCTGGAACATGCTTTAGAGGTAGAATTTTTAATGGGGCGATGACGGGCCATTAAAGCAATTTCACATCATGTTTACTTTGTACTTTCGCTGAATATGTCGTTGACTGACCAGCCTATCTTCATTGTCGGATCCAAAAGATGTTCCTTGTCGCCACCATATCCCAGACAGAATAAATTTATTTGAAAAACATGACGAAGAAAAATCCCGGGTGCACTACTGTTTTTCAAAGGAGGCAGCGCTCCTGCTTCGAGACCGCCTCAATCTGGAGCCACAAACTCTGAGGAGTAAGGCCATTTGTGGTCTTATCTAGCTTCTGATCTGTTTGCGGTTCTTCGCGACAGGCTCCTTCCAGATGGTACTAGCTGATCTGGCGAACATAGACAGCTCTACCTACTGTCCCCTTACATTACATCACATCAAAATGAAACATCTGTTCGATCAGCCCTTGTAAACACAAGAGCACGCAAGAGTATATGAGACTAGACAATAAGACTGAGTGTTCTTGAGTCCGTATTAACTTGTTTAAGACTAATTTAAGAACAATGACAAGGTACAAAATAATTATAAGAGCCCTGGGGCCCTATTTTTGAATCGCTCGGCTGGCGTCAAGCGCTCGTTTCTACTGATTTTCGTTCGACATCTCATTGTTTTGAGTCATATGTCGAACGAAAATCAGTCAAAAAGAGCGCTCGATGCCAGCCGAGGGATCAAAAATAGGGCCCCTGCCTACCACTCTAAAAACGTGCGCATCCTGAGACTTTTTTGCTTGTTGGGTCTTTGTTGTTATTCACCCCATGTAAAATATTTGAGTTTGTTACCTTTATTCCTTTTTCCGTATCGATATTGCTGCAACGACAGTTGAGCCCAGCCCTTTATGTCAAAAACGTGTCATATTTTGATGTGTGACTCATCCGTACACAAATTTTTGCTGTTTTGTTTTATTTTTTATGTGTTGGTGTCGTCTTTACAGTGTTCTTTTTGTATGTGAGTATGCGGAACTGCACTTGTGTGCACTTTCCCCCCCCGCAAAAAATGCCAGAATAATTTGAATAGAGTAATAATCGCTAAGGCTGCTCCCTTCCGCGATGCTCTAAGGCCGCAATGTTTTAATATCTATGACAAGCTAGCTAATAAATTTTCACTAAACTGATTATTATTTATAGAACATACGAAACAAAACTATTTACGAGTTTATAAAAACTTTTTATAAGATAAAATTTCTTTTTATAATATAGAAGCGCACATGGCGGAGCCTGACAAACTGATCGTACTCGATCACGTTTGTTAAGCAGCGCTCGATCCGGCCAGGTGTCGGATGGGTGACCGTTAAGTGGCATTATAACTGAGCGATTACGTGCTTCGGAGGGCACATTAAACCGTCGGTCTCGGCCGTTTTCATGATGATAACAGTCGTTAAGCCAAGTTGGAGGCCTTACAGGCGGTCCCCATACAAACGGCGATAACGTTTCGTTAGAGAGTTAAAATATTCATTGTGATTTGAAAATAATGGCATTTTTTCGTTTTGTATGAAATCACTAAAATGCAAATATTTCAAAATCTGTTATAGTTATTTAAAAAATCAAAATGTACAGCCCTAGTTTTTAGGCACTCAAAAACATACTAAAAAATCATTGCTGTAGGCATAGTAGAATCAAATTCTTCTATGCTGTAAGTTAAGGTTTAGATAAGAGGGTGGGAAACGTTCCGTTTGTATGGATACCGTTTGCTTGACAATCCTAACATTTATTGTCTGTTCCAGCTACACATAGCGTCGGCGAACGGGTACATAAAGGTGGTGGAGTTCCTGCTGGAGCACCGCGCGTCCACCGACGTGGTGGACCACGACGTGTGGCAGCCCGTGCACGCCGCCGCCTGCTGGGGACATGTCAGTACTTACAGCCCGCGCACACAAACAATGGGACTGGCGGCTAATCACGCGTTTTTTATGCACGACGGGATACTGCTTGGCCTTCATCTCACCTGATGTTAAGTGACGATGAGGCCAAAGGTGGAAGCGCACTACACCCGAAACCCTCACCACTGACGAACTGGCTATCTTACCTCTGGCTTAGTAGCAAAAGGACCTATTCGCAAAATGCCCTGCAGTCGCATATTGCCTTATTCGCGATATGCCTCATTCTCAAAATGCCTTATTCGTGGAATGCCCTATTCTCCTTTGGACTCATTCGCAGAAAGACTTATTCTCAGAATGACCTATTCTCAAAATGCCTCATTTTTCTCTGTTTGTTAGTGAAACTATGCCTGTATACAATGTGTCCCTCGATAAAGTATAATCCTGAAAGGGGGTTAAAGTAGATTGGACACACTGTATTGTTTATAAAACCAGAAATCGAGTACTTCAGAAAGGTAAAATAATTCATATACATATAAATATGAAAAAATACTAACTTATAAATCGTCATTTCTTATCATTTTATTAAAAATCAACAAGAGTATGCCAGATTACTATACTTAAAGGAAAGCTATGAATGTTTCTTTTTATACTCATTATTATTTGTAATATCAATAATTATTAGGTAAGAAGTATGTATTAAAAATTGTATTGCAATTTTACATTAAGAGTTGCAAATAAATAATTTGTTTGAAGAATTGTTCCACAGTAATTTCCTGTGTCTCTAATTTAGTCAATATTTTTTTATATTTCTTATCAGATATTATATCTATAGCGGAGCTGACGAATTAAAATGTAATAAAAATGTATTTTACTTATTAATACATGATAATTACCAATTATTTGCTGTTAACGTTAAAGCTGGCAGGTATTTAAAAAAATGTGTCCTTTTGAGAATAGGTCATTACGCGAATAAGGCATTATGCGAATGTGACTTTTTGAGAATGAGGTATTATGCGAATAGGTCCTTTCGAGAACAAGTCATTCCGAGAACGTGGCCTTTTTTTGGCCGTGTGGCATTTTGCGAATAGGTCCTTTTGCTACAAAGCCTTACCTCCTCTAACTGCCGGAACACAACAATTTTTAAATTGTTGTTATGGCGTCAGACTTAGGATGGTGGTAGCTAGACAGGCGGACTTGAAATAAGCCCTGCCACCAACCAAACCGAGTACAAATTGTACCCCCTCTGGAAATCAAACCCGGGACCCCTGCCTCTTACACAGGTGGGCGAACCACTAGACCACAGAAACGGTTACATGCCTGTGGTCCTCCAGTCTTAGGCCCGTATTTATAAACCGCTCTCACCGTTGAGAGTTATCTTGAGATCAAACCCGAGATGCTATTCCTATAAGTAGAACATCTCAAGTATGATCTCAATGCCCCTGGAACCCCCTGAATAACAATCTACTTATTAAATATATTTAAATTGTCTGGTATCCCATCTCAAACATTTCAATCTGACATAAAAAAAGATTAGAAGTACCATAAGCCATATAATTTTCCCATGGTACCCCTTTGTTCCCCTTGGGTGTTCCACGGGCTAAATATTTACTCGTGGTACCGCAAGGGGAACTTAGACTGGGGGACCACGGGCAAGTAACGTCATCCATCTTGCCACAATAACTGTTAGTGAGAGAGCGATATACAGAATGGATTTTTGAGACGGTACATTAGGAGACCATCCATAACTTTTTAAGATATTATGAACTGCATTCATAGATTTTGGAAAAAAATTACCGTTTGCAAAATATATGCCAAAATACCAAAAAAAAAAAATTTTTTATGCCAATCGATCTTATTTCGTGTAGGGATCAAAAGGCTCTATGGAACCATTTAAGGTATGAGTACTAGAAACGACAGAAATCGCCATAAACTTTTCCCATACATTTTGAACTTAAAAATGATAAATCAACTCGAATTATTTTTTATTGCCAAACGATCCTATTTCTTACTGTGATCAAAATACTCTGTAAGGCTGACTGAAATTTGAGTACAGAAACTGTTTTTTTTAGATCTAATGTTGTAGAAGATTGTGCCTGTGTGTGAAGCCGGTGTTGTGACTTACTGTAGTTTCTGTACTCAAATTTCAGTTGGCCTTAAAGAGCATTTTGATCACAGTAACAAATAGGATCATTTGGCAATAAAAAATATTTCAAGTTGGTTTATCGTATTTCAGTACAAAATGTATGGGAAAAGTTTTTGGTGATTTCTCTCGTTTCTAGTACTCATACCTTAAATGGTCCCATAGAGTGTTTTGATCCCCACACGATATAGGATCGATTGGCATAAAAAAAATATTTTGGTATTTTAGCATTTTTTTTGCTAACGGTATTTTTTTTTCCAAAATCTGTGAATGCAGTTTATAATATCTTAAAAAGTTATGGATGGTCTACTAGGAACGTTTTCCTGTAACAATAACGGTTAAGGTACCTGCCCTTAATGTACCGTCTCAAAAATCCACCCTGTATGTTAGGTGATATTCACTCACACACTATAGTGTGCGAGTGAGAAGTGAACATGTACGCATGGTACATGTTCACTTCTTTTTTCACTCCCATTCTTTAACGGTGCGGATGGTCAGCGCGGTCAGCCGAAATTTCCAGTCCCATTCTTTATCTGCGCAGGTTGCTCTTGACTGTTTACTATACAATGTGTTACGAAAAACCCCTAAAGCCGTATATGGTAGACAGGGTTCATCAATCTGAACAACTTTCACTATAGAACCAACTCTGAAATCGCGAAAAAAATTCTGCTGTTTTATACAAAAATTATTAACGAAATAAAAATGTATGAAACAGCAGATTTTTTTCGCGATGTCAGGCAGGGTTGGTCGCATAGTAAAAGTTGTTCAGTTTGATGGTCCCTATCTACCATATTCTGGTTTAGCCATTAAATAATTCTGTTACACGTTGCACAATGTAGTGTTTTGTTTCAGTTAGAGGTGTTAGAATTACTTGTGCAATATGGCGCTGATCTCAATGTAAGAAATAAGCACGACGAGACGCCCGCAGGTATGATTATGGTTCTTCTATAAAACTATTAGGTATTTCTTTCTTTCTTGTCGAATGAGGATTAGTGGCCACCTCTGGTGTTAGAGTATATCAAGCCGCCTGTAAGGCCTCTAACTTGGCTTAACGACTGTTATCAGATGACAACAGCCAGGACCGACGGTTTAACGTGCCTTCCGAAGCACGGAAGCGCTCAGTTGTAATGCCACTTAACGGTCACCCATCCGACACCTGGCCGGACCGAGCGTTGCTTAACAAACGTGATCGAGTACGATCAGTCTGTCAAGTTCCGCCATGAGCGCTTCGCTTATTAGGTATTGAATATCATTTATTGTTGCAACTAACACGATATGAAAGCCGCTCTCCATATACCACTACATTTTGTACATTCTATTTTAATGTTTTGAATACAAGAGTCCGTCAGCTAACATGTGATCGTTAAACACGTAGCTGTAACACGAATTGTGTGGTGAATAGCAAATTGCACAATGGGCGATCTTCTGACAGCTCAAATAAAAAGAAATAAGTTCAAAAAAATGTCGATTAAGCAATTTGTCGCATGCATTTTTTTGAAAATTTTGTTCGCAAATATTGCACGTATTCCTCTGCCTTGGAGAGTGATAAACGAGGCGGGGGAGTTAAAACGGCGAGTCATATAAGCAACTTTACGAAGAGTTGGCTTTCATGAAACGCCATCTATCGAGATTTGAACTAATTCACTTTTTTTGGTTTCGGAAAATCGCCCATTTATTAGTGCGTGACAACTTTGCTTCGTAGCGTCGTGATATACAGTGCGATTAAATTGTTAATAGACAGTGATCCGCGGCAACTTCACGAAAAAATTCGTAAAATGACCGGCATTACTTGTCTCGCTCGCACGCGCGCGTGGTGTAGGCGTGAGGTTACAGCTTCGAGGCTTCTTCGAGGTAAAGCTGTACAGCTATGCTCGCGCGCCAGTATGCGGCAATATGCCGGTGCGCGTGTCTAAGGGATAAATAATGTTGGGTACGAAATTCTGTTTGTTTGGTGACCGCACTTAGGCGGACGAAAGACACGTTGCTTCGCGCAATGCAACATTTATGAGCATCAGCCGTTTTTAATGTCCCCACTGCTGGGGCACCGGCCTTCCTTATGAGTAGATAAGGAGGACGGGCCATAACCCACCACGCGGGCCCAAAGCGGATTGCTGGGTGTTAAAGAATGCAAATCTAGCCGAGATTCCGAAGCACGGAGGAGCTCGAGATAATATATTTTTGGTCACCCATCCCAAGACCGACCCTTGCGAAAGTTGCTTAACCTCCGCAATCGCCGGGCCAGGCACTAAACCTCTGGTCCATCGAGCTCATGAATACCTCGCAATGCCATGCCAGTCCTAAGTAATTATTATTTTATTCTATGGCATCTTTATGGTTTAATATAGACATCTGCGAGGAAGGCGAGATGCGCGCACGGATATTACGGCTGGCGGCCGAACAAGAAGAGCGGCGCAGACGTGCGCTGCACGCGCACGCGCACACCGAGCGCGCCGCCACCGCGCGCCGCTCCTCCTCCACGGCCAGCACTAGCAGGTACACATAGTGTTATAATATCTATCGTAAGATAATCGTATAAACCGGATCTTTGCAAAAATCCCCTTCATTCTCAGAAGATCCATCGGCCAGATCCACAATGGATCTAGTGAGTTTTTTTTCATAAAATCTATAATAGATCTAATGAGAACTTAAATCTCAGAGATCCATTGTACAGATACATCATTGATCACTGACCTCCATTAAACAAGTATGCTGGACAGGCTATTGTCATGAAATGACAGCAATTTTTTCTGCCGATTTGAAAATAGCCATATTGGCGCTGATGATTATGTTAATGATAACATAAACATGAAAATGTCCCTAAAATCACCGGAAGAAATAGAGGAAGCTACAAAACACATTACTACGTTGATCCAGGAAGCTTGTTGGAAAACTACCCCCACTGTAGTACAAAAACCCCATTGTGCTAACATACCACTGGAAATAAGACAAAAAGTACTAGAAAAAAGAAGGACTCGGCGCGTATGGCAACAAAGCAGGCATAGTGACGATAGGCGTAAACTGAATAGAGAGATAGAAGAATTGAGAGCACTTCTTAAAGATTGGCACGACACTACACTTCAAGCAAAGTTGGAATCACTTGCCCCTAATGGATCCACTGGCCATTCCTTATGGAAGTTCACTAAGACATTAAACGGACCCCAAGAATGTAAACCTCCTTTAAGAAAAAGTGATAATAGCTGGGCTAAAAGTGCAACAGAAAAAGCAAGTTTGTTTGCCAATCATCTGGCTAATGTTTTCTCACCAAATGCTACAAATGACCAAGAATCGAGCACATATGTGAATAATGTTTTAGATCAACCATACCAGATGTCGTTACCGCCGGAACCAGTTTCTGTTAAAGAGGTGTGGGCAACAATAAAAGCCTTAAATGATCGAAAGGCTCCTGGTTTCGATCTTATTACAAAAGAAATATTGACCAAGTTACCCAAAAGAGCTGTAGTATTCCTCACCACTCTATATAACGGCATATTCAGAACACAACATTTTCCCACTATGTGGAAGGTATCCCAAATTATTATGATTCCTAAGGTCGGCAAGCCGCCGAACGATGTTTCATCCTATAGACCCATCAGCCTTCTACCAATACTGTCAAAAGTATGCGAAAGAATCATTTTAAAAAGAATACTTCCCATTCTTAAGGAAAATAGAACAATACCAGATCACCAATTTGGTTTTAGACAAAACCACTCTACTGTAGAACAGGTGCATCGAGTAACAGAGGAGATCAGAAAGGCGCTGGAAAATAAGGAGTTTTGTTCTTCCGCATTCTTGGATATTCAACAGGCATTTGATAAAGTGTGGCACGAGGGTCTACTATGTAAATTAAAAAACTGCCTCCCTCACAGTTATCATCCTCTATTTCAATCATACATTGCAGACAGAATATCTCAAGTGAAAGAATCTACTGAAACCTCAAAATTCTTTGAAATCAAAGCAGGTGTACCCCAGGGGTCTGTACTGGGACCAGTGTTATACACAATATTTACTGCAGACTTGCCAACAATAACAGGCGTAACTACGGCAACCTTTGCCGATGACACTGCCATGTTGGCTAGCAATAAATGTTCGGTCGTGGCATCTAATACTCTCCAAAAGGGGCTAGATGAAATAAGTACCTGGTTAAAGAAATGGAGGATTAGAGCAAGTATAACTAAGTCGGTACACATAACTTTTGCCCTCAAAAAAGGGGATTGTCCACCTGTATCTCTAGAAGACAACATTTTACCCCACAAAGAAAATGTGAAATACCTTGGATTACATCTCGACCGCAGGCTGACATGGAAAAATCACATAAAGGCGAAGCGTGAGGAACTTAACCTGAAATACAGAAATATACTCTGGTTACTTGGACGGAACAGTAAACTCTCTGTAGATAACAAACTACTAATTTACAAAGCCCTCCTTAAGCCCGTGTGGATGTATGGCATTCAGCTGTGGGGCAGCGCGAGTAACTCCAACATAAGCATAATACAAAGACTGCAGAATGTTATCTTGCGAACCATATCGAATGTGCCCTGGTTTGTAACAAACAACGAGATCCATGAGAACCTACAAATGAGCACAGTAAAGGAAGAAATCCGGGCTACATCTACAAGATATCAGAAACGACTTGCTCAGCATCCCAACGAGCTAGCAGTCGCACTTACAAGACAATCCTACTGTAACCGGCTTAAAAGGCATAATATCTCGTCACTGCCGGAGCGTATGTAGCTCCTGGATGTAGCACATGGAGTAGTGCTCTCAATGGAGGGCACATTCTTCGCAATTATTAGAGACTGACAACGCATTCACTTATAGTGGCCAACTGATTGTGGATAAACAAACAAAGAAAAAAAAAAAAATATTGGCGCTGAAAGCAGTAGATTCTGCTATCTACTGCTCTACTGTGGCCATAGAAATATAATGTCAAAGAACAACAATGTCAATAAACAGGTGATCCGAAAAACGAATGCATACATTTTATATGAGATGCGTAAAATATGACTTAGATACATAAAATATGACTATATATGGCAAAGGAAATTAATAAACTATGTTCCATACTGTTTTCTTCGTCGATAAACGAATAAATGTAGCGAAATTTGGTTTTAGAGAAATGTGTGGCAATATCTTATTTACCTGTGAAAAGTGTGATAACTTGGATTGTTTCTTTTCTTCACATCACAATTACTTAGAGCACAAGACACCATAGCTCCACGATACATTTATTTTAAATTCTAATTAAGATTATCAAATATTTTAAGCCAATCGTGATTGCTCCTTTGCAAGGCGGGCCGCTAGGGCCTCTTACTGTAAAAAATATTGGCACATGTCACTTGATCCTATTTGTATCTTTATTACATAGACCGTGTCTGTATGATGTTAACTTCTCTTTTCCACGCTCTGATGGTCTTCTTGAGCGCAGCGAAAATTTTTCTATGTCTATGACTGTAGCAGTAGTGAGTGAGCTTGGAACTTATTAGTTCCAAGTTCACACACTAGTAGAATCTACTACTCTCAGCGTCAATATGGCGATTTTCAATTGACTTGAAATTTTCATTTTAAATTCGCCATATTGGCGCTGAGAGTAGTAGATTCTACTATCTACTGCTCTACTGTGGCTGTAGTAGTAGAATCTACTACTGTCAGCGCCAATATGGTGATTTTCAAATCGGATCAAACGATTGGTGACGTTCGCCTGTCCAGCGCACTTGTTTAATGGAGGTCAGTGTCATGGATGTAGTGAAAGGTTTTTTTCTCAGTTGATCCATTGGCCAGATACATGATAGATCTAGTGAGTTAAATTTTGTTTCCTAGAAGGCAGTAAATTGCCTTCTGCTCCCCATTTCATAAAACGTCATCTATTGAGATTTTTTTAACTAATTTCTTTTTATACTATAATAAATAATATACTATAGGTATAAAAAAATCGACTTGCACAGATCAATTCTCGGACGGGAATCAAACCCGTGACCTTTGGATATCCGGTCCGTATAACCCTGATAGGTAGACAGCTGAAATTTTCACAGATGATGTATTTCTGTTACCGCTATAACAACAAATACTAAAAACAGAATAAAATAAATATTTTAGGGGGGCTCCCATACAACTAACGTGTTTTTTTGCCGTTTTTTGCTCGATATTAATAACGACAACAGGTAGACAGTTGAAATTTTTACAGATGATGTATTTCTGTTTCCGCTATAACAATAATAATAATAAAAACAGAATAAAATAAATATTTAAGGGGGGCTCCCATCCCATACAACAAACGTGATTTTTTGCCGTTTTTTGGTACGGAACCCTTTGTGCGCGAGTCCGACTCGCACTTGGCCGGTTTTTAGTATTACTAATTTCCTGAAAATCGGCCATTTGCGCCACAAGTTTAGCCACGTTTCCTGACCATAATGTTATTCCAGAGTGCGGTCCGTGCGGCGGACGTCGCTCCGAGAGAAGCAGTTGGCAGCTAAGGCGGACGCGCGGGGCGAGGCGCGGTTACGGGAGACCTTCGACTCGGCCGTCGACGACGAGCTGCAGGTTCGCTGACTTATACCTTACGCCATGGGTCTCCAAACTTTTTAGCAAAAGGGCCAGACTTACTTCTCCACGAAGTCCCAAGGGCCAGGATCTAGCTAGCTCCGTATCAACATACTGTGAATTACAGTATCGTTGGTCCGATCTGGCCTGCTTTCGCGGGCCGGATTGTTGGCGCTTGCGGGCCGGATCTGGCCCGCGGGCCGTAGTTTGGAGACCCCTGCCTTACGCTATTGTTTTAAGATACTTTATTGAGTGCATCAAGTGACGCTGCATACCACAGCAAAGTATTAGCAGTACATTATCGGATTGTTTGACGTAGCTGTGGCTCAGTGAGATTTTTTTTAACAGTGTGCGCGGTCTCTTCTAGACATGGGTTGTAATAGGGTAAATTGCCTACATGTGCCACTGTTCCTGTTACACTAAAATAACAGTTCGAACAAACTGTTACAAAAATAACAGCCATATCGTAACAATGTGCTTCCATTGTTCCGCCTGTTCCGTGGTACTAGCGCTTCTTTACTCTAACTCTAACTTATAAGCTACTTATACGAAGAAAAGAGACAAAGCTTGTTCTATATCTAATATGATGATAATAAACTATTTTTTCTGTTATCATTTTTCCATTACGGTAAATAAAGTAAAAAAATATAGTTTGAAAAAAGGGTTCAAGCGATTTTCGAACTTATTGACATTTGAAATTCGGTTGTTTTTTTTTCTCATATTGTCAATCACTAGATTTGATGTTTCATTAAAACCTGCTATTTTTTTAATATCAAAGGTCGTCGTTTAACTAGTAATCTCTAGACAAATGTTTTTCGACTTTCACTTTTTCTCCATCATCAGCCATTGCCTGTGCCTCAGCAGCAGGGAATGATAACGTTATTTTTAAATGTAACGTTATTTCTTACTTTTTTTACCGTTAATTTTAACATTAATGTTATGTCAATAAATAACGTTAATTTCAACGTTATTTTAACGAAATCAACGTTATTTCTGTAAATAACGTTAAAATTGACGTTATGTCTTACTTTTTGTCACCGTTACTTTAAAATTAACGTTATTTTAATTAATAACGTTAATTTTTTTATCGATAATTTTACCGATACTAAAGTTGAACGCTATATTTAATAGTTATTTTACCAGTACAATATTTTTAACGTAATTTTTTCTGTATAGTTATTTTTTAACGGTATTTCAATCCTTGCTCAGCAGTGGATACGTGAATAGGCTGGTGATTATGATGATGAAATACCTGAATTAAGTCAACTGAATGAATTTTTTCCTCAAAATTGCGAAAACCACCCCCAATCTGGCAACCCTGATTAAAACGACTCGAAGTGAGAATCGCGTAACGAATTTGAATCCTAGATACCCTATATGCCTATTATCCCTGCGTTTCCCTACTTTTTAATTAACATTGGCAAAAGAGTCTAACTCTATTGCCAAAAAAAGAAGGCCATAAACAAAGTCTATAATAGACACAACTTATTTACAAAGTCGAATTTACTACGATTGTATAGTGAACTAAAATGTATTTTTGATATGGTCCAAAAATTGATAGTACACATACAAAAAAAAATGACAGGTCTACATGTACACTAGCGCCAAGTTAGCGGTAGTGCGCCGACTGGTGGACGATTTGTGAATCAGCAAAATTATCCTGCCATTGGCGAACTGTATCAGGCATCCGTCACTCGCCCATACCTACCGCGATAAGTACCTACAGCGCGCGACAACTCGGAGTTGCAAAATCAGTCAGGGTTGCCGCCGCGCTTGTGAGTACACGCGTGCGTTATTCTGTGCCTCTATGACGGTCAATCGATCATTATTTATTGCTCCCAGCACTGTACCGTACACTATTATAATTTATAAATAACTAGCGGCCGCCCGCGACTTCGTCTGCGTGGAAATATTTTTTGCTATCCCTAGGGAATAATTTTTTTTTTTTCGGGATGAAAGGTATCCTATGTCCTTCTCTGTACCCCTAAGAACGTGTATGAAAAATTTCATGATGATCGGTTCAGTAGTTAAGACGTGAAGGCGTAACAAACAAACAAACAAACGGACCTTCGCATTTATAATATTAGTAAGGATGGAGAATCGTAATACTAATAATTGTTGCGTGGACGGCTGTCGCAATAAACAGAAGGATTCAAAGTTTTCATTTTTAGGGTTCCGTACCAAAATGGTAAAAAAGGAACCCTTATGGTGTGACTCGGTCTGTCTGTCATAGCTGGATATCTCGAGAACTACTAATGGTATCAACTTGAAATTCGGAATAGTTTTAGATGACATTCGCCCAACTATTTTGTAAATAAGAAATTAATAAAAAAATAAATTTCTTTTTTACAACAGGGACTGAAAAAGGGTCTGAATAATTTGAAGTGGGTTATACTAGGGCATGTGGAATATCATATGATAGAACGCCGTTTGCACCTTGTTAATCATTTTTTCTTTTAGGCCACATAGTTTTCAACTTATGATGAAAAATATAAAAAAAAATTACCGTCCCCCCCCCCCCCCCTCCTTATCTCCGAAGTTTGCAAAGAGAAAAATTTGAAATCATTGTATGTGATAGCAGTTTATATAAAGATTACAGGAAAAATAAAACAATGTCTCAATATAGGTAGCACACTTTTTTAGAAATTATCAAATTTATAAAAAAGTTAACATTAGTTCCACTATCGGTCAAGAGATGGCGCTGACCTAAAGCTGCAATACTAATTTGATTATTCTACTCTGCAGTGTGGTTTGATGGTGCAATTATGATGGTACAGGACCCTCGGTGCGCGAGTCCGACTCGATCTTGACCGGTTTATTCACTTTACCGAAAGATTCTAAAATGTATAAGAAAAATTTATATTTTGTTTATTTTTCTCGTAATTTTTATGAGTAGGTACATACCTATTTTTGATAAGTAGGTGTAACCTATACTATAGGTAGGAAAGCGTGTAGTTATAGGTACTTATATTCAGAGGCGGGTCGTGACTATTTTTTCTCGATCAAATTTCCTAAGGTACCCACCTACCTAATTCTTTTTTTTTTTGAGCGAATTATACCTACTTAACTAAATACCTACATTTCTGGATTTAAGGATTCCGTAACCGGCAACAGTATGGTGGCGGTGGCATAAAGACTGCCTCAAATTTAACACATAGTCTAATGTGGCGTTAACTGTACATCTAGCCTAGGTTTATTTGAAACGTATTTTTTTTTACATTTAAGTAGGTGTACGTACACATTATAAACACAAAACTTGTAATAAAGTATTTAATCCTTCAAGCACAGAAAATGAGACAATAGATTTTCCATTGTTGTGTTGTGCGGCCCGATGGGGCCGCTCGAGCGTTGAAGGATTGTGGAAGGAAGACAACCCTAAAGTTGTTAGAAGAGCTAAGAGAGCTACGCGATAGAAAGAGAGGCAACCTGTAGGTGAATATAACTGTAGGCAAGGCAGCGGTGTGCGACCTGAATTGCACTTTATTGTGTCTGAGCAAGAGTCGCTATTTATTTAAATGACCATGCGGAGTGAATTTTCTATACTTTGTACTATTATGTATTCTGTGACTGTATGCTCGTGATTATGAAAAATTAGCACTGTAATTGCTTAGTACGAAAACATCTCGTTAGGTGGCGTTAGCGGTACAATAAATCTGATTTGGCAGTGAGATTTTTGATAGTTTCGATTTATGATAAGATAGAGAAATGAATTGATAATTTTATGTTTTTTTCTCATCTGCTGATTGCAGAAATAATTTAAATAAACGGCAATGACTACAAGAATTACTGTGCAATCAAAGTTAATTGCCATTTAGTTATATAAGCTGTGTAAACTTTATTGGCAATAAACAATTTTTTTATTTTTTTTTATTGATAAGTTATTTTTATTAAAAACTGAAATATTGTAAGCCTTACTAAATAAAACTGCGGTAGAAGCAAAGATTTATTTGTCCTGCCACACGCTAACTAATCACCATAATTTATTATTGATACGCATTCCTAGTTGCGAATTCAAGACATAATTGAACTTACCATAGCGTAGCAAATGTTTCTATAGAAATCTGCACTTAATTGCAAGTAAAATGATTCATTGTGGTCATCACCTGCTCGACTTTCGTTTTGCAAAATATATTAAGAATTTCAGATGTGGTTTGTTTTTTTTTTCTATATTTATCTTGATTCTTCTATTGTGTTAACGAAATTTATTTGTAAACAATGTTAAATTGTTAATAGAAATTAGTGATGCGCCGAATGTAGGTTTAACCGAATACGAATGTTCGGCCGAATATTCGGTCCAAAATGTACCGAACCGAATATTCGGCCGAAACATTCGGTTCAATTCTGCGCAGTAAACAGGTTTTACACGTGTCTGGCGGGCGTTCGCCACAGCAACTCCTTCTCTAGCACGGCTCGCTCAGTCGATGTACCGCTCTTTCGGTTACAATTACAAATAATTGCAGTTCGGAACTGCATACTTTGAAATTTATTATTACGTTGATGTAAGTCTTTGAAGATGAGGCATACATTGACATTTATTAAAAAAAAACATAATTTGATTGTACATTTTAATACTAGTGGTGGTTTCTAAAGATAGCAGTTTTTATTGTTTAAAACATAGGCATGTTTTTTAAATGCCTAAAAACAAGAGGGCTGTAGCCTGTACGTTTTGATTTTTTGAATATCTATCAAAGATTTTGAAACATTTGCATTTTAGTGATTTCATACAAAACAAAAAAGTGCCAATATTTTCAAATCTACAATATTTAAAAAATCAAAACATACAGTCCTAGTTTTTAGGCATTTCAAAAACATACCGAAAATTCATTGCTGTTGGATTATACAGGGTGGATTTTTGAGACGGTACATTAAGGGCAGGTACCTTAACCGTTATAGTTACAGGAAAACGTTCCTAGGAGACCATCCATAACTTATTAAGATATTCTGAACAGCATTCACAGATTTTGAAAAAAGTTTACCGTAAGCAAAAAAATGCTAAAATACCAAAAAAAAAATTTTTATGCCATACGATCCTATTTCTTACTGTGATCAAAATACTCTTTAAGGCTAACTGAAATTTGAGTACATAAACATTTTTTTTAGATCTAATGTTGTAGAAGATTGTGCCTGCGTGTAAAGCCAGTGTTGTGACTTACTGTTAGTTTCTGTACTCAAATTTCAGTTGGCCTTAAAGAGCATTTTGATCACAGTAAGAAACAGGATCATTTGGCAATAAAAAATATTTTCAGTTGATTTATCGTTTTTCAGTACAAAATGTATGGGAAAAGTTTTTGGCGATTTCTGTCGTTTCTAGTACTCATACCTTAAATGGTCCCATAGAGTATTTTGATCCCCACACGAAATAGGATCGATTGGCATAAAAAATATTTTTTTTTAGTATTTTAGCTTTTTTTTTTTTGCTAAGGGTATTTTCTTCCAAAATCTGTAAATGCAGTTCAGAATGTCTTGAAAAGTTATGGATGGTCTCTTAGGAACGTTTTCCTGTAACTATAACGGTTAAGGTACCTGCCCTTAATGTACCGTCTCAAAAATCCATCCTGTATAATCTGTTGCTGTAGGTTAAGGTTTAGAGAGGGTGGGAAACGTTATCGCCGTTTGTATGGAGACCGTTTGCTAGAGAATCCTCTTAATATTTTTTATTTTGTCAATAAATAATTGGTATTATTGGTAGAATTTAAACATTCGGTAATTATTCGGCAAATCAACCGAATATTCGGCCGAATACGAACATGGAAAAATATGCCGAATTTGCCGAATACGAATATTCGGCCGAACATTCGGCGCATCTCTAATAGAAATGTATGTAGTGTCATTTGTGTTTATTAAATTCTAAGCTCTAATCTAATCTGGTGCCTGAAATAGGCAGCTGAATATTTTTTTCTGTAATTCTCTACGAGACATTAATAATATCGAGAGAAGCATTCTTGAAGTTGAAAATATTTTTAAAAGTTTATGATCTGAAACGTTATTGATGTTCACTTGAAACTATCACGAAAACCGTTTATAGCTGTTATTGTTTTACCGAAGTCAATTGCAATTCTTAAATAATAAAGTTACTTTTTGTTAGTTACACATTTAGCCGATAACTGCCGCTCTCTCGCTCGCACATTTCATGTTTTCTCAAGATTTCTTAAATCTGAGAGCGTAATTGAAAAATGTGTTTCGGCCACTTTTCACAATATTTCAGTTTTTTGTTAACTACAAAAAGTTGTCGGTTCTAACAGTTATTTGAGCTGGCAAAACGATAACTTTTTGTACTTCAGCAAGTCGAAACTGAATATGTTAAAAAGTCCGTAATCTTGTATAGCGAAAAGTGGCTGAGACACATTTTTCAATTACGCACGCAGATTTAAGAAATTTTGAGAAAACATGAAATGTGCGAAAACATGATATGACCATCAGTCATTTTAATGTCCCCACTGCTGGGGCACAGGCCTTCCTTATAGGTGGATAAGGAGGATGGACCATAATCCAACACGCGGGCCTAATGAGAATAGGTGTGCATTAACGACTGCAAATGCAGCAGGGACCAACGGCTTAACGTGCCTTTCGAAGCACGAAGAAGCTCGAGATAATACATTTTTGGTCACCCATCCCATAACCGACCCTTGCGAAAGTTACCTAACCTCCGCAATCGCTGGGCCAGGCACTATACCACTGCGCCACCGAGCTCCTCAAATAGATATTAACTTGTGCTGATTTCGATAACTTACGCGACTGCCACATAACAATGTAGCGTAATGCAATAAAACTTTATTATGCTAATCTGCTCATTATTAATTTTATTACGCGGATGAATTTTTAGGTTATCTCCATTTTGCATCTGTTGTGCAATGCTGTGATGCTTGCACCGTAAACACTTTCGGCTTAACTGCGTTGAAACACTAACATTGGAAAGCATTTTTACTTTTATTTGATGATACCATAGGTGTATGCTAAGTATAATATAAGATCATACCATGTGTAAGTCTGTCTCCCTGTTTGTTTGTTAGCGTTTCCGCACACGAGTGAGTTTTCGTAGGACCAATTTATAGGATACCAGACTTTCTCTGTATTTGTAGGATATAATTTTCGGGATGTGCACCTTTGTATGTTGGTATTCATATTATGTTATATACTACGCTACAATAAATAAATAAATAATGGGTTCAGAACCAAGATAATCATGCACGAAAACGCTTCTGGCTGTGTTGAATATCTGAGATTTATAGGGATTTTCATTCACAGATTTACTCAAGCAAGGCACTTTCATTCACATTCACTCTTAAATAAAAAAAAATGAGTCTACAAACTGCAATAAGAAAAAAATTACATCGTACTTAAAATTAAATATTTAAACAGATTAAATCGAACTACTGGGGTGTTGTTCTTTAATTGACGACTTCCACGATTTTAATATCACTAAAGAAATATCTAATAAGAAATCCACGCTTCTTGAAAGCTTCTTTACGTCGCGCCTCGTGGTTAATAAACCATAAACAAACGGCTGTTACCATGACCTACAAGTGCAGTATGAACGGTTATATTGTAAGGTGCTAAATCGGCATAATTATCTCAAAAGAATCTATACAAAGAAGTCTATAGACATTTAATTGGAACCAATTAGAGGGAATAACAACACGGTGCTTTCCGACCGTGTTAGCAGCCGGTATGTGGCGCAAGCGCACATCATATCTACAACATTCAATAACTACTCGCCATTTAACAGAAGTTTGCTAAACTCAGTTAGTTAATACGCATTTGATAACACGACAACCTTCATGTTTGAAAAACTCCGCGATTACGTTTGCATGCATCTGTGCTATGTTTCATATTTTCATACCGTAAAATTTTAATTAATTAAGCAAACAATGTATAATGTTGGTTTTACGAAATGGCGTTAACTAAAACTGTTTCAGGTCATTTAAAATGTTTATGAAATCCCATTGCAAAATGGATTTTTCTAGAATGTTACTTATATGTATTTATACTTACACTTATATGTATATGATTACTTTATTAAATGAAAAGTTGCTTATGTTATATTTGCAATCTTTGTGGTTAAAACACAGTGAAAAATGTAACAAAATTTGAAACATACTACATTGCAATATTTCAGTTGTGTATTAGAATTGTTTAAATTTTACTTTATTCAGAAATGTACCTTCTTCAAGTTAATTTATCCGATAAACCATTTCAAAAATAGTAGAAAACGTTTTATGAAAAAATTGCTTTACTTATAACTGGGTGAATCAACTTTTTATTGTTTTGTGGCATTTCTTAAAATATCTACGTGAACCATTTTTAAATGAAGTTAATCTGTAGTTGCAAATACTCTCAGCTAATTATCTTATAAGAAAACTTAAAAGACATGAAAATGTTTACGTGATTTTAAAGAAAAACATAGGTGACCCAGGAAACAACTCCTATTTTTCATATAAAAGCTGGGGACAACATTGTCCCCTGGGTCACTCATGTTTTTCTTTAAACTAATGATTATTTTTATTCAAAACTAAGTATGTTTTATTGGCTATGAATCTAAATATCGTAAAATAGAGATTTTTTTACAAAAGAGTTATCTAGTTTTGTTTTAATTTATAAAAATTAAAAAATGGGTCGATTTTTTCCTTACAAAAAAAAGTTGATTCACCCAACTAATAATATAACACAGAATAGATATAAGTACTACCGTCTTATAATTCTAATAAGTTTAAACTTTTATCGACTATTCTTCTATGATAGTACCTGTTAAGAAAATCAATTTATCTAGTAATTATAGAGTCGTATCCAATACCCATCTAAAGGATATTGAAAAGATAATCTTCAAGCTACTTATCAAGCGCTGAGCTTATCCTGTAATTATATCATCAACATTGTAATCAAAATAATGGCCGTCTATTAAAAATCTACTGAATGTAGGAAACTTCTAAAATTATTAACAATGAGGGAATATCCGGGAAGAAAACTACAGTCTAATTAGTCTAATTATTCTACTGGCCCTCATAGACAAAGAACTCGGCCAAAAATTACTTGTGGATCTGACATATCAAAACGTTGCGTTGTGGCACAGAATAGACTACCGTACAGAAAGGAAACTCTCCGCCCCGCCCCGCAATCAATTACCTCACCGCGCCCCGCGAGTTCGTATGCTCATTCAATAGCCCTAGACTTTATTCTTATGCCTAGACTTCGCGCACACAGTTGCGCGTGTGCAAAAACGTCACTGTGTAGCGTCTGTGTAATAGCTAGTTGAAACGCGGCGTTTGTATGGAGTGCCCGGGGTGTGGTTGTGGTTAGCGAATATTTTGTTAGTCCCTTACATTTTAACTTTGCGAATATTTGTTTAACACACTTGTCATATTCCTGAATGGTAATGTAACTAAAAATAACAAATTGAAACTGATTCAGTATAATAATTTCATTTTGATCGTTAAGCACAATACAGTTACTTAATTATTTGCACCACGCTACATTAGATTAATGTTTCATTGCACATTACATCTTTCTAAAAACGAAACGTTGGACTTAATCTATAAAGTAATTGCCAGAAAGTGGGTTACGCCCCGAGCTGAAAAAAAATCTATCTTGTAATTGTAGTTTTGCTCGTGGATTATTTAAGTTTAGTTACAACAAAAAACCCATCTTGGGTATCAAAAATACTTAACCTACTTAGCCTACTGAAATACTAAGTGGGCGCCGGACTGAGGGGGACTACAAATGTTGAAAATGGGTGACTTTAAAATACAAATTGTAGAACGGGCGACCAAATTACTATTTGGGCGACAACCTTAGGGCACACAAAACATTTAAAATTTGGCATATATTTTATTTAACAAAGGTGACTATTATCCTAATCGAGATAACAAAAATATCTTGTTGGGTAGCTTAAATCAGTTATAGTTTCCTACTTGGTATAATAGTTGCCCGCTCAGTATTTTTGTCGCTCATTTAGAATTTTCACTGCTCACTTAATTTATTTATCTCCCACATGTAGTCGCCCGCTTTACGTATTTTTGTAATCTACAGTTTGCCGCCCGTTTAGTTATTTTGGCGCCCAAAAAATAAACCGCTGCCAGCTTTAGTATTTAGGTATCTCATTAACAGTCCTTTAATTAATTCCCTTTAAGTTTTAATCCTTACTTCCTTACTAATATTATAAATGCGAAAGTCAGTTTTTTTTTATTTGTTTGTTTGTTTGTTACGCCTTCATGTCTTAACTACTAAACCGATCATTATGAAATTTTGCATACATATTGTCAGGGCTACAGAAAAGGACATAGGGTAACTTTTATCCCGAAAAAAGGAACTGTTCCCGAGGGATTACAAAATACTATCCACGCAGACGAAGTCGCGAGCCGTCGCTAGTCTTCTATACTATAGGTTGTAAAAGATGCAATAGCTTACAGTTAAGCCTAAATTACTGTAAGTATTTTTAACCCTGAAGTGATTTTATAAGCTAAACAAAATGTTGAACTTACGCAAAGTTGGTCATACTCATAGAAAAAAAAACAACGTTTTTTTCGTAACACATGACAATGTTAAGAATCATGATGATATAACGTCAATCGAACTGTAAGAAAACCATTCATATGTTACGCCTATTGTTTATTGTATAATTAATCAGTATGTCTGTCTAATTACTGTCGTTCTCGCGTCGAAAGCAGAGAAAGTGCGCGGGGAACGTGAAGCGCGCACGGTCTACTTGAAATGTTCAGATATCTCAAATGTTTGGACACACGCATTTGTTACTGTTGATGGCCGCGAGATGCCGCTATTGTACTATGAAACTGATGAATCATTTGCTTCAGGACTACAGTAGTTACATTGTGGAAGTGGCACCAGCGATTTAAAGTTTATCGAAGCTGATTGAATCGTCAAGTTGTTTGACTGTCTCTTTATGTTTGAATGTTTTTATGGTTGCAATGCAGTGCCTAGAATATGGTTGTATTTAGTTGTTAAAAGTATCTGAATGAGCAAAGAACAACAAAGTTTTGGCGCACTTGACATAGGTATATACATAATTTTGGACTTGTACTATTCTGTGGTATAGGGGCTGATAGTTGGTACTTTTGTATTGGAGACTTGTTCCGGGTGCAGCATTGACTGATTCACCGCATGGTGGCGATTTCCCTCGCACTCACACCACACTGAAGATGCATCTGTAGGGTTGTTGCTTTTCAAACTAATCAGAGGTGTTCAAATTGTTTAATTATCAGAAACATTTGTTTGAATGTTTGAAAATCTCCTTTTATACTTGCTGTATTAAACTCTGTTTAAATCATTGACATTGTCTGTCGTTCGGGTAAGCTTATTATGACTTCCATACGATAAATCAGTTCCTACGGTTACGTTATGCCACGTTTTTGTCACTCATAAGCAAATTATTTGTTACTTAAGAAGTATGTATTATAAAAGACAAACGTAAAATGAGCAGTACTTGCCAAATAGAAAAAACGCTTACTCTATGTAGCTCTTGATGACAAGTAAGTAGATATTTCGTAAATAGGTATTAAATTTAACAATGTACTTACAACTGAAGTGTCTGACTACAAAGCTCTTGCGGTACAAAATGACGTAATTTAATCTGTAAAAAGTACTCTTTGCCATACATTTCCGACTGAAGTTTCAGCGTATCACTGTCTGTTATCAATTAAATCTCATTGTACAGTATTTATTTCAACTAATATCTGCAACAAGAGATCAACTGCGACAGCCCTACCTTGATGTGGCCTGCGCCTGCGCGGACTCACGCGGCGCCAGTCGTGCGGTCAGTGCGCGGCACGCACCGCGCCGACACCTCTTACTCTGATAATGCATTATGACATACAAATACTACCCTTCGAACTTCAATTCTTCCTTTATGGTGCCTCATAAAGTGTTAGTGTATTGTTGAGGACCACTAATGGTTAAGTGACAATGAAGTGTGCAGTGCAGTGAACTAAAAATGTCTTTGGATATTATGTTTTTGACGCATGACAACTTGCGGCGTATGCGCAAGGAGCCGCAGGTTCTAGGGCTTCGATACAGGGTAGGTTTAGTAGTGTTTTGAATTTTTCACAATTTTTTGGGAAATAGTTGAATGTCAATTAGAAATTCATTCAAGAGCCACGATGTTTGTTTCATTTTTGCATGCAGTAAATCGATATTAAAGTCTAAATAAACCTGATCGTATCTATGAAACAGTACATAAAACAAAAAAAAAAAAAAATTTAATGTCCCTAAAAGACCGAAAAAATCGTTATAAGTACCTATTAGCTTTCCATACATTCAATAGTATGTTACACAGTACAAATGTATAATGTATTTTTTTGGAAATTGGTTTCTAAATCAATTTCATCATCATCAGCCATTTTAATGTCCCCACTGCTGGGGCACAGGCCTTCCTTATGGGATAAGGAGGATGGGCCATTAACCCACCACGCGGGCCCAATGCGGATTGGTGGGTGTTAACGACTGCAAATGCAGCCGGGACCAACGGCTTAACGTGCCTTCCGAAGCACGGAGGAGTTCGAGATAATAAATTTTTGGTCACCCATCCCATGACCGACCCTTGCGAACGTTGCTTAATCTTCGCAATCACTGGGCCAGGTGCTAAACCACTGCGCCACCGAGCTCCCCGGTAAATCAATTTACCTTAACCAAAATGTAAAGTGAATATGTTTTCATTATAAAAACACCTAAGTTTGGACATGGTGTATCATGTACCAGTTAGATTTTCGTTTTCTCGTGCTGTATCGAATGTATTGAGCTTTCGTTGCGTGTACGATAATTAACAACTATGTGAAAATTAAGTGCACATTTTTCTGCCCAATTATGGCACAAACATAATGACACGGAATCATGCGGTTTTCCTGATAATAATGTGACTGGCCTTAACATCATGTTGATACTGTACCGTTTATACATAATAAAATATCCAATAGAAATAAGACTTAAAATTATTAGACTTCAAAGTAGCGAATCGTATATAAAACATTGTATTAAAACTTAATGGTTCTTGATTTCAAAAATAAACAGTTCGCCTGTAGTGTAGTCGAATTAGGTCCAATTTGCAAAAAGATTGGAAGTAATTCGTGTAGTTGTATTTTTTTATGGAATCATTAGAAGACAAGAATATAAGTTTTCTCCGAGTTTGCACCATTCCTGCTATGTAAGGAACATCGTTTAATGTTAGGTATTAACATTAAAGTCCCAATATTTTTTAAAATAACAGTTTCTTTCCATGTTTGTTACAATTTTAATAACCTATTATTGCATACCTAACTTGCTTAAATCAGATAAAAAGTTACCGAGATAATTGACAAAATCTAAACCTAGGAGCGCCACCTTTGTGACGTCGTAGGTACTTGTTCCACTACCTATATATCAGCTATTAATTATATATGTAGGTTTGTCTATTTATTTATATGTAATATGTGTAAGTATTATTAACGTTTTAGAAATTTTATTTCATCTTCATAGTACGCACACTTTTTTTTAACTACCTTATCGTATTTTATTTTTCTATTCCTGTCCATCCTAAGGTTGCCTGGAAGAAATCGCTTTTTAGTGATAAGGCGGCCTATAGTATATCTCCTTTGTATTTTCTTTTTTGTTCTTTTGTGTGTATATTGATCAATCAATAGTTAACATACTGGACCAATTCGTTTATTAGTGGTCTCGCTGTATGACTTGATAGACTGGATGTTGTAAACAGGCGATCGCGCAAATCTTCAACGACAAACCGAATTGTTATGATGTATGACTTTTATTCAACATCAGGCTTATAATACAACGTGTTAATGAATGAACCCAAAATGGGTAAACCGTTTATTCGGACCGTCAAACTGTACAACAACTCAAAATTCGTGAAAAAATCAGTTCTTTTATACAAAAAATAATATCGAAAATAACAAAATGTATGAAACAGCAGATTTTTTTCGCGGTTCCATTGTAAAAGTTGTTCAGTTTAATGGTCCGAAGAAACGGTTTACTCATTTTGGGTCCATTCTTAACAGCCTGTATAACTTCCTCTGGAAGACTGAAATTATCGTAGCTGTATATTTTATCATCCCAAAGCCATTTAGTACTTTTGTTGTTTTAAACTTAAAATGTCTAGATAATATTTTTAGGGTTCCGTACCCAAATGGCAAAAACGAGATCCTATTACTAAGACTCTACTGTCCGTCTGTCTGTCACCAAGCTGTATCTCATGAACCGTGATAGCTAGAGAGTTGAAATGTTCACAGACGATGTATATCCGTTGCCGCCATAACAACAAATACTAAAAACACTATAAAATGCTCCCATACAACAAACGTGTTTTTTTTGCCGTTTTTGTTACGGAGCCCTTCGTCTATTATGTATTCTGTGCCTTCGTGCGCGAGACCGACTCACACTTTTCCGGTTTTTTATTTTTAATCACTAATAACACTAAGTTCCATCATTCCTGTTGATTGATAGGCATATTTTTGATTTGCAGGGCCTATCGAATGGCATGGAGAATGACCAAAACACCGCCAACCAGTTGCAGCCCAGCGAGCTGACGCACAAACGGCTGTCCACCAGCTCTACCACCTCCAACCAAAGCTACGACTCCAACGTAGACTACGCAGTGCCCAAGCACACCTACAGCCAACGAAACAGTACGCAGAGAAACAGTGACGTCAGCGAAATAAGCGAATACCCCCAACCTAAAATAACGAACCCCCTCTTCGGTGTTAATGCCGCGTCACATTACGCCCCTGGCTCCATGCAACTCCATGAAACCAACGAAAAACACTACGAAAAAAGCCTACCGAACGGCGTCAGAAAAGCCCCAGAGGGACAGGATAATGACGCGTTCAAATCCGAGGACTCCTTAGACGGTAGGAAAGAGTTGATCGTGAACTCCAACCAAATCGCGATCACTGAAGGCGGCACCGCGACATACACCACGGACAATAATGGTAAAATCAATGTTCATGTCACCGTCATGATTAACGCAGGTAATTATATGCATCCTTACGAACATGAACGTAAAGCACATTATATATAGCACAATAATTCATAACAAATTATCTGTAAAGTTAATCTAACAGATTTGCACAGTGATGGTATATTAATGAGTTGGAGGGACTGTGTGCCGGGTTTCCAGTTAAGAAAGCTCTCGAGGATGCATATGAGGCAAGCAGTCTCGTCGTAGTTGCATGTTTGTAGTCCACTGTTCCTTCTGTGATATCGTTTATATGGGATCATATTTAGAATAATGCATGAATGTGCTCATCTATCTATATTTCTGTCTTTTCAAAATGTGTTTACACGTCTATTTCTTTCACCTTTATTTATTTTTACACTTGAAGCTTTAGCACTCGGTTACACTTATGACGAAATTATTTACGCCAGTTTAATTCACTAGTGTTGCTCTAATGAAGATAAGCATAATGTTTACTAACAAATGTGAAAGTGATGCACTACTTATGATTGAGAAACATCCGCCTGTTCATTGAAACTGTTATGCTTATCTAAGAAGAATGCGAATCATTTTGAATTGCGTAGTTTCGAAGCCGTGCCGGCTAACTTTTCGAACTTCGGCGGGTCTGCAGAATTTCAACTTAAAACTTTACTTTACTTTTACTTTTTTATACTATTTGTTGAAGTTATTTGGAAGATATCGATGTGCGTGTGACATCATGAATTGGGGTTCACTATTTTATCCCAATTGGGGCTCGATTTGTCTGTTTTAATTTGAAACCCGGCAGACTTTTCGAAGTTCGATGCGTTAGCCGGTAAAACCACTGGTGACAGTTTTGTGATAATTATACCCTGTGACGCGTTTCAGGGACTTTAGCGGATTTGAAGAAGCAGCGGGCACAGATTAGAACGAACGGCAGTCCGGTGGAGAACAGTTTGAATTCTACGAACAATCACAGTACGAATTCGATACCGGAGATGACGAAGGAGATGCCGGTTCAGTTAAATCCCCTGAGCCTATCGCCCAGCACAGGAGCTGTGCCGCGGTTCACCGGCAACACCAGCGACGTCGTCGGCGATACTAGGTCACACAGGTGCTGTATCATCATGTAATCACCCCGTAAACAAAGAGAGATTGAAGCGTACAAGTCTGATTGTCATTCCAAAAAGATTATATTTATCGATTAGAATCGTACAAGTCGTCAATTGCACTGTATTTAGCGTGTTTAAGGGTGCGATTATAAAGTATGTTAAGTGTTCCGTTTTCCAATCAGCCTTTACGGAAGTGAGGATATTATCGTTGTTGATTAATGCCGATGGATAATTGCCATTTTGCTCACGAAGCGAGGCTTGCCAATGTGCTAGGAACAGTGTGATAAGTGTTGAACAGCTCAACGATTTATATATAGGGTTAAGGAATCATAAATGGTTGCTATTATTTTATGTAGTGTTAGAAGTGAATCCTATATAAAATATTGTCTTCTAATAGTTATATTTTAAGTATTTTACTACTGTAGTACCTACTCGCCTTACCTATTGTTGTACTATGAACATTCCAGTCATGATTAATATATTAAATTCATTGTGATTCCAGTATCAGTATATTTTAAATCTATCAGTATTTCAACGGTATACTTATGGCATAATAACTTAATAAAACAACAAATCAATGATGTGTAAAGGTATGTACGACGTACGAAAGTGCCTCACATAATTAATTAGAAATATATTGTGTTAAACAAATAGCATAATTGCGTATTACAATGCGAGTTATTTAATAAACTCTAAATGAATGTTATAATATAATTTAATAAAATTCATAATATATACGTAATATATTTCTCTTAAAACTGATTGGGTATTATTTAAATTTCGAGTGATATTACAAAAAAACGTAACTGCGATAAATGCCTTATTAAGCCAGATTAGATTCATTATTTTGTTGATCGGACCACTCGAAAGCAATAAAAACTAAAATAGCATTCATTAAAACTATTACAAATGTTTCAAAAAAAAAAAAATGTAATTATACTACGAACAATTGTATTTGATCCCTTTCAGTCTTATTTATTGATGTGAGAAAATTTTTTTTTCTTCATATATTATAAATTTTAAATAAAATATTATAAATTAGATTTATTGATATATTGTGTACAAAGTGCATCATCGACATTATCACTATTCGTCACCCATTCCATTGAATTTTTATAATATTATACATGTCGTGTCTTCTAGAAAGGTTGCGGTAAGTAATCTAAAGTTGTGAAAAATAAGCTTTGTTCGAATAGACCTATGAAAGACTGGTTTTCTTGTAGTAATCATTTGTTGTTATGTCGTGCGCGTGCGAATATTATGTCATTTTTTTATCGTGTGAGAAGTAAATTCCATATTAAAGTAAAAAAAAAACGATTTGAAAATTCCAATATTTGTCTTTAAAATGAAACAGCCTAGTTCTATACAGTTGACTTGAAAGTAATTGACATTTATTCATCTTTTTAATAATGGTGATGTTTATTGCATTTATTTATGGTTAAAAGTGTTCCGAATTGCAGCTAAATTAGTTGCATGTTTATTTAAAATAATTTGTTTTATAGTATTAAAAGCATTTAATTTTTGATTATTTTCAAAGATCACTGTACAATTGTCCGAAAATCATACAGACATTTTTTTAAATACATTCCAAGTTGGCCCGCCATTTAGTCAAAAAAAATTGGGTCTTGTTTTTTTTCCTCGTAATTTCCAGAATATTGTGCACGCGTATCGACTTTTCGTCCAAGTAATATAACAGCTGTTTGTTGATAGAGTGAGGGGGCCACGGCTTAGAGCTGTTACTTCGTCTTGATTTCTGTACATCACAATAACGTATTTTATTTTTATTTTAATACATTTTAAGTCATTAATTCTCTCTACAAAGTAGAAGCGGCTGAACGTTCTAATCTAAAGTGTTGATGAGAGAATGTGTTTCTGATAGATTTGTAAAGTACAGTCAGGTCTATATTATGTTAAAACTTTTCTTTTGTAAATTTTTGAATATAAAAAAAAATAATAAGTCAGTAACCTTGGACAAAAGTAATGGGCATTTTTTTTATGCTAGTGCTATTTTCTGCTTTTTTGAACCACTAATTAATAAGTAAAAAGTGCAAAAATAGACGACACAAATAATTCATTTGCGTTTTACATGTCACCCATTTTTTTCAACTCTAACAAGAGGATTTATACATAACTAGCGGCCGCCCGCGACTTCGTCTGCGTGGAAAGATTTTTTACTATCCCTCGGGAACAATACTGTTTTTTCGGGATGAATAGTACCCTATGTCCTTCTCTGTACCCCTGACAACGTGTATGCAAAATTTCATGATGATTGGTTCAGTAGTTAAGACGTGAAGGCGTAACAAACAAACAAACAAACAAACGGACTTTCGCATTTATAATATTAGTAAGGATTTGTAAAGTATAGTTTATAGCAGTGGTTTCCAATTATTTTATTCTACGCGCCCCTCCAAATAGACCTCAGACTCGAGTACCCCTTATTGAAGAAATGATAGTCACAAAATAAATTGATATCTTAGTTATGAGATATCGAGGTTGCATCAAGGGGTTCAATCTCGCGTACCCCTATGGGTGCGTGTACGACAAATTGGGAAACACTGGATTATAATGTTGATAAACAAAGGTGATCATTACATTTGTCCAAGATTGTATGACGAAACGAGATGAGCCCCAGCGTTATTGCAATGTACGGATAATTCAGAGTGCCTTTTCCTAAATACTCAATTCGTGCCAACTCAGTCTGATAAGACTTAGGACTTGTAGATAAGATAATTTGCAACTATTGAAGGTAAACTAAATTCATCTATTGCTAGGTTTTGTTTTAAACGAAAATAATATTTAGCTAAGATCTTTCAGGCCTACAATTTTGGAATGCAATTCATTGTTTTTACTCGGAGCTGGTATTGGCAAACCTGATTAAAAATGATAGATATCAAACGCGTACGTTACTAATGGTAGGTATTTTCACACCTACCTGATTTCCCGGCGTTTCGGCCAAGTTGCATCGGCCGTGGTCACAAGCTGACTAGGTCAGCTTACGCGTTTAATACCTGTCATTTTTAATTAAGTACAATGCAACGCGAAAATTTCAAAGTGTATATTGGCAAATCTATTTTGAAATTCTTTACAATTTTACAGCCAATCTTCATTCACTTTGAATTTAAGATGCAAATGGAAAAAGGCCGATCTTATATGATTATACAGGGTGTCCCAAAACTTTGCAATACGAAGGGAAAGTACAGTAAACGGCAAGCTGGGCTTCCACAAAGTGTCAAATTTTCTGAATCAATTGAAACTGAAAAACAAGAAGTTTAAGGTTCATAATTCATTGGAGATTTGTGACAATTTTGTATAGCTTGATGTGCTGCTGACTGTACCTTAAATATTGAAGGTAGAAAATTTTACTGGAAGAAGACTTCCTTTTAATTTTAAAAATAACTGAATCTGCATTCAAAGATTTCTGAGGAACCCACCATAAAATGAAAAAAAACCGATCCAAAGAGTTACTCATCAGGATTTTATTTTTTCTTTAATATCACAGCATCTTAAAGGAAGTCCATGAAATTTAACATTTAAATTTTCATTATTACGTAGTGTAACATAACATATGCGATTTTTTTTAAATCTTTGAATGTAATCTAATTACTTTTTAAAAACAAAATGAAGTCTTTCAACAAGTTTCCTATCTTCGATATTTAAAGATATTTTTCCTCCGTGTGGCAAAGTTTTGGGATATACAAGATACATGTAGCAAAAGATGGAATTTTAGTTCTAAAATTACCTGCTTGCATCGAGTCCGTGGAGACTTTTATCATGATAACTCTTTACTTAGAGGCTTATTGAAATTAAATTAATTAAACTGCGTGTTTCTTGTTTTCTATAATTATAATGTTGTAACTTTTTTTTTAAATTAAGAGCCGTATACATTTTGCCGCTGACTGTCGCTCGCTCGCTCGCACATTTTATGTTTTTTCAAGATTTCTTAAAACTGAGTGCGTAATTTAAAAATGTGTCACTTTTCGCTATACAACGTGTAACAAAAAGGGGGTATCAACCCGAAAGGAGGTCAATGTATTACATTAGTAAACACAGGTTTTAAACGCGTTTTTAACTAACCTTTTCCCGTTTTGTTTTAAAGGGAAAAGGTTAGTTAAAAACGCGTTTAAAACCTGTGTTTACTAATGTAATAAAATGCAACGCGAAAGTTTAAAAGAGGTCAATGTACTCGTGAATTTGAACACCTTCCAGCAGAAAAAAAATTGAAATCGAAAAAAAAATTTTGGGTCTCCATAGAAAATTTGAATTTTCTTCCAACATTTTGTATGGAGAGTTCAAAAAATTTTATTTTATTTGAATTTTTTTTCCTGCTCGAATGTATTCAATTTCACGAGTACATTGAGCTCCTTTCGGGTTGATACCCCCTTTCTGTTACACGTTGTATGAAATTACGGACATTTCAACATATATTTCAGTTTCGAATTGCTTAAGTACAAACAGTTATCGTTTTGCCAGTTCCAATAACCGTTAGAAACAACAACTTTTTGTACTTTCGCAACAGAAAACTGAAATATACTTTAAAATTGCGAAAAGTGGCCGAGACACATTTTTCAATTACGCAATCAGATTTAAGGAATCTTGAACAAACATTAAATGTGCGAGCGAGAGAGCGACAGTCAGCGGCAAAATGTGTACGGGCTCTTAGCTCCTTAGACAATTTTGTTAAAAATATAAACAATAATGTTCTTATATCAAAGAAATCCAGTGTTCATCGATTTGACGGTAGGAATTTGTTTTATCATCACTTAATTGTTGTGATGATTCTTTGGAATTATATACGTACTGTCACCTAGATACTCGTAATACCTATCGTTAGTTCCCATCCACTAGTGAAATCATTCGTCCATATCATAGTCATTAGTGTAGCTATATTACTCGGAAATATATATTATTGTGCGTACTTAAAAAGTACTTAATCCTATGTATATTAAGATATGTACACTTGATGTGAAACTTAATATTATATGTACATTATTTATTTTTAATTGAATTAAAAGGAAGTATTCACCAAGAGGACAATATGAGTAAACAAATTATATTTCTACAGTACTTTTATTACCTTTGAAAATTAATGTAGATAAAATACAGCTCTTTGCTTTTTGACATACTTTTAATAATACAAATGTTTAAACTTATTGTAGAAATAAAATATTCTTCTACGGAATACTTCTTCACAATGCTATTTTATAAGCAATACTAAATGGCCTTATAGAAAAGAACAATATACCAAATCTGTTTTTTGTTACAGTATTTTACAAAAGAGTTTGTCAGTTTACCATTTGTGTTTGATATTTTATTCCTTAATGTGACAAACGTCGGGGATAGAAAATATGCGTAATTTGTCATAATTGTCAAAAATGACAAAAGTAGCCAATTTACGATATCGCGAGCAGTGCACGCAGGGACGTGATTATTATACAGTTATAATTATACAGGCGGAAGTCAGAAGTTATTGGAAACCTTTAATCGAACAATCATAATTTTAGGACAGAAATGTCTTAAATCACTGTGATCAAAAAGTGAAAAAAATCATATACCCTTCGTTTTTTTGCTTCGCCGTAGTCGGGTAATAAACATAAAAAATCACAAGATGTGTTGATTTTTGCGTGAAAATCACAACTTGTGTGAAAAGCCATGTGAAATGAACATAAATAAATCGCTAGATGTGTGATCTTTTGATATTTATTTCACCTTGAATTTTGATCACTTTGATTTAAGAAATATTCGTCCCAAAGTTGTCAAATTTGTGTTTAGATTTTTAGTTCAAAAGATTGCTAATTACTTTTCGATTTCATAATAATATGACCTCCCCCTATGTGTAGTTTAAATACACAAGTAAGGTACTTGTGGTATATCCGCAGATTTGCACTATACCCGACGAAATATTAAGTGTTACTTAAGTCATGAAGTGTCGAAGATAAAGAGATGCAATTAAATATGCAACGTGTTACAAAAAACAACCTAAAGCCGAATATGGTAGATAGGGACCATCCAACTGAACAACTTTTACTATGGGACAAATTCTAAAATCGCGAAAAAATAATCTGCTGTTTCATACAAAAATTAATAACGAAAATATCAAAATGTATGAAACGGGTGTTTTTTTGCGATTGTAGAGTAGGTCCCATATTAAAATTGTTCAGTTTGATAGTCCCTACCTACCATATTCGGCATTTGGGGTTTTTTTTGTAAAACGTCGTATAGCGCGACATAATATTACGATGTTAATCTAAAGGGGTGTATTATACAAAATTCTGACAATAGCACTTTTATGAGCACTTGTTAATTTCGAAAAATACTCATAAATACAGCATCAAATAGGTTGAAATAACTAATACGTTTATATTAATTCGACAATAAGTGTAAAGGTTATCATAAAAGTAACATTTTTATATAAACTTTTCTTCTGTCATTGATAAATGTTAGAATTCCGAATAAATGTTAGTATTGTCAACTACGTTTAGACTAGTAAACATTAAAAAAAAATCTAAAATTATATTTGTTTTGAAACATCTTGTAAGTAGATACAAAACTTACAAAAACATTAAATGTTGTTCAGAACAAAATGAGTTAAGGCAATAAAGAAATATTACCAAGTAACAATATGATAAAAAACAAAGTAACATAAATGCAATTTAGTAGTACTATCATAAAAGTCACAAGTCGTGTAAAACGCCCAGTGTTCTTTCTTATAAAAGTAATAGTCGCGTAAACGTTTTCATTAAAATTTTACCCCTTTGTATTACTTAACTAGTAAGTATTTAAAATCTTGTAGTTTTTTACACACATATTTTGCTAGTTTTTTGATACACTTGTAGCAAAGACATGGAATCGCCTTAGATCTTCGTGTTGAATGAAGGTATTTGAACACATAACAATTTTCTATTATTCCGAAATGCTAATAATTGAGCAGGCTCAACATAAAATGAAGTATTTTACTAATGTATTTTTAGGTCATCTGTTTTAGAAATACCTTTTTCTCAAGACGAAATACAAAATCGAGACAATTTTTGCAGTCATTTCTTGTGAAAAGGATTTCCGCCTAAAATTTAATGATATTCGTGCGCTTCTATAATAAATGGAAGAACTAAGTGGTAGATTTGTGTAGATAAAACCAATAACACTAATTAGAGAAACCTTGCCAGTCTTGCCTTCTGTCTGACCATTTCGCCATATCCTAAAATGTTAAAATATGTAGCTATCGATTACAACATGAAACTTGAAATAATCAAAATGTAAAGAATGATTAGGATCAGCTAAACTGTACAGTATTTTTTAAATATATTGCCTTACTATTTGATTAATTTAATTATGTACAAAAAACGGCAACTTCACTCGAAAGTGTATGGCAAAGAGTAAATTTTACTGATTAAAATACATTGTATCGCAAGCACTCTTGAATTTGGTCACTTCTGGTGTGCATAGTTAATTTAATCGTATTTACATTAATCAAACTGTTCCCCTAGCACGAATATCTATAGAAAAAAATGCGCGTACAAGTAGGTACTCGATAGAGTAATTGTCTATGAAAAATTTCATTTCGCTTTTCGTCGGTAGATGGCGCTGTACAAATTTCCCATACACAATTGTTGCTCTATAGATTTATTACGCGCGTTTTTTTTCGATAGATGTTGGTGCTACGGGTATGGCCTTACTAACTGGAAATTTCTGCCGAATTTACTTCCTAAAGGAAGAAAACGTCCCGCTAGAGCAGCTGTTTATTCACAAATAGGACTTGGTAACTTAAGGTTGAAAAAATGATTAGAAAAATAAATACGTAATGACAGGAAAAGTTGCCACCGACCCTTATAATCAGTTTATTACGGTCCTCAACTATAATCGCCACGATCGTCGTGCGAGTAACGCCACAATCACCAATGGTGCGTATTCCCTTTGCATAAGGGTGCTCGCCGGTAATTTTCTATAAAGAACAAGTCCAGTAAGTTGAACCTAACTGCGAGAACTCTCAAGTGATATTTTAATACTGTACCGTTCTATTAGTACTGTACCGACAAATAAAAAATACTGTACCGTTCAATATGCTATAGCAAAAGTGTTAAAACACCTCCCTGCTGTAGTCACAAAATAGAGTTGCTTAGTACTACGCGCACTCGAGCAATGAACACACACAAAGACGGCTCTAACCAATTTTGAGATTGAGCTATTCGCATAAGAATAAATAAAACTGACTGGAATGGACTCTTCTTTGACCGAGTCCCAAATGCCGACATTTATTTAACTATTTCCCCCTTCACGTCGCTACGCCCTGCTGTCGCCCAGGCGTGTTGCCAGGGTTGCTTACCAGTGGCGAGGGGTGAAATTATGGCGAAGGTAAGCCGAGCTCCAAAAATTTTATGATCTGCATAGTGGATTATTGGGATGGGATTCCTAAAAGGTAAGCCGGTGGGAATCCGCTTGTATGGACCCTTCACCACTGTTGCTTACTATTAAATATTGTTTACGTTTAAAGATAATATCGCTAAAATATGAGATTTTCTTTAGTTTGAAATCATTATTTTATTCTAGTTAGATCTACAAAAATAAAATATTCACTTTTTCTGGGTATGTACTTAAGAATCTACTCCTAAGTTTGTATAAATAAAGTAAATAAACATTTAGTATGGAAATTAAATTTTGAACAAAAATCTAGGTACTTCTAAAATATCTTAATCCTCTTCCTGTTTCGTTATATTTCATCACGTAACTAAATCATAGAATAGATACGCAATAGTATTGTATAAAGCTGGGTATGACTGCTTCTCTATTTATTATACTTTAAGGCGGTTGTATGACCGAAAGTGGCGCACTCAGAGGTTATTTAATAAGTTATTAATAGAAAAAGATTTCAATAATGTTTTACGTGTAGTTTTTACGGAACACAAAAACAGGCAAACGCGCGTGCGGCGACGCCAGTTTTGATAGCCCGGCTGAGTATCCCGTTTAATGTGTAGGCTAATATCGTGACCATGAGCCCGTTCGGAGCGGGAGTGTTCGTTCTAGTCAGTTTTATTTATTCTTATGCTATTCGCCTGAAATTCCGGTTTGTCTGTGTCGGTGAGAAAGGTGTCTAAGTGTGCGTTGCTCGAGTGCATGTAGTACTAAGCTTAACTCATGTAGTCTCTTTTTTGTGCTGTAGTGTACTCCCACATAACAAGGTTGTTCTTTAAGTATTACGTGTAAGATTATACCATACGACAGCTGAGCTTCTTAGTTTTAAGCATATCAAAAACCCCAGGTTTATATCAATAAATTATTGCAAAATATAATCTGTATGATTCTAAACTGTCACGTTTACGCACTTTCCATTTTATAGTGTGTTATAAAAGTTGCTCAAAGGTTATAAATATTGTGTTTAATAACTTTTACGTGACAATTGCAGTACAACCTTGTAAAATGCAGATAATAAAATGCTAAAAATGGAAATGCGACATTGTAAATATTAATCTATAAATTCGTGCCCCATGTGATCTAATGTGTAGGCAATTTGTGACTTGAGGTTGTTTAATAGGCCACAACACTTGGTGTATAAAATTAATAATTATTTTATAATTCGGGTGTTTAACGCTACTGTCCAAAGTTAGTATAATTATTATTCTGTAATTTTTATTACCACTGCTGTCGGTGCAAAAAAACATGATGTGTATTCAATGTCTATTAATTTCACCCAAACTTATATTAAGGATTTGTATTTTGAAGGTATTTTGCGAATTATTCTAAAAGCCGATACAATGCAACATGTATGTACTTAACTTACTTTGATATACTCGTAAGATTGTTTTTTATTTACATGAAATGTAGTTAATTCTGCACTTTGGTACAGTAGTGTATAAAACTGTTTATTGAATTGTAAAAAATAAAGTCGTTTGATTAAATCTTATTTGGTTTTTCATTTCCTTTTATTAGCATGCCTTGTCATTTTATAGGTAAGTAATAGTAAGCTGTAGCTTAAAAATAGGATATTAAGTTTTCTAGATGCGTATGTTAGGTAGTAGCTAGGTACTGTAGTACTATTTTAAAATCTTAGTTCTTTTGCACTGAAATGTTATTACTACGTATGGAATCGACCTCGCAGCCCCGATTTTTGCTCCATGAGTTGAGGCCAACTGGCCTCAACTCATTTAGTCACTCGCCAACACTGACCGCGAACGCACGGTGCAATAGTGGTGATAAAAATGCCGATCTGTGTATTGAAGACGTGTAAAAATTGTTCCACTTCGAAGCAAAAAAATAGTGGAGTGACTTATCATCGGTATGTAAACAAAACATCAACATAAACCAACCAAAACTATTTTTTATACATTATTTCTACTGACCCGACATTTTGTATGAAAATCATAGATTATGTAAAGTGAACCATACAGATTGTATACGTAGGTACTAAACTAGGATAGGTGAACTAATAGCACAGTTTTACAATATTGTACCTTTATTATTCTATACCGTTAAGAAGCGCCTATGATGTAGGACGACACCGCCGCCACCTTGTAGGTACTTAACTTACGCTGTCATGTCAGTCGAAAAATATGTTTAGGAGTTTGTCAAAAAAGAAATAAATTAAAAGTGATTATTAATCTTAAGTCCCTGCTATATTTTACTGTCGAGGCACATCGGTGCGTACACGGAACAACTGTGCTCCATTGCCGCAATTACTCAATACTCATCCCGCTCAAGTGGCGAGGCAGGCGAGGCTAATAGCGAGTTTGAATGTGTATGTCACGGCTAATACCCGAAGTGCGGCTAAACCTAGTTTTAGCCGGCTAAAGCTAGGTGTAGCCGATAGCTGTTGGCTAAAACTAGGTGAAACGATTTGCTTTACCCCTGTAGGTCCCGAATATAGGTTAGAAATTTAAGGCGAGCGCGAAGCGCAGCGTAGCGTGAGCCTTAAATTTCGAGGTTATTTTTTTTTAACAAACAACAGAAATAACTTTTTTAAGAGTAAATCGGCTACACCTAGTTTTAGCCAACAGCTATCGGCTACACCTAGCTTTAGCCGGCTAAAACTAGGTTTAGCCGCACTTCGGGCATTAGCCGTAACATGTACATTACACTTAGCACGAATATCTATCTAGAAAAAAAAAACGCGCGTAGAAGTGCTCGATAGAGTATGAGAAAGGAGAGTGGGAAAATTTGTATGGGAAGTGGTCTATGAACCAATAGCGACACTGTTGTTGTATTTATGTAGGTATACCTCAACTACACCCTTGTGCAAAGCGGCATCAAAATCTGATTTGGCAGTTTGGAAAAAAAAAATTCAACACATGTTTTTGTTACATTTTTTGTTTGAGAAATACTTAATTCGGCTATTTTAGCACAGCGCTATGACTGTATTATACCTACATCAGTAGTAAGTTTTGGCATCGTCGTCGGTGGCAGGGTTGGAAAAAAACACGATTTTTTTTGCAAAAAAAACGTTAGATAGTGCCTTATCTTCTCTTTTGAATTTCAATTTTATAAGATTAAATTGCAATTATGGATTTTTATTTCAATTCGTTTTTTTTAATGCTATGACAGAGTAATTATTATAAGCAGCAGATATAGCAAAGTATTGTATAAAATCGTATTTATAATTATGATATCAACTAGAACTAGCACTTGTGAGCTTCCCGCGATTTCCGGACAAAGATCTGGGTCAGTAAATATTTTTCCATGTTTCCATAGTAATATTTTTTCTTATAAAAAAATCTTTTCGACGATACCTAATGATTGTTATTACTGCGGGTACTAAATGCCCACCCTCCTTTTTTATTTTTCGGGTAAGTATTAACATGCACCTATTACCTAATTGAATTGCGTTTTTATTATAATTTTATGCAATATTATTAAACAAGTAGGTATATCCTTATCATTATGTAGAATGTGTCACATCTGTGTGCATGCTACTTTTTCTTTGACAACTCGCGCTTGCGCTGTGCGTGCGTGGCCGCCATCTTTGCAATCGCTGCGAGAATTTGTGCCGTAGATCTGTCGCTTCTATACGTAGTAATAACATTTCAGTGTTCTTTTGTAGGTTGGACTGGGACTACTCATAATGTCAGGTCAACATGAATAATGACAATTTCGTGTCTAATCAAATCGAGCAATGTGATAGATGGCACAGTATACATAAATTTGTGATTGCTACGTGTTTTTTTAGCAAGAATCTAGCCTGGAATTGTGTTGACCATATTTAGTAAATCTTAACTCGAAACTGGATAGTAAAATATACGAATTGTTTTATACCATAAGTACATTTATTAAAAATTGTTTAAAAAAACAAAAAACCGACTTCAAAAAACCTACCTCTAAAAAGCAAGAAATAATATTCGTAATAATAAAAACACGTCTATTGAAGTCGGGTGGAGCTGGAGTACAAATTTCTTTTTTTTATTCTAAAAGCCCCACCCGACTTCAACAGACGTGTTTTTATTATTACGAATATTATTTCTTGCTTTTTAGAGGTAGGTTTTTTGAAGTCGGTTTTTTGTTTTTTAAACAATTTTTTATTTTTTAATTTTTGTGTAGGTACCTACCTTTTGTATTAAGTAGTGTAGGTATATTATTTAGGTAGAAAAATCGGCTCAGCCAAACGTGAGTTAATCGCGGAGAAACATACATACATGCGGGTCAAACTACGAACCTCCTTTTTTAAGTCGGCTAAAGAACTACACTTAAGATATCCCTTTTCAAACAAAAAAATAATTATCTTATTCAGTTCATAAACAAAGAAGTTATACGACTGATCATCGAGGTAGTTCACACAAAAATCATACTATTTTCGTGCTTTTTTCAAAATTACTTGAAAAGTACTGAACCGATTTCAAAATTTTAAAAAATGGGACCAACTTGGACGTGCCGGACTACAGCTGCGCCACAAAAAAAAAGTTGGAAATCTGACATTTTGACTATGCCATGATGAAGTCTATAGTTTGTCGGAGTTTGTCGCCAAAAACCAGAGTTTGTCGGTCTTCCGTTTAGGAGATACATGTGGCTCAGCTGTAGAGACGTCTCTACAGCTGCGCCACACAGATCTCGAAAACGGAAGGTCGTAGCGAAAATCTGATTACCTACTTGTATGTATAGCCGTTAGTTTGTCGGAGTTTGTCGCATAAAAACCAGAGTTTGTCGGTCTTGCGTTTAGGAGATACGTGTGGCGCAGCTGTAGAGACGTCTCTACAGCTGAGCCACACAGATCTCGAAAACGGAAGGTCGTAACAGAAATCTGATTACTCGTGTGTATAGCCGGTAGTTTGTCGGAGTTTGTCACCAAGAACCAGTTTGTCGGTCTTGCGTTTAGGAGATATGTGAGGATACGCTGTGGAGACCTTTCTACCTGGATCTTGAGAACGGAAGGTCGTAGCGATAATCTGATTAGTCATATCTATAGTCGGTAGTTCGACCGAGTTTGTCGCCAAATATCAGAGTTTGTCGGTCTTGCGTTTAGGAGATATGTGAGATTTTCGCTACGACCTTCCGTTCTCGAGATCCAGGTAGAAATATCTCTATAGCATATCCCCACATATCTTCTAAACGTAAGATTGACAAACTCTGATTTTTGGTGACAAACTCCGACAAATTAATGGCTACACACTCGAGTTATCAGATTTTTGCTACGACTTTCCGTTCTCAAGATCCAGGTAGAAAGGTCTCCACAGCGTATCCTCACATATCTCCTAAACGCAAGACCGACAAACTCTGGTTCTTGGTGACAAACTCCGACAAACTACCGGCTACATACACGAGTAATCAGATTTCTGTTACGACCTTCCGTTTTCGAGATCTGTGTGGCTCAGCTGTAGAGACGTCTCTACAGCTGCGCCACACGTATCTCCTAAACGCAAGACCGACAAACTCTGGTTTTTGTGCGACAAACTCCGACAAACTAACGGCTATACATACAAGTAATCAGATTTTCGCTACGACCTTCCGTTTTCGAGATCTGTGTGGCGCAGCTGTAGAGACGTCTCTACAGCTGAGCCACATGTATCTCCTAAACGGAAAACCGACAAACTCTGGTTTTTGGCGAAAAACTCCGACAAACTATAGACTTCATCATGGCATAGTCAAAAAGTCAGATTTCCAACTTTTTTTTTTGTGGCACAGCTGTAGTCCGGCACGTCCAACTTGGGAGTTTACCTAATGTAATAACGTTTGAATCATTTCAATCGGTTCAGCCGTCTTCGAGTAATCGGTGTACATATAAAAAAACAAAAAAAAAAAACGGGTCGAATTGAGTACCTCCCTCCTTTTGAAGTCGGTAAAAATGAGTTAACAGTGCAACAATGTACCTACGGTCAACGGCACGCTGGGCTTCCACAATGTGTCAAATTTCTTCAATCATTTTCAAACTTTAAGTGGAGCAATTTAAGGTTCAAAATTCGTTATAGGTAAATTTTTGACAGTTTTGTATAGCTTGATACTGACTGCACCTAGGCTTCGTACCTACTATCGACAAAAGCTCAAAATAGCTTGCACCACGTCGCGTCGTCTAGTCGTCGTCTTGCACGTTTGGTTCATGCAGGGGCGATATGCGCGCACACGATTTTTTCTGCAAAGTGGTAAAGCACGAGTTTCCGATCTCATGTAGGCGTAGGTACTTACTATTGACAACACACTCCTAAGGTTAAAATTGCACGTGTATCGTGCGAACATGCGCGTGCACACGTTTTTTTTCTGCTAAGTGATAAATAAAGCACGTGACGTGAGTTGCCGATCGTACGTAACGTAGGTACCTTGCTAACGCAAGTCAAAAATACGTTTGCGAATATAACTCCCTACTTAATCCTTCACCTAAATAACAGTAATAGATAAACTTTCATGGCGTAACCAGGAAGTGAAGATAATGGTGTCGCTGAAACTTTGTGCTGAAGCTCTACCTACAAATGTAGAAAATGTTTACTTATCCACGTTTTTCGTTATGAAACGATTAGGTAATAGTAGGTAGATATAAGTAGGTACTCATTGTAAAAACAATTTACTTTGTAGATTCTTTCCCCCGATTCCGGCCGACGCGGCGGGCTGACTCATGCGGGTGATCGATACGGTGTGACGTCAGCAGACAATCGCGTAGACAAGGTTACCTACGTCACATCACACCGAGTACGCTAATTTTATGGACTTTGTTGAGCACATACAGACACTGTGTCGATCCAGTTGTACCTATTAATTCGAAAATGAGGAGATTCCGAAACTGTGCTCCGAAGGTAAGTGGGAAAGATGTAAACTATCTAAAAATATTGAAGAAAAAGGAGAGATTTAAAATTATAAAATGTGTTGGTAGAGTAAATTTAAGAAATAAAACTTTTACAAAAACAGTTAATTTCAGATGGGTAGCTACATATTATTATTTCAGACGGTCCAGTGCAGATTGCAGCTGGACGTTTCTGGATTGACGATCATGGGCATTATAAAAACACAGGCTTATCTAAAAACTCTACATGAAGAGTGTGCATTACAATCTGCTGTGTGTCCATAGTTGGAAAACGCAGGCATGGTATGGTTTGTAAGTCAATGTCGCAGTGACAGACGCAGAACTTGACAGACCGGCCCAGCGGCAGTGCTAGAGTGCTATCATATTCATACAGCAGTGCTAGCCAGGCCGCCAATGCGACTTGACGCGTCGCGGCAACACTCCTCAAAACACGCGGTTCGCACGAACAAATAAACAAAACCAAATCTTTGCATGCTGAGGTTAATCAGACAGTTCTGCAATATGAAACCACCGGTAAACGTAAGTAGATTTTTTTATTACAACTTATCGAACTTTCTCGGAGTCAATTTTACCTGATGCAATATATGGGTTGATGGCAATTACTGGGTCTCTGTCTCAGAAATCATAAGAACAATGTTGTCATCGTCCTGATTTAAATTTACTGGGTTTCTTTAAAAAGGCTTAAACAGGGCTAGTCAAATTAAGAACTTTTCAAAGATGTCGTTTTTCATTAATTAGCTCTAATTTTTTGTTTAAAATAAACTAATGTGCTTTTAACACTAGTCGAAAAACTGATAAGTACTTACTGATAATATTGAAGTAATAATACAAAAAAAAACGTAATGAGCCTATAACACCTGCTTCAGGTATGCCTAAAATAATTTGCATTAGCTTAATCTCAAACTATGAATATAAGTATTATCCTTGCTTCGTCCTGTTACTTGGTAAGTAGGTAGGTACCTATTTAAAATATTAAATAAGAAAAAAAGGAACACCTCCTTCAAAAACCTAAAAACAAAAACAGCTTCAAAATCAAATAACTCTAAAAAGCAAGAAATAATATTAAAATCACTAATACGCAAATCAATTTTAATAAAAAAACGTCTATTGAAATCAGGTGGGGCTGGATTGAGGACAATACTTTTTTTAAATTCTTAAATTCCCAACTTCATTATACATTTTTTTTCATTAAAACCGATATATGCATATTCGTGATTTTAATATTATTTCTTGCTTTTTAGAGATATTTGATTTTGAAGCTGTTTTTGTTTTTAGGTTTTTGAAGGTTTTTCTTGTTTTAAAAAAAGCTTTTCTTATTTTCAACTATTTTGTGGTAAGTATGTAAGCGTGTAATATTTTTTAACTTTATATATTTTCAAAATACCCTTGAATCAATATCCAAATTCTCGCTGTGTGTTTTGAAGGAGTTGTTGTGCCTTCGTAGTCCAAGAACGTCGCAGACCATAGCTCGGTTTGTTTTGGATTGTCATACCTAAACCTACCAATATCTCAAACACTGGATATTTTCAATGTCAATGAAATTAAAAGAACTAGGTACACTTAAGGTAGGTATCCCTTTCCCAACAAAAAAAAAACATCGGTTCATAAATAACAAAGTCGTCAAGGTAGTTTATCCAAAATCATAGTATTTTCAGAATTACTTGAAAACTACTGAACCGATTTGGAAAATAATTAAATATGGGACCATCTCGCAAGAAAACTCAATCAAACAAAAAAGAATCATCAAAATCGGTCGGTCTGTAAATGTCGAAGATACGCGCGAACAAAGATAAAAAAAAATATAAGTACAATCGAATTGAGAACCTCCTCCTTTTTTTGAAGTCGGTTAAAAACAGTCAATCGTTTATAATAACACTATACTGTCAGAAAAAACAACAACACTAGAACACAAACCAACGCAGCAACTTTGTGTCTGTTTGACCCAAGACAGCTCGAGTCTTCTCTTCTCGGTGAGCGTGATATTTCAAAGTTGTTTGAATCTTTAGGGAATCGGGACTCAAAGTCGGGATCACAGAACAAATCAACCAAAGACTAATCTAATAATCATCTCAATCTAATAATCAAAGACCTTGATCGAAGCAAAGACTGAAACAAATTAAAAGAAATAAAACATTGGCCTCAGCACTGAATTGATAAGTACACCTACTAACGTACGTCTAGTTTAGTAGGTAGGCACAAAAAATTCACTGTTCACTGTATGTTTCACCATTTTACACACTCTCTCTGCCATCTAGCTCTAATCTTTACACTCTACAATCCTACATTTTTAAACAAATGAAATTAACCCTCTTCTACATTCATTTACCGCAAAATGTATTTACTCGTGTCAAAAGATTTAGAATAAAAGGGGGATTGGAGTAGGGGGTTGATGAAGGGGAAGAGGGGATGGGGTTGGAGGAGGGGGAAGGCTAAGGCGGAGGGGAGGGGCATGGAGACCGCCTATAATCCCCCAATATTTTGTAATAAAATCGTGTTCTAAAAAGTACGAAACGAAAATATTCGAGTCCAAAATTCAAAAACAAACATTCCGACGAACTGAGAACCTCCTCCTTTTTTTGAAATCGGTTAATAAAAAGGATAACCGTAGTCGCGTGCCACTTTGTCCTAGACACGCACAACACGAACAAGAGACTAGAGATGGAGGTGGCATGCGATGCGACTCTTTTTATTGAATATCGGACTCGAATATTTTCTTGTTTCGTACTTTTTAGACCACGATTTGCCCGTAGTCGGGTTTTAGTTTTTTAAACTTCTTTTTTATTTTAAATATTTTGGGGTTGTAAATCGGGTGAAAGCAAGCAAAGCAACGGGCAAAAGCTATATATGTATTTGAAAAGTGGTCATAAAGCCCTTTCATTTGGTACCCAACTTAGTGTAGGAAATGAAGCGATCTTTGGTATGGAGACCCCAACATTAAATCCTCAGTCGATGAAACTTTGCAGGGATCTAATATATCTATGTAGTATGAACCAGAACCTACTATGTACAAAAATATCCAAAAACAAAACAAAAATATTTGGATAAGTACCTGAAAAACTTGTTTCATTTATGATACTTTATCATACTGTAAAGTTTCGTTTTGTCTACTGAGTATTTACTGTCGGGGTCTACTACCTTCCTTTCCTACACTAACACGGCATCATTAAAAAATATTTTTAGGGCACCATATTCAATTTAATGTGACATCACATAGCCTATAATCAGTGGACAATTAAGACGCTTCTAATGATTTGTCAAATTATGATAAGTAGTCTATAAGATACTATGTGAAAGATGAACATACTACATACATACAGTTCAAAATCATATACCCTCCGTTTTGGCTTCGCCGTAGTCGGGTAAATAGGGCACACCCGGCGAAGCGCCAGAAACAATGTCTTTTATTTTCTTAAACGTAGCTCATCAAAATTTATTATACGTTGGTCACTGAATTTCACACCAAATTTTTATTTTAAACTTAGGTAACTGACCACGGCTAAATTGCTGACCAACCATTTTGGCTGACCGAATACCTAGGTTTTTCTGCTTACCAAAATACCAATATTTTGCTAACCACACCTATACTTATTTTCTAGGTTTTTTTTTATGAGACATGCCATTATCCAACATTTTTAAGAGTGAATAAAAAACGACTTTCCGCCAGTTAAATACGTAACGGATGGATGATAATTCCTTCTCCCATTGAGCCATTAAGAGGGATGTCGACAATTTTATAGTCAGCAATAGATTGAGTTTGAAAAATCAAGTGTCTCCAATTGGCTCCCTTCACGAACGGAGATTGACTTCTAGATCTTGATGAGTTTTAGATTTTAAATTAAGGCCTGCAGGCTTAGCGAGACAAATCAGACAAGGATTTTGTCTACATTCAAATATAATTTTTTGACAAATACCTTCATTAGGATGTCATTTCAACGTAGACAAAAGCAAAACTCCTCAAGAGCTTATAGAACCATCGACAACCATTGACGAATTGATCTAGTCAGCGTAAATAGTCTGCCTGACCGAATAACTAGCAAAAATATGGAGGAAAATCTGCAAGATTTTATTTAAACTGTGTTAAACTAGGGATTTTTCATAATGATGAACTCAGAAAATGTAGAGATTTTAGAAAAGATGTATATTTTCAATATCTTTCAATACAAAAGCCAATTTCTTCAAAGCTAGCTAATATATAGTTTTGAAAGAGTACCTAGGCTTTTGTAGGAAGTAAAACAGTTTTTACTAACTACATAATTAGGCACTGAAATTATTATTTATATACCTATTTGTTATTTTTATGTTACACAACCCAATATCTTTTTTTTTCAACTTTTTGTGTTGGCAATTTGCGGCAAGAATGAGATAACTCCTTGACTAACTCGCCAAAATTACACCCTAGTGTTACATTTTTTCAGCTAAAGTTAGGTAATAATAACAGAATATAAAAATAGATATCACTATGACACAAGTCAATGTTATATTTTGAGACTTACCACCACGTGCTTGTGTTTGCGAATAAATATGTGTTTTTTTTTTGCAAAATGATGATGCAGAAAATATTGATTTGATAGAATAAAAAGTTCCATGAAGCAAAATGAAAAAAATAATAATTAGCGATGATTCGGAAAACATAATTTTGAAGAAGGAAATGCTCCATTTCGTGGTAGAGTTGTATTAACATTAAGTTGAGCAAAACGTCGTACCTAATTATAAGTTTTTGACAAAAGAATATAGGCGGTGACGGGGCGTTTTTCACTTCGATCATCTAGGTTTTTCAGCATATAAGACTTAAAATGGTGTTTATTCTTACAGTAATTTCAAAAGTTACAGAGATACATCTTATGTAAGAATACGAATATTCATTTACGCGTGCAGCGTGCTATTATTAGGAATTTAATTTTAATTAACCTACACATCGGTCATTAGCGACTCATTCTTGCATTAGTTTAATACAAAGATAATTAATTTTATCTATTTGTATGCCCTCGTGTACCACCAGCAGCGTAGTAAGATAACTTGCCTCGTAGTTTTGTTAAAATTATATTATAACCGTAACCTTTTACCTCTGCTAGCTTATCATGGCAAGACAGATATTTCATTGATCTATTGTTCATAATGTTTATCCGTGATAATCTTGCATTAATACACGTTTATGCTGCAGATAACGGGTTTAACTTTTGCTTATTATTACGTATATAAATTCAGAACTTATCGTACACACAAAGTAATTATATTACTAATAAGAAACATCCAATTTAACTGCGTCTAATTAATGTTTCAAGTTTCAACATAATAATGTAATTTTGTCATTTATGGACTAAAATATTGATTAAGTACCCAATTACTCAGTTTAATCATTATAAGCAATGCGTCTCTATTAAATTAAATTTATTTGTCATTGTTTATTGAATTAACTTTAGAGATAATACACAAACACATGTGAAGAATGACTCATTAGTACCTACGTTTATGAATTAGCACAATTTATTAAAACGCCACCGTAAATAAAGATAGGGTGTAATATTAACGTACACAGTAATTAATTATGAAACCAACATCCTAAAAAGTGTTGTAACTACTTACAATGTGTAACGAACTAAATATAAATATTTTTAAGCTGTGCAAATGTCTAGTCTCGCTTTGATTTTCTACTAGCTTTTATTTATTCCTCTTTGCTTGCCGTTTTAGTTGTCTTTCAGTGCTTTAAAATACCTACGCGAAATTTCCTGAAAAATAGGTGCGTACTTATTATTTATATAGGTACCCAACAATAATTCTTGCTTCCTTTTATTTTGAATAAATGTATTGTTTTTGTACCTCAGGGTGCTCTCCTACACGATGTGGAAATACCGACGAATAAAGCGACCTTCGGCATGGGGTGCTTCTGGTCGAATGACTCTTTGTTCGGCGCCACCCCGGGGGTGGTGCGCACGCGCGTCGGGTACGCCGGCGGCAGTACCAAAAGCCCACACTACAGGAACATGTAAGTTAACCTGGGACCTAGGAAATAAGCATTGGCTAACGACACGTCGATTTGATTCATCAGCTATAGCCAGGACCACTAATTATGAAACTGCATCATTTATCAACGCGCCGAGCGAGGTGCGCCGAGTGCCGAATGCACACGAAAGGAATACGACTCGATACGGCGCGTTTGTGTCCATGTGAATGCTTGCTTTTTTTTGGCCTGGAAAATGATATTTTTGTTTAGCTCCTTTATCCCAAACTTTTGTGGTTGGTTCAGAAACGTCGAATGGGAGAAAATTCCTCGTCCTCGTCGTGCATTCTTGATGGAGGAGTCATCGTGGTCATGATACCTTCTTCAGAAATGGACGCCCCTCGTGCTATTGTCCACCATTTATTTCTGATTGATGCATATTTCGTGAACCACTTTGTGAACACTCCGGGTGAAATTAGACTGGTGCAAACACTTGGCGAAAATGAAATAAATTCACTTGTTTTGACATTGCAACTTGTGCTGTCAACTCATCATCAAATTGCAAAATTATTCCGAGTATAATTTTCCTTTTTATAATTTGTTTTCTTACTAAAATTTTACTTTCATCACAGATAATATAATAAGTAGGTACTTATTTTACTAGTTTTCATTAAGTAGTTGTTTATGATCTAATTAAGGGAGGTCTTAATTAAGGGAGGTCTTAATTAAGGGGTACGTATCAAAATGTCTAAAGTTAGAATGTCTAAACTTAAAATGGCAAAGTTCATAATGTCAAAAATTTGAATGTCTAACGATTAAAATGTCGAAAGTTCAAAATGTCAAAAACGAAAATGTCAAACGGTCAGATAGTCCTAAATAAAAATGTCTAAGTTCAAATAAACAAAACTTAAAATGTCTAATAGTCCAAATACATTAATGACGTATAGAATTTACTTATGCCTTTCTTTCATGTAGGTACCTAATTAATTAGGTTAACCTTTGTGCACATCACCATAGCCACGCCGCTCCCTGATTCAGTAGCCGGTGCCAGTCACTGATTCAGTAGCCGGCGAACAAAATCCACCAATTGAGTTTGAAATAGTTTTTTTTCTGGCGCTTCGCCGGCCGCTGCCACGGCACGCTCGCTTCGCTCGCTCGGCTCGCGCGCTGAGTTCATGTCAACCTAACATGCTCGTCGCTACGCTCCTCGCACCTATCTCGTGACCTACGGTTTCTAAGTTCCAGTAGACTAGTTTAGACATTTATGGCAGCTAAATTTGCTATAAAACATTTCAGGCGAAGCCCAAAGACACATCTACATACTCAATTAACCTCAAAGAAGGCGATTCATTTTAAGATCCAACTCAATTGGCTTTGATAACTTTTTGAACATGACTGGAAATCTTAAAACCATTTCGAGGAATAAGCTTTCGGTACAGTGTCTACTAATTAAATTTAAAAATAAGTCTATATTTTTAAAGATATTTATAATATTCAATAAAAAGCTTTAACCTTCAAATGACCTTCATATGACGTCATCACATACAGATCTCCCAGCCATAATAAAAAAAAGAAAAAAGTGCAAAGACAATTTTGACAATGAACTTGGCATTAGGGATGGTGGAAGGTGGAAGTGAAAAAATATCGATATAGGTAATATTTCTCAGAAAAAAATGGGATGAAATGGGACGATGACTAAGTAATGGATTCTAATTTTAAGGTATTGTAAAACATAAAAAATAGCAAAATAAACCCCTACGCGAAATTTTGGCTCGATTTGACGAATTTTACGATGATTTTTAAGACTCAAAGTTGGAAAAAATCAAAATGCTCCAGTGACAAAATAGTGTCGACTATTAGAATCCATACGTAATTACCAAAAAAATGTTTTGGAAAAATTATTGTAAAAACATCTATCGATATATCAGCGTATTTAATATCGCCCGAAAAATATCGATGAACTTATCTCGTAATTTTTTCCACATCCCTACTATTAAATGTTTGTAAATAGAAATAAAGTATGCACATATTTTCACAATGTTTATTATGTTATCCTGCAAATTTATCAGTCCACAAGCAATCGTTACAATTTCATCCATGTAGCCTACATCCAAAATAGACACAATACATACAATACATTTCGCAATTTGGGTAGATTGGGCGTGTCAGTTTTTACAAAGTTTTTCAGCAGAGTTTCCACTGGTAAGCATTTTTATTATAATTTTACCACCTCAAAAATTATTGCGGCAAATTAAGAAGGTAGGCTAGAACCGTCACAACTGGATTAAATGAATAAAATAGAAGAAATATTAACTATAACTTATTTGTTTACAAACAGCCATAAAGTCATTATGACAGTTAATGACACTTGGCCTTTCTTTTTCTATAAGTAGATGGCAAAGGTTTTCTTCTTAAACTTTCATGCCACTAATGACGTCATTCCGGTTGACCATATCCGCTCGACAAATATATTTATAAAAAAATAAATACGGGACCAAATGTTAAAATATTCAAATTAGTTTCTTAAATTGGCCTAATCTGTAGTAAAAAAATATAAAAAAAATACCTTTTATTTTTTAACCAAAGCCAATTCAAATAAATCATTGTGAACTTAAGACTTAATGACCATTGATATTTTAACTCGTCAAGTATTTGATACTTTTGATACTTTGAATTTTGCTATTTTGAAGTTAGACATAATGATTTTTGACATTTTAAACTATTTGAATTTTAATTTTTGACATTTTGAACTTTGTCATTTTAAGTTTAGACATTCTAACTTTAGACATTCTGATACGTACCCTAATTAAGTCATAATGGCTGTTGAAGCAAACCAATTAATTTTAATAAAATCTATTCGTTTTCTTAGTAGATACCTATATTAGTACCTATCTATTTATAAAACTAGGTTCTGCTATCGATTTAACTACCCAACTAAAGTGTCAAGGTGGACCGTAGTTGTCCTGTCCGATCAATAAAATAACTCGATTGTTCGAAAGTCTTACTTACCAGCTAGAATAATATATTCTTCATAATAAATTATTATATGCACTGTTAAATGTTTTGGTAACGATAATAATCTATTATATATCAAATTATTAATATTATCATATTATCCTAACCTAAGTACCATGTGCAACAGCGTCGCTTAACCACTGCTAAGGTTAAAATCGCTTGCACGCCGCGCCCGCTGTCACATACGTTTAGTTCGTGCACGGCCGATACGCGCGCACACGAATTGGTTAAGCGACGCTGTTGCCCATAGTACATACCTACATTTTCTCAAAATTATAAAATGTACATTTCAGACAATAAAAAAGACACTATGGTTCCATTATCACGATAATTTGATTACATAAGTACATTTCTGTAGATACCTATTTTGAGATAAAGTTTTATCAAGACGTTCACAATGACTCTGCAAAACGGTGAAGAATTTTATCAAAGGTTATTTAACACAAGGTATTTAAGTAGGTAATTTTGCAAAAGCATTGTGTAATATCATTGGCATTATCATCGCTTGATTCCCACATATCCACGTAATTATTTAATTTTTTATCTTTAAGTAATTAATAATATAATATTATTGCAATACCATACTGCAGAAATCTCACAAGGTATGTAGCTAAATAAGAAATTATCTTTTCTTTAGCTCCTAGGTGCCATTTAAGTTTATTGATTGTAACTTTTAGCCATTATTCCGACGATTTGGGACTAAAATTATTCATGATTTCATGTGTTTAGGCACATACGTAAATTGTTTAATAAAGCCAAATGTTTACATAGGTACATACGTTCACAAGAGACTTCGGTCAGCCGTGACCGCGACCAAGGCAGTTGCAAAGGTGCCAAAATGTCGTCGGAATACCCAAAATTGAAATAAAAGATAGAAACGCGCGCCTTTTCATGCTACCTAGTTTGGTTTATTATTTGATTCTTTAGATTAGTAGCCGTAAAAAGTTTTAAATTTCAATAAAAGTACGACATACAAATTAGGCTAAGACTTTTTTTTTTGTTACTTCGCTACACGCTGCTGCTATGTGTGGCAAGGTTATGGCCGCGCAACGGGCAAGGCCAAGGTATTTGGACTGCGTATGTGCCTATGCGCAGCGCTGTTACATTACGCATTATATAACACTTTGTGTAATGATCTATTATCGTTACGGTGGCTTTATAGGCTGATAATGTCGTGTTATGACCTCATTTAAGTACATCTGGTAGAAAACTTGGAATTTTCTAAATATTTCATTCAATATAAGTATCTAACTTAGTGTAATAGTTTATGCGGACATGAGACCAAATAATCCTACTTGTTTGCTTAAATTATTTAATTAAAAGCATCTTCAGCCTTGCTTAAAATTACTCGTTGTGATAAAGAAACAAATACTTTTTGATGGTTTCCGTCACAGATAAAAATGAAATTGAGATAAATAATATAGTAAAACACTGTATTTATACTATTATGATAATGATAACTGTCTACACAAGACCCTACACAATCCTTTATAGAGTTCTTGTTAATTATGCTTAAATATAATTTAGGGTCAAATAAAACCCTTAACCGGTATCGGGTAGTGGCCCAGCGACGACAAAAAGACCGTTTAAGGTTAACATCATATACCAAATAGATGACGCTAATTTAATCATAGCGTGGTTTCCCAGGATTTTAGCTTTTACACAATATACAGGGTTATTTGTAAAACACCAACAACCTCGTAGGAGTAGATTACTAATTAACAAGAACATTTGTTCGACGACTTTTCCGAAAACAGACAAGAAAAATTCCACTTTTCATACAAAAGTCAATCTGCTGTTCGGAATTTCGGACATTTTGTATGAAAAGTGGATTATTTTTTGTCTGTTTTCGGAAAAGTCGTAGAACAAATGTTGTTGTATATGATGTTGGTACCTAATCTACTCCTGTGAGGTTGTTGGTGTTTAACAAATAACCCTATATTTTAGCGTCTCCTACAACTAACACCATTTCTTCATCTATGAAAAAGCGCTTTAAAATGCTGTCAGCATAGATGACGCTCCATCCGACAATCAATTGTATTCGGCACATACTTGTAGCAGGTATGTGCCGAATACAATTGTCATTTTTTATTTACAGTAATTTTTCAGAAAATAAATGTTTTTGTTAGGGGAAGATATGCAAAACCCTATGAAATAGTTTTATTTTTAGTGTGTTAGTCATGACAACGATGATACTCGTAGCCTAAAATTTCTGGGTTTGTGTTTATTTTTTTATGTTAATTTAATACTTTTTTTAATATTTCCTGATTTAGATTCTTTCAAATTATTACTATATTGACTTGCTTGGGTTGTTATCTAAAGGAATTTAGGAAATATACAGCTTTTGATTTCTGGGTCCAAATTGACCCACGATTCGAGTTAGATTGATTAAAACAGCGATTCCGGTTAAAGGTTCTAAAAATGTGATTGTAATTAAATGTATTATTAGGTAAGTAGTAAGTAATATGCTATGTTAATACCTAATTGATTTTTTTATTGTTTTTCAGTGGAGATCATACAGAAGTTATAGAACTAGATTTTGACCCAAAAACCGTCACATATGAAGAGCTCCTCGACTTATTTTGGGCAAACCACGAGTATGGACTGACCACAAAAATAAAGAGACAGGTAAATTATTTATACTTACTTACACAACTACCCAAAAAAGTTGTGTAATGTTTTATTTGATGTCGTCAGTTATCAATAATTGTTCAATAATTGAGATTCACTTACCTATATATGAACTTGTATTAAATTGGTCATTATTATTATTAGCTATTGCCAAAGTAGGTATTACTTTTATTTATTTTTGTTTTCTGGAGAACGCTTTTGCGACGAAGACATCTTAAATGTTCCCAAAGAGAACTTTCGAATTCTAAGCTATAAACAACATTTCAGCTTTACCACTACTAAGGCTAAAATCGCTTACACGCTACGGTCGTCACAAAAATTTAGTATTAGTTCGTGCAGGGGCGATACGCGCGCACACGATTTTTTCTGTAGTAGGTATGAACCTTTATACTAAAAAAAGTTGGGAGTTACAAGTCGTGATAAAGTTTGGCCACATGATAGAAACTGATCTGTAGGCTGTTTCAATATTGTTGTAATATTGAGCTGGGCCAAGCTATCCTTACATACAGTTCCATACGGCGGGCGGCGGGTTGAATAGCGCACTTTTCCCGGCTTCATTTTAAAAACTATAACAATTCAGATTTAGCTAATAGGTCAAATGTGGTATCATTTTCGGATACATCAATAACAAAGAACTTATTTCTGATATAAAAAAAAATCAATTTATTAAGCAGTTTCTGAAAAATTACACAATAACCAACATTTTTAAACTACATTTTTTAAGTTTAGGTATTGGCACTTTTTTCAGTATTTTCAAAAAACTACTTTAAAGAAGCGTTTTTCAGGTTAACTTGTTATATGCTTTTGTTATGTTAAATATTATGTTTATGTTTATTATGTTTATTATGTTATGTTAAAAAATGCATATTTTTGACTAGCTGTGTCTCCGCAAACAATGAACCTCAACTACTTGGGTTAGGCTAAAATTGTATAAAATATAGTTAGCATAACAAAAGCATAAAACAAATTAACCTGAAAAACGCTTCTTTAAAGTAGTTTTTTTGAAAATACTGAAACAAGTGCCAATACCTAAACTAAAAAAATGAATTTTAAAAATGTTGGTTATTGTGTAATTTTTCAGAAACTGCTTAATAAATTGAATTTTTTTTATATCAGAAATAAATTCTACGTTATTGATTTATCCGAAAATGATACCACATTTGACCTATTAGCTAAACCTGAATTGTTATAGTTTTTAGAATGGAGCCGGGAAAAGTGCGCTATTCAACCCGCCGCCGTATGGAACTGTATGTAAGGATAGTTTGGCCCAGCTCAATATTAGTTAGAAACAGCCTACAGATCAGTTTCTATCATGTGGCCAAACTTTATCACGTCTTGTAACTCCCAACTTTTTTTTTATAGAGGTTCATACCTACTACTGCAATGAGTTGCCGATCGTACCTTCTCTGGCAATAGACAAAATGGAGAAATGTTTTCATAAACACGGTGTATTTCATATAAGGCACGTTTCACTGCAAGCCGGGAAGATGTAAAAATATTTTACATAAATGTTTGTTGCACCAGGTGAAGTTTGTTCCACCAGGTGAAGTTTGTTCCACCATTTCGTTCAAAGTACTAAACCCGTATATATTTCCTCCGTTTTTCGATAATTTTTAAAAAATGTCTTTCAATATAATTGCAGTATATGTCCCTGATCCTATACCACGACGATGTGCAGCGTACAGCGGCGGAGGCATCCCACAAGGTGATGCTAGCGCGGTACGGACAGCTGCGCACCGAGATAGCGCCCGCGGGGACATTCTACCCCGCTGAAGAGTGAGTATACTGCAAATAAATAAATGTGATTACATATCCCTGATTCTATACCACGACGAAAAACAACGAGTGGCGGCGAAGGCGTCCCACAAGGTGATGCTGGCGCGCTACGGACAGCTGCGTACCGAGATAGCGCCCGCGGGGACATTCTACCCTGCTGAAGAGTGAGTATACCGCATATAAATAAATGTGACTACATGTCCCTGATTCTACACCACAATAAGGAACAATACGCGACGGCGGAGGCGTCCAACAAGGTGATGCTGGCGCGGTACGGACAGCTGCGCACCGAGATAGTGCCCGCGGGGACATTCTACCCCGCCGAAGAGTGAGTATACCGCAAATAAATAAATGTGATTACATATCCCTGATTCTACACCACGATAAGGAACAATACACGACGGCGGAGGCGTCCCACAAGGTGATGCTGGCGCGGTACGGACAGCTGCGCACCGAGATAGCGCCCGCGGGAACATTCTATCCCGTTGAAGAGTGAGTATACCGCATATAAATAAATGTGATTACATATCCCCGATTTTACACCACGATAAGGAACATACACGACGGCGGAGGCGTCCCACAAGGTGATGCTGGCGCGGTACGGACAGCTGGGCACCGAGATAGCGCCAGCGGGGACATTCTACCCCGTTGAAGAGTAAGTATACCGCTAGTAAATAAATTTGATTACATATCCCTGATTCTACACCACAATAAGGAACATACACGACGGCGGAGGCGTCCCACAAGGTGATGCTGGCGCGGTACGGACAGCTGCGCACCGAGATAGCGCCCGCGGGGACATTTTACCCCGTTGAAGAGTGAGTATACCGCAAATAAATAATTGTGATTACATATCCCTGATTCTACACCACGATAAGGAACAATACACGACGGCGGAGGCGTCCCGCAAGGTGATTTTAGCGCGGTACGGACAGCTGCGTACCGAGATAGCGCCCGCGGGGACATTCTGCCCCGCTGTAGAGTATGTTTTATCTCATCATCAGCCATTTTTAATATCACCACTGCTGGACACAGGCATTCCTTATGGATCTATAAGGTGGATAGGCCATAACCCACGTGTATTTAGTGCGTATTAGTGCTGTTAACGACTGAAATACCGGGACTAACGGCTTAACGTGCCTTCTGAAGTATAAGTAGCTTGGGATTTTTGGCCACCCATCCAATGACCAATCCTTGCGAAAGTAGGGTTTATTATGTGCCGCAATCGGAGGCTGAACGCGCTAACCATTGATACCGACTGTATTTTGCATCCGTTAAGGGTCCATGATGGAAAAACATGGTTTGCGCAGGCCATATTTTTATATAGAAAACGTAAACTTGTAGCATACACAAATATGCTATTTATAATACATAAAAAAAACATACGACAAGTTAAAGAGATTTATCTAGTTGCTTCAGGTATTAAATTGCGTATAAACCTCACAGATAATTGTAAAGAAATCAGAATATCATCAAAAGCGCTCGTCGCGGGTCATATTTTTGGCGTAAATAATAGCGAAAACGTATTGAATTCTACACTACATCCAAATACACTTTAACGTACTGTGTAGTTGCTCCAATAACTTTTCTTCAAGAAAGATAATTGTGCTAGAGTCTGTCTAAAAAGTCAGTTTACATGAGAAATTATTAAATTATTTATAAAAACTTATACTGGTAACCGTGTTGGTGCTGTCAAAATTCTAATTATAAACATAGCTTCACCCAATTTTATTTAGATGGGTATTGGTGGGGTGATTGGGGATTAAGGTGGGTATTAAAATTACTTTTGAAATTACCCATGTAACTGACAGACTATAAAGATAATGATGAAAAAACAACGAAAAACATCAAAAAGTGCAGACGTGAGGTTATTTTCCATACTCATTACACGAAAAGACAGAGACAAATGTTTTCGCATAACGGAGCCTTAACATCTGCCAATCAGCATTGATACTTAATAATCAATCTTCTTTATCCATCTAGGTACCTAATTATAGTGCATGTATGCCCCAACAATAGACATTCACCGTTCGGCCGCTCCTGAAGATGATTGACAGTTGACTAAATCCAGGAGCTTGAGAAAGTAACCAATGATATACCTCTATAAGATAAGAGCCCATGGTAAATTCTAAAACAGTTCGGCATAAAAGAGTTTAATACCAAAAAAAATTGCGAATACCAAATTAAACATCGACTTAACCATAATCATAATCACAGCAATCACTGAGTTTCTTTTGATAAGATTTTCCTCACTACAAAATAAAGAAGCAAGGCTAGGTTCCATTTATGGATGACACTTTATAGTGCCAACCTTCGAATTAGCACTAGATGTTACTAGCAAGTTAGCAACGTTATTGTGGTATGAATACCGATCATACAAATTGTGTCACGGCCTTCCTTGCGAGATGTTGCTATCCTGGCTTGCGTCAATTGACCTTAAGGCATTTGTCCTGTACCATATATGGGTTATGATATTTGAATGTAATAAAAAATATTTAAAGCTGTAAAATATTCTAGGTAGGTATTTGGATTTTTCATTTCATTTATTCATCAACAGATGATAGTCAACAATAGCACACAATAACAGCTAGACATGTTTTAAACCAAACTGACATCCAAACACGTGCACACACAGAACATCAGAAAACATTTTTCTTTGTTCTGTGCGTGCACACACAGAAATTCATGCGTTGTGAAAACATTTAAAATATTACAATTATTATAAATTGATAGTTACTGTAAAAGTTGCGTTAATTAATATTGATTAGTTTACATAATTATTATAGGGAAAATATTGAATTAATTTTGAAATTATTACAGTGATTAGAGATATTAATTTGACATAAATTATTGATTTAAAAGTTAATGTTTGCATGAATTATAAATATCGAAAATAGAAAATGACATTAACATTACATTTTTGGACGATTTTTTTGATATTTTTTATTGCAACTTGCCAATTTGATGGCGTTGCTGTAGGTACCTATCTTACTTCTATCATTGGTACATTTGGTACCTAAAGCAGTTTTTTCTCAAGTATCAGAAATGGTAAGATCAAGGCTAAAGTACCTACCTATGTAAAGTACCAATCGGGTACTAAAATATCTAGTTCTTAAATAATAAATTTTATTATTAAATATTTAATTTTCTAATAATTTTATTTTGCATTTAAATATGCGTGTATTAAAAAATAAAAATAATTTTCATGCAATAAAAAAATATTGTCCACAGCTACCACCAAAAATACCGGTTGCAAGGCCACAAAGATCTCTGCCGAAGCCTTGGACTGAACCCGTCTCGACTGCAGTCATCACACCTCGCAGCGCGCCTCAACGGGTACCTCGTGGGGGTCGGGGGGAAAGACCAGTTCGAGGCCGAAGTGGGGAAACTGGGGTTGGACGAGAAACAGGCGGACTACGTGAGGAAGGAGCTGGAGCGGAACGAGGGAGGCGGTCTGGCTTGCTAGGTTAAGATTTTAGGGGGTATTACGAGCTCTTAAAACTTGCCAGGCTTATGAATTGCTATAAGTAGATAGCTACATCTCTTTCTCGCTGTATAGCAAATAAAAGACACACATTGATAGCCATTCAGAAAACTGGCAATTTTAAGGAGCTGTAATACGGGAGCAGACATGCGTTACAACCAGACAGTAGCGCGACGCAAGGCGCGAATAATATACCCACCTACAGTAGTGGAAGGTAGGTACGTTCTTGCATAGAGCAACGACGAGGCTATTACGAGGAGGTGGGCAACGCGAGCCGTAGCCCCTCAAACTCACATAATTTGCGCACTCAAATAATGGCATGCAATAAGGGGGTAGGAAGAGCTAGTTTGCCACGAAAAGAGCAAAATCCTTGCTCTCAAAACAAATACGTACGGTCACTCACGAGCATTAAGATGTACACACTTTAGAACTATGTCACATTTAACTCTCAGTGTGAAAATGTCATAGGTTATTCAATAATGTAATATGACATAAGTTCTAAAGTAAATGTTATTGCTCGTGACTGTACCTACTTACTTGTTTACATTTCCTTGCATTGCACTACTGTGTGGATTACTGCGTTTGCTCACATCTACCAGTAGTTAGTACATAACATGACAGATATGGCATAAATGCACTTGTAAGTACATCGCGTATAAAGAGAATAATATGTTTTATTTTGTCGCGTTACGTGAAAGTTGATGTGAATCCAGCTTTAGTCGTCAAAGTTGATGAGAATCCATAAAGTTGTATCGCCTTAATTAATACTAGTTTGAATGAAATGGCAAAACATGCTGAAGGTTTAAGACACCATTTTTATTTTTAACTAAATTCAGAAAAGAAGCTTCTTAAGTCGACGGTATTTTTTATGTATGTTTTATCATTACTTCGCCAGTTGTTAACCGATTTTATTAATTCTTTTTTTGTCTGAAATAACATAGTTCAGGTTTTGTTCCATATTTTTATTACAGAGATGTGGTTTGTAGTTTTTTAATAATCCTGAAATATCAATTGTTTAGCTTATCATCGCACCAGTTTTTGCGAATTTTCAGGCAAAACTTCTTTTTTTATGAACCGATTTTGTTATAAACATTCGACACCTACGGAGAAAAAAAATTCAAATTCTAGACGTTATAGGTACTACTTTGTTGAATTCCAAAAAAAAACTAAAAAATAAGTAAGTACCTACCCACATTAAAAGAATGGGTGCGACATCAAGTAATGATCAACCATTCTGAAATTCCCGTTTCGTTTAAAATAATTGTTTTTTAATTTACATTAGTTTATTTTTACATCCTTGTATTGATATTTTCAATAAGTTAGGTACTTATCTGAAAAAATATTTTTGTAGGTAACTATTATTTCGAAGTTATTTTATCCTCACCTCATACAAAACTAGCAATTTGAAATTACTAAAAAAAAAGTTGTTTTTTTAAATTAAATCTTTTATTTTTTTTTAAAGACATCTCTTGATTATGGCTTCAGAGCAAAACGCATTTGTTTTAAATAAAATATTCCATCTGTTATGGACCTTTTGGTCATATAAGTGTAAGTTTATTGTAATTATGATCTTATTAATGAATCAACCCTCATAATAACACATCAGTGAAACATTTTAGTAGAATTATAACAATTGTAAACATCAACATCTTAAAAATGTTATTGTTTATAAGGGTATGCATTACAATGCCGACAATTCATAATACTTACATACGACCGAAATATCGACACATAAAACACCTATTTTCAAAATACCGTACATTCTTAATATCGATATCCGATAAACCGAAACTTGAAAGATCGATTATCAAATGACCGAAAGTTCGAAATCCCGAAAGGTCGAAATCCCGAAAGGTCAAAATCCAGACAGTTCAAATGTCGAAACTTCTTCATCTAGGTACACATACATTTATGAAGGTAGGTTGCGGTTAATTTGTTTTACTCAAAAATGCTTGTAAAATGGTCATTATTTTGACAAAATCCACCAATCGAGTTTGAAATAGTTTACGGCCAAACAACCATTCGGCCTTTTAATTTTCGGGATTTCATCCGTAGGTATTGTAAAATTCGGTCTTTTCTACTTCGGCATTGTAACACATACCCGTTAATAATGGTTTTAAAAAAGTGTATAAATTATAGTTATATTTGTTGACGTTGTGTTGATGACGCTTATTAAAATCAATAAGCATAAGTATACAATATATAGATACAAATTATATTTTAAATTAAATAAAAAATAAATAAATGATAAAATCTCTTTTATTTGTGTTTTCCCCAAGTAGGACTTAAAGATAGGTAGTTAATTATGATTAGGTTAGTATTTAATCGAGTAACAATAAATTCCCATTTTGGGTATCAGAAATGTTGCCCTTGTTAATACCAATATTACTACCAGTTTTTTTAGCAATTTAATTGCCCTTGTTACTACTGCAGTTGAAAGTTGTAAGACGTGAAATATTAAATTTCCCGTGTTTACTACCGTAAGTATTTAAACAGAAAACAAGTTTTATTTCTAACCAAATTTATTTTTTCTTTATGACAATCTAACAATTGACTTTTTAAATAAAAAAGAGGAAAATTTTATTTTATTAAAACAATACGTCATCAAAGTCACATTAATATAGAGAATTAGATATGTAGAAGGACATTAATATGGGGAAGGTTTAATTTAATATTTTTAAAAGCTTTTTTTATTTTTTTCTTATTTTTCGTAATACCACAGAATAGATTACCAAAGTACCAGGGTAGCATAGATTTAGAGGAGGTTATTAACTTTTCAACACACTTGCTCGTAAAGTGAGCCCTAATACATCGCTTTTAGGGACATAAACCGAACTATAACAAACGCGTGCAATAATATATAAAACACTAGTTGGTTATAGAATTATCCCTACAAAGTTAAATAGGTACCTTACTGCAAGTTCTATGCGAGTAAACAGAGCATTTTCAATTTAATCGGGTAATACAGTTATTTTTTTAGTAACAACAAAGAGGTTTTATGCCGCTGACAATTTTTTGGAATAAATAAATGTGTAGGTCCTTAATTTAGTTAAACAAATATTTATTATTATCAAATTATTCCTAATTTACAATATTTTGTTATAAAATATTAAAATATTAGCATTTTATCACTTAAATTTATAATTTTGAAGTAAGCTGTATGCTCACTAACCCCTTTGTTCGCAAAATATTCTTGCATTGGGCGTGTGAAAAAAACAAAAAAAAAACCTGCGCGCCTTTTCTTACCATGATTATCATTTTGTTTTTGTCGTATTTGTTGCTGTGTGGTAAATTACTTTGTTACTTTGTTTTTTCCTCGCAAATGTGTTGAAAAACGTCGTATGAAACTCGTGAGCTCTTACTTATTGCACACTCGGCTGAGTTACGCCCTCGCCTGCGGCTCGGGCTGCAACCCACAGCCTTGTGTGCAATAAGCAACCTTAGCTAACTTGTATCATAATGTACTAGTTATTATTGAACATGTATTTGCATAACTCTAATATAATTTGCGTTTTGATAGCAATAATTGTACAATTAGCGATTGCGACTGTCATTTAGGTTCATATTTAGGACCATTGCACTTTTTAGGGGGAACGGGTGTACTTATTAGTAGGTGTGGCGGGCTTGTGGAGTCAATGTTGTGTAGGTAGGAAGAAAAAAATAATTTTTCTTCTCTAGTTTTACTTATTGTAATCCTATACGAAATGAAGTTACAACTCGCACTACGCACTCAGCTTTATATTAATATTTATTAAATGAAAGGAAAATACGATAGTTAGGCACACCTACCTATTCCAGAATAAACCTTTTATAGGTTAGAGGTAAAGCCTGAATTACTTTATACAGCAATGCAGCTCAACCGGGCTGTATTGCGATACCAAGTTTTGTCTTTTTTCTGTCTATTATACGAGTGTAGTAATCCGTTCCCTATAATTTTGCTGCTACTATACAAATTTTATAGTAACCTTTTTCATTACAATACAAAGAAATTCACGTAGTTTGCTGCTGAAACGTATGGGCCCTACAAACGTAGGGGCGCCCATACCAGTCTTACTAAGCAGTGCCGGTTTTAGCACTACCAGCGCCCCTGGGCGACATTTCTACGGGGCGCCCCCTATCTGCGATTCCAAGATTTTCAATTTTGCCTGGTAGTCAAAAAACGGCCGCGCAGCGCGGTTTTTTAGTCAGTTTTACCTACTAATCTTGCTTGTTTATAGTAGAAAAAAAACCGGTCAAGAGCGAGTCGGACTCGCGCACCGAGGGTTCCGTACAATCATAAATATATTTGGATATGTTACTTTAGTACAGTCTTTAAAAAAGTAGGATAAACGGCAGACAGGTGGAAGGGCGAACAGGCGGACAGTTAATTTACAAATCTTAACCACAGTTGCTTATGGTGACTGAAAAACGTTTCAGCCGCTCCACATTGCAAACTGTTTATATTACTAAGTAGGAACTTATTCTTCGTTTATTCGTACGGCAAATAGTAGGTAATTTATATAAGAACCAGTCACCAATTATTACTGTAGTATTAGGTTGCGCCATCTCTTGACCGATAGTGGAACTATTTTAATTCGCAAGTCAGCATTCTTAGGTCACCGCCATCTGTTGACGGGTAGTGAAACTAAAGAATTCTTGTTTGTTTTTTGAATTTCTAAAAAAGTGTGTTATATTGAGACCTCGTTTTATTTTTCCTGTAATCTTTACGTAAACTACTATCACATAGAATTATTTCAGATTTTTCTCTTTGCAAACTTCGGAGATAAGGGGGGGGAACGGTATTTTTTTTTACATTTTTCATCATAAGTCGAAAACTATGCGGCCTAAGAAAAAAGAAAAAAATGTTTTAAAATGTGCAAACAGCGCTCTTTCATATGATACCCCACACGCCCTAGTCACCTCACTTCAAATTTTTAAGACCCCTTTTCAGTCCCTGTTGTAAAAAAAATATTATTTTTTTTATTTCTTTCTTATTTGCAAAATAGTTGGGCAAATGTCATCTTAAACTATTCCAAATTTCAAGTTGATACCGTTAGTAGTTCTCGAGATATCCAGCTGTGACAGACAGACAGACAGACAGACAGACAGACAGACAGACAGACAGACAGACAGACAGACAGACTGAGTCACACCATAAGGGTTCCTTTTTTACCATTTTGGTACGGAACCCTAAAAACGGTCGCGCAGCGCGATTTCTAGTCAGTTACATCTACTATTTTGTAACCTTGCTTGTTTATAGTAAAAAAAACGGCCGCGCAGCGCGATTTTTAGTCAGTTTCGTCTACTAATCTTATAATTTTGCTTATTACAGTAAAAAACGGTCGCGCACCGCGATTTTTAGTTAGTTTCACCTACTAACCTTGTAATCTTGACGCCTGCGGCGCCCCTTTGTGTCCGGCGCCCCGGGCGGTCGCCCGTGCTCGCCCCCCCCTAACGCCGGTACTGTTACTAAGGTGCTTTATAATACTGTGCCCAGCCCATACGTTTCTACGGCAAACTTATAGCACAGTAATGCATAGGACTCGGATAATTCTCCTCACATCACTTCATTCGAATTGTGAACAATTACTGATCCACACAACCAAGTTGTGAAAGTAAATTGTTATTTCATCTTATCAAATAAAGTTTTTTTTATAAATAAGTATTTATTTACGAATCTAAAGGGGTGCAATACTTCGCTTATTAGTGATCAATTGATCATACATGTATAACAGACGAGAAAAACATTGAATCAACACATTGTTATACTCTGAGCATTGTTTGTTTGTAAATCGCGAATAGGCTATTAGTAATCAATCTATTGCATTATGTGGTTGGTAGTAGCGTAAATAAAAAGCAAATTAAATTAACGATTAAAACAATGAAGTAGACTGCGTCGATTATCGTATCGATATGCATATCGGGGCGTGTGTTCTCCACATGTTGTGAATTATAATTGGATGTAATGTTTGCTTTATTTTTAATTTCCCTCCAGGAAACAAGTACCTATTTACAGTTCCGTACCCAAAGGGTAAAAACGGGACCCTATTACTAAGAGTCCGCTGTCCGTCTGTCTGTCTGTCTGTCTGTCACCAGGCTGTATCTCATGAACCGTGATAGCTAGAAAGTTGAAATTTTCACATATGATGTACTAGCGGCCGCCCGCGGTTTCACCCGCGTGGTTCCCGTTCTCGTGGGAATATCGGGATACAAAATATCCTATATTTTAATTTCGACTATCTACTATCTGTGTGCCAAATTCCAACCAAATCCGTTCAGTAGTTTTTGCGTAATTGAGGAACAAACATCCAAACCCACAAACTTTCACATTTATAATATTAGTAGGATTTCTGTTGCCGCTATAACAACAAATACTAAAAACAGAATAAAATAAATATTTAAGGGGGGCTCCCATACAACAAACGTGATTTTTTTGTCGTTTTTTGCTCTATATTAATAATGACAACTGTCTGTCTGTCTGTCTGTCACCAGGCTGTATCTCATGAACCGTGATAGCTAGAAAGATAGAGATATATAAAAAAATACAACAAACATGTTTTTTTGCCGTTTTTTGGTACGGAACCCTTCGTGCGCGAGTCCGACTTGCACTTGGCCGGTTTTTTTGGATTTAATATCTGTCTTATTTTGTTTCTAAAAAGATTTATATGTACGACAAGCAATATTATTAAAATATAGTTCATCATATCAGTCGCACGACACCCACTGCTGGGTATAGCATAAGAATAAATAAATCAGTTTTATTTATTCTTATGGTATAGGCGGAGGCCTATGGTATGGGGGAGCCCCAAGGATCTCCACGTCGATCGGTCCTGCGCTGCCCGCATCCAGTGGCTACCCGCGACTTTCACCCTCACGTCGGTCCACCTTGTCGGGGGCCTACCCACGGAGCGTCGTACGGTGCGCGGTCGCCATTCAAGAACCTTTCCGCCCCAACGGCCATCGGTTCTACTCGCTATGAGTCCAGCCCACTGCCACTTTAAAAGACTTTCTATATAAATCTTAAAAACTAATTTATTGTTTCTTGTACGTTAATGTAATCAACAGTCTTCTCATTCAATGACATGAATGTTTACATCTTGTTGCTAAATACAAAGCGCAGACATATTTTTGACACCAAACCTATGATTTGCAGCTGCTCATTCTAATTTTAAATCTTGGAAAAATATTTGTTCCTGCATCAAAGAATAGATATAAGTATATATCTGTATTTCAAAGTAAACAGTAGGTACGTAGCGACTCCTGACGAATAAATTATTATTGTTTTAATATTCGATTACTTTTATTGTTCAATGATAAATTCTTGTTAAGTTTTTCTTCTTAAATTTTTTTCGAGTACTAGGTAGAGCTGGTAAAATCGCGTTGCCAGAATGTCACTTTTGTAACATTTTGTCAATGATATTAAAAGTAAAGATAAGTTATACGCCAACATCATTGCTATTTAAAACAGCGCAAAGGTACTATAGATACATACATTGACCGCTGCATGCGCATTGGACGTGAATTAAAAAGCGCGTCAGCTCCTTCACTCACACACGCAAAGCAGACAGCGCGCTCTTTATACAATATGGCCGAATAATAGTACATTACTGCCGCGGTCAATAATGACTGCGTTGCTGGCAGCGATGATGATGGCCGAGAGCGGAGCTTAGCGCAGGTCCAGGCCGTCACAGCGCGGTCAGCATTGCAGCCCTTGATGGACAAGCGAGAAAAAAGGCCGAGACCGGAGGTCGAGGCCTTTATAGCGCGGACAGCAAGGGCTGCAATGATGACCAAGCTTGAAGGCCGAGAGCGTAGTTAAGCTTAGCTCGAGGCCATCATAACGTGGCCAGCAGTGCAGTCATTTTGGACCAAGGCTTGTATAGTACTTTACTCAAAAAATGCGAATACTGCCTACTAGGTAGGTACACTTATAACCTAATTTCGAAAAAATACAAAAATGCAAATATCTCAGAAACGGTGCGTCGGAGCCAAAAAATAAGGTTTTTTTTGATCCCCTTTGTAATCCCAGAAGCAAATAAGGGGTATTGAATGAAAGGTCAAAAAACGGTCAAGTGCGAGTTTTTTATATTTTTCCATACTAATTTTATATAAAAGTACAAAAACATCATCTAGGTACAATACAACACCCGCGCAGATATAGAATGGGATTCAAAATGGCGGCTCACCGCGCTTACCACAACGAGTGTGACTGAGAGAGCGATAGGTGTGGCGTTAAGTGTGCGAGCGAGAAGTGAATATGAACGACGCCATTTTTAATCCCATTCTTTATCTGCGCAGGTTGCAGTGTACTATTTTTTCACCTAACTATGTTTGAAACAAAACTCAACAATAATGGATTCTCAAAGGAAATTGCTGGTGGCTAAAACTCGACAATAATGAAATCCCATATAACTTTGTTGCGTCACCATCGGAGGACACCGGCAAGCTCGACTTTGTTCAAAGAAGGTTGTCAAAATAATGACCATATTACGAGCTTTTTTGAGTAAAGTAATATAAAATACATAATTATGTTTATTAAATACAGTACTTACGAGTGAAATTAAGCATTTTTCCGATCTCTGACTGTTGCTGTATAATTTGTACATCGTCTAAAGAGGCAAGGAGACATTTTTTTAATGGAATTTCACAATTTTATCGCGTCTGACTGACGAGACCCGCATGTGTTTCCGTGTCGCGACCCTGTGCCTGACTAATTGAAAGTCGGGCAATTACCTGACTTTCGTCTTGGCATTTTGGAGTGCGCGTAACGTATCTATACTTTTAATATCATTGCATTTTGTGCTACTTTTGACCCTCTAGATGTCCTCCCAACTAGCATTTTGGTAATAAGAATTGGTGTTAAAATAGTTATTTAAAAGTGATTTTGGCAAGCAAGAGTTATACAAAGGTTTAAGCAATTGGTGTTAGAGCACGCTCTAACCCCTTACACCCTCTTATTTGGGCCCACGTCTTACAGCGCTATAAGTAATAGAATGGTTATAATGCTCACTCTTTTAACACTGAGAGTTACATTACAGTTATAGAGTGGCGTTAATGGCAAACAATTTTTCGTATCTGTAATGGTGGTATAATATAAAAGTTGCTACCTCAAGCACTTTAAAGTCTGTATTGTGGTTATAATAAAAACTATAGGTGGTACACAAGTTCTAAAGTCTGCTGGTATAACTTTTATAGTAATATATTAGTTCTTTTTTAGGTTCATTTTTTCTTGGAGTTACTTTATGTATCTTGATCAGTGCTGATTCGCAACTCAGAGCTGTAGCGCGTTTTCTTCTTCTATTAGTTTTCATTATTTTAGTTCTTAAAGTGTTACTGGTGATGTGTGATGTGTGATATCGTGTAAAAATTGATGGTCAACTAAGGAAGTGTAATTAAGATTGTCAATAACTTCATCAGTCAAGTTTGATTTCTTCATCATATGGCTAACATTTATTGCGAGAGCTACTTTATTGAGAAAATAATATATGTTTTGCATCTCAATTTTGAAGGGCCTTGGAAATAAGTGATATTTGAATTAAAAATAATTTGTATTTTATCACGGGGGGCGCACACACAATATTCATTTATATAAAAACAGGATATTGGCTCTGTCTTTTACAGTTATTGTGTATTGTAGTAATAATATTGTGTTTTAAAATAAGCAAAATTATACAAAAATAGGTTTTGTTTGATTTAGCATGGCTTCTATTCCTTATTACCCTAAGTTCCTATTATTACTGTTAATGAACAAAAAGTGCTAGATGGCCTGTAATTAGAACTATTGTTGCACTTGTAACACCAGAACAGGGTTTTAAAGGTAATAAGAGTACACGTTTAAGGTGTTTGGTTTTACTATGGTTCAACTTGGATGTAAAGGTAGTGGTATTTTAGGGTTACGTTTCTGTTAACTGACTGACTGACAATGACACTTTCGTTTTATCCACGAACTCACGGCAAAAAACACAAAATTCTGACAAAATTCTGTAATCTGCATGTAATCAGATCAGAAAAGATAACATTTAGAGGTTAGAGACATTATACATCTATTAAAGTAATATTTTATATGTTTTATGATATCAAGTGAAAATAAGAGTTACAATGGATAAATTGCATGTTAATATTGCTTAGAATAGCATAAAAGTAAATTTGAACCGCGCTGTAACAATAAGGGCTCTAAAAGTAACTCCATAATACCAATTGCTATCATATATAGGGGTTTCTAATTACTAAATTAAGTAGCTGTAAATAGGTTGCGATTGACACTTTTATATCAACTTAGGTGATAAAAAAAATTTCTAACTACTTTCTAGAGCTCTTGTCGGTAGAAAGAGTTATAAGAAACTATAATCTGATACTTGAATTTATAAAAGCAGGTGCTATGATGGTTCCGACTATACCGTTTATACCTCCTTAAGTAATATTACGTTTCCTAATTTAGTTAAGTGGTATAAAACATTTACTTAGCACTCTTTAAGAACACTTGGAAATAGTGAGACTTACTAGAAACCTTACTATTACCTTAGGTTCTTATTGTTACTTGAAGTTACAATACCTAGTGTTACTGTGGTTCAGCTTTTCTCTTTTATACCTACCTAAGTCATATTATGTCTTCTTGCTGCTGTTACTCATCTTGATGAGTTATTTAGTTATAGTCATGACCATTGAACTAACAAAAGTTTTACTGGACGCTTTTATACACCCATTAAACCAATACAAACGTTAAGAAAGGTGGAAACTAGCGCCAAAATGTTGGTTGGGCTATTATCTCCATGTTAAACGACTCAAAATGTTATGTTACTTATGCGTAACTTTTGAAACTCAATAAAAATACTCAAATATTTTCCAGCAACTCAAATATTTTCCAGCAAACAACAAATAATCGTGAGACAGAACGCACCAAAAGAAGTTTTCGTTCGTCGTGTGTTGGCACATTTGATTTTGAGCGTCGTCTCGTCGATCGTTTATTTTCTTTTTCCTTTTCATTCTCGTACTTGAAGCACAAGCCACATTAATACTTAGCACGAACTTCGATCAAAGATAAAACAAAGTTTTTTTAATAATCTTCAACCAACTCAAAGGTTGGTTTGTTTGTTGTCGACTTGTGTGTGCTAACAATAATCGTATTAAAGTACCGTAATGCAATAAGAGCCGATTTCTACATAAAATTAGAAAATGTTACTTTTCTCGTGAAAATGTTACTTTTGAGCTGTGTTGTGTTGCTTTTGAGAATAAAACTAAGTCGCTTCCCGCCGTCTGCCCCTATGTAGCACAGGTAAACTGTGTATGTATGGTATATGTGTATGTATGGTATATAGGTATGCTTAGATCTTTAAAACTACGCAACGGATTTCGATGCGATTTTTTGTAATACTTAGAGAGATTCAAGAGGAAGGTTTATATATATATATTACATGGTGTCAAATTCCAAACTACACCGAAACGAAGCGAGGACGGGTCGCTAGTTCATTATTAAGTAAGTACTCTCTCTCTCTTATCGAATGAGGAATAGTGGCCACCTCTGGTGTTAGAGTTTATCAAGCCGCCTGTAAGGCCTCTAACTTGGCTTAACGACTGTTATCAGACGACAACAGCCGGGACCGACGGTTTAACGTGCCCTCCGAAGCATGGAAGCGCTCAGTTGTAATGCCACTTAACCGTCACCCATCCAACACCTGGCCGGACCGAGCGTTGCTTAACAAACGTGATCGAGTACGATCAGTCTGTCAAGTTCCGCCATGGGCGCTTCAAGTAAGTACTAATAAGATTACTTAGGTACAAAGATGAAATAATAACATACCTCTATCATAAGAATAAATAAAACTTACTAAAACGGACACTCCCGCCCCGAATGGGCACAAAGTCACGATATTAGCCTACTTGTTAAACAAGAAACTCAATCGGGCTGCCACGGCCGGAGTCGTCGCACACGCGTTTGCCTGTTTGTGCGTTCCGTACGATCTTGGAAACAAATCACAATGGCGTCAAGTTATTGTGGTGTGTTTGGTCATACAACCGCCTTAAAGTGTAATAAATAGAGTATCAGTCATACCCAGCTTTATACAATACTATTTCGTGTCTATTCTGTGATTTCGTTACGTGGTGAAAGTTGAAACATAACGAAACAGTAAGAGGATTAAAACTTAAAAATGTTGTAGAAGAAGGTAAGTACATTTTTGTTCAAAATTTAATTTAATTTCCATACTAAATGTTTATTTACTTTATTTATACAAACTCAGGAGTAGGTAAGACTTATCCAGAAAAAGTGAATATTTTATTTTTGTATCTACTAACTACACTAAAATAATGATTTCAAACTAAAGAAAAACTCATATTTTAGCGACATTATCTTTAAACGTAAGCAGTATTTAACAGTAAGCAACCCTGGCAACAGGCCTGGACGAAGGCGGGGCGTAGCGACGTGAAGGGGGAAGTAGTTATAATAAATGGCGGCATTTGCGACTCGGATAAAGAAGAGTCCGTTCTAGTAAGTTTTATTTATTCTTATGCCTCTATTACCTTATTAAGCATCTTATGTAGTATGTACCTACCTATTATGTTAGGTTTGTCCTTAATTTGGTTCACCAAATCAGAAATACTTACTTAAATAAAGTCATATCGTAAAACAGGGAAACATGTAGCACCATTAATTTTTTGATTTTGGTTAAGGTTCGGTCTTAGCTCGGTTTCGCCAAACGTCAAGTCAACAGTAAATCGCATACAAATTGCCATGAAATTGCTTCGCCTCAAATTGGATGATTGATTTAATTTTTGCGGATTGAGTGCAAAATGATTCATTGCGAAGGTTACACTGAACTTGCACCGGAACAGCCAGTTGAGGCAACGAGATAATTCGTGGGCGGCCATCTTGCCGCGTGGGCGGACAATTACATGTGACGCGTGGCTTTGCACATGAGTAAAACGTTTTTTTACTCATGTGGCTTTAGAGATGGGAATTATTATTATGGTGGATTCATTTACATTCATAGGGATGAATTTGTGATTCAAATTTATTTACAAAAGAATTCGTCCAAAGTTGAGTCCATCTAATGTGGAATCCGTCCTAGATAGACAGAAGGTTAATTAACAGTCGTATAGGTACCTAATACGTAGTGAACTTGCTAAAAACGCCTGAAAGTTTTTGGTTTGTTATTGAACAGTATTACATACAGAAACTTCAGAAAGTAGGTAATGAAAAGTACCTACCTAGGTAGTACGTGTATTTAACGTGTCACTTTTAATCCTGACGGAAAATATATCTAAGTACCTACTCAGGCTGTTCAGGCATGGTAAATATGGAAAGCAAAAACATTAAAGCAAGCAATGTCCTATGTAAAGGATACAAGCACAGGAGAAGGAGACATACATACTTGAAAATGATGACCTTAATCTTGCAAACAAACCAAGAACAATGTGTTTGTGATCATTAAATTAGAGATGGCGCACACGAGCAACTTCTTGTCTCCGCAACTTAATTGTCTCTCACATAAAGTTTACGGGTTTGTATGAAAGTGCGCACACGTAGCGACGCGACAGCCGGCAAATTTTCATAAAAACCCGGCCAAGTGCGAGTCGGACTCGCGCACGAAAGGTTCCGTACGAAAAAACGGCAATAAAAATCACGTTTGCTGTATGGGAGCCCCACTCAAATATTTATTTTATTCTGTTTTTAGTATTTGTTATAATAGCGGCAACGGAAACACACCATCTGTGAGAATTTCAACTGTCTAGTTACAGTTCATGAGATACAGCCTGGTGACAGATAGACCGACAGACAGACGAACAGCGGAGTCTCTGTCTGTCTATCAAGACCCTTTATTTTGGGAAAGCGTGGAGGTATTCAATTGAAATTAAAACCATATACACAAGTCTACAGTCCCTTGAAGCTGCGAAAAAATCAAACTACTAAGTTTACGTAAAAAAAGATACGACCGTTTATGCCGCAATAACACACAAGTATTTTTTTATTGCAAACCAATGTTTCAAATTAAATGAAATTGAAATTCCTTTTCACTATCCCCAATCGTACTGAATATAATTCTGTAGGTATAAGAAAACGCTATAAACGGGTCACGGGCGGTCAACTGCGCTAGTCCATTTCACGATATGAGGAAATCGGCAGCACTTTGTCTGAATTATATACCACGTCATTTAGGAGGTTGCAAAATTTTACTGAGGTCACACAATGTTCTTAAGTATTATTATTACACTTGTAAAATTAAAAAGAAAACAGACTAAAGACTACTCTTGATCCTGAAATAACACTACTAAGTAGTAGCAAGGTAACTTATGTAGGTACCTTGCTACTACTTACAACAAGCATTTTATAAAACTAACAAGACCACATTTTAAAACTTTTCGATTGCATTTTAAAATTTGATGTTTTTCTATTTATATTTTTCGAAAATTAATATCGCTTGATTGCTGTTCAATCCACATCTAATTAGTTAATTTGATATTTGCAAAGATATAATTCTGTATTCAGTTCTTATCTAAAAAGTAAGTTTGTTAAAACAGTAACTGAGTATTGAGTAAAAGCAAAAATAAAATATCTATATTGCTGCCTAGTGCCTACATATTAAGCGTATTCCTCATGGGACTTTTCTTTTACATTCTAAGTTTTTCGCAATCACATGAGTGGCTTTTGACCTAAATAAAAATACTTAGTATGTACCTAGGGTAAGCTTTAGCTATCTTAGCACCCCCCCAGTGATTGGCACTTCAACATTTAAACGCAGATATTAAGAATTGTTATGGCAAAATCGTACTAATCTCTTATTTTCTTTAATCTGGCGTTACTACACTTCAAAAATTTTCCAAATGTTATTTCTTCCGGATTATAATGGCAACACAGGATTAAGAAAAAAGAACGCGCGAGAAACTTGTTGTTTTTTCTTGCTAATTGTATCGGATCCAATAGGGAAGAGGTATGGAAAAATTAAATCTTTTTATTATTTTTACTCTCTTAGAGGTGTGAAATACCTTAATTATTATTTATATAAATTATATTACAGTTTTCAATAATATTTTTCGCAGTTTTGTTAACATAATTTCAATTTATAATGTGCCGACCATTGGTTAAATAGCTTGTACTAAAGTGTAGTTATTTAGCAACCGTGCCAATCACTAGCTTTCAATATATATTTTTTTAAATAATGTTTTTACACACATATATTTCAAATTTTAAAATATTTTTAAAATACACTGGAAAAAAACATTTTCGTTTCAGTCCTTATAATTATTGGCACTATACTTTAGGTAGTCCTATTCATACATTTTCGTGTGTGTTTAATCCATAGACATAGAACAATTTTCACTGCGCTCAAGAAGACCAACAAAGCGTGGAAAAGAGAAGTTAACATCATACCGACACGGTCTATGTAAAAAAGAGACAAAGGATCAAGTGACATGTGCCAACATTTTTTACAGTAAGAGCCCCTAGCGTCCCGCCTAGCAAATGAGCAATTACTGTTTGTTTAAAATATTTTTTAATCTTAATTAGAATTTAAAATAAAGATATCGTGGAGCCATGGTGTCATGTGCTCTAAGTAATTGTGATGTGACAAAAAGAAACAATCCAAGTAATCACACTTTTCACAGGTAAATAAGATATTGCCACACATTTCTCTAAAACCAAATTTCGCTACATTTATTTGTTTATCGACAAAGAAAACAGTATGGAACATAGTTTATTAACTTCCTTTGCCATAATATAGTCATATTTTATGAATCTAAGTCATATTTTACGTATCTCATATAAAATGTATTGATTCGTTTTCGGATCACCTGTTTATTGACTTTGTTGTTCTTTGACATTTTATTTCTATGGTTTAATCATTGCAATTATTTTCAGTGTGCTAATTGTAGTATTTCTAATACTAATCCCAAGTAGCAATTATTAGAATAATGATCTGTTTCAAAAAAATTCTTTAATGCGTAAGTAATTATTATAAGCATTAAACTATTTCATAACTAGCGGCCGCCCGCGACTTCGTCTGCGTGGAAAGGTTTTTTGCTATCCCTCGGGAACAATACTTTTTTTCTGGATGAATGGTACCCTATGTCCTTCTCTGTACCCCTGACAACGTGTATGCAAAATTTCATGATGATCGGTTCAGTAGTTAAGACGTGAAGGCGTAACAAACAAACAAACGGACTTTCGCATTTATGATATTAGTAAGGAGTAAGGATAGTTTAATACTTAGATTATTAAAAGTTTTAATAGTATAATCAAGTAGCATTTTGTAGCTACACATGGTAAGGAAACCTACTTTAAAGCGTAAAAAAAGCTTTATCATAGCATAAATTTATGCGCTTTTATTATTTACTAGCGACCACCCGCGACTTCTTCTGCGTGGATAGTACTTTGTCTATCCCTCGGGAACAGTTCCTTTTTTCGGGATGAAAGTTACCCTGTCCCTGCAGTGGCAAGCAACATGCTAAGGCACACACATATGTGAGTCCATCAATGCCTAGTTGCGGCCAAGCTTTGTTAAGTACTTTTCTCAAATAATGAGCGTAAAATCAAACCAGCTATTTTATTATTATTGAAAATTACAGTAAATAAAAGTACCAAATCACACCGTTTTGATTTTATACGTCTTTAACAGAAATACTGTATATTTCGTTACATCGTTTTGCATTTGTATTGTAAAAGATTCTTTCGAAAAAAGGACAAAATAATATTTTTTTCTCTCTTCCATTCATTCATCCATCCAACCATCCATCCACCCATGTTTCCACCCACCCACGCGTCCATGCAACCAAGAATCCATTCATGCGTCCATGCATCATCCATTCATCTTGAATTTTTTTATATTTTCAACATTGAGTTGAAAATATTAAAAAATTCAAGATGACAACCACCCACAAACAACAAAGTTGGCAGCCATCTTGGATTTTTTTCTAATTTTTAACATTGCGTTGCTGTTTTCTTGTCAAAATAGTAACAAAAACCGAGTTTCATCGAAATCGGACCACAAACAAAAAAGAAGGCCGCCATTTTGGATTTTTTAATATTTTTAATAATGGCGTTACTGTTTTCTTGTCAAAATAGTTCCAAAAAACCGTGTTTCATCGAAATCGGACCGCAAACAAAAAAGTTGGCCACCATCTTGCATTTTTTTTATATATTTTTAACATTGCGTTGCTGTTTTTTGTCAAAATCCGAGTTTCGTCATAATCCCATCCATCCATCCATGCGTCCACTATCTATCCATACAGCCCTGCATCCATCGATCCATTATGCATTCACGCGTCAATGCATCCATCCATCCATTCATCTATGAATCCATCTTCCATCCACCCACCCATGCGTCCATGCATCCACACATCCATGCATTCACCCATCCATGCACCCATCCATCCATCTCATCCATCCACCCAACTATCCATCCATCCGTCTATCCATTCATCCAGCCTTTCTTCCTTCCTTCCTCCGTTCCTACCTCCTACCCTCCCTAAGTCCCTCTCTCCCTTTTTAAGTCCATCCGTCCCTCTGTCACTTTCTTTCTTTCTTTCTTTTTACCTTTAAAACTTTTAAGTATCGAAGAAATAACGTCGCCCTATCTCATACTTAAAAATGAGTGCCAATCACTAGTAGGTTTGTGCCAACGATTGTACTAAGAGTGCCAATGACTATACTTTTCGATGGTTTTAGAAGTTTTATAATTTTTTTTCATAAAAAACGTTTCTTTTTCATTATTTTTTCGTTGTTATTGTAAAAAATAAACCCTAAAGATATTTTTGAAAGTCGAAAATTACGTTTAAATATCTTACAGATAAAATAATCAACAAAATAACGAAAGATTTCGCTTAGGGTGCCAATAATTGTATAGTTTACCCTACTTGGAATTAAATTATGGTTATCTTTAAGCGAGGTTTTCGGTTTATGACCCTGGTTGCTAAATTTCACGGTCGTGGGACTGAATCCGAGGAGGTAAATTATTCAAGGATTTCTTTAATATTTTTGTAAATCGAGTAAGTACCAGAGGACATCCGTAAAGCTCGTACCTTACGATCTTTCAAGGATCAAGTTAGAAGACATTTCCTTTCTCCCACCTAATACCACCTTTTTCTCATATTTCCCTTTCAACTTTCATTTTTTAAACTTACACATTTTTCGCTCTCTATTTTATTTATGTACATCTATATCTGTTGTCCTTCTAGTACTTTTGCACCCACTCCCCTTCCCTTTAATATTTTTCTACTCAAGGTTGCCTGGAAGAGACTGCTACATAGCAGTAAGGCCGCCTTTTGTGTACTTGTCTATGTTTATTGTTTTCTTCTTTGTAATGTCTTTTTCTAGTGTGCAATAAAGCGTTTTATATTATTATTATTATTATTATTATTTTATATAATTGACCGAGCGAGCGAGAAACGTCTCCGTTTCAGCTGGACAGGTCACATTTCTCAACCGATTTTCGATAACTTTTATAATTGTTTTAGCCGATTCATATTTTCGAAATTATTTGATAAAAAATATTTCAGACATTTCGAAAAATGATCAAAAAAGTCACATACCCAAGGTTCAAAAAGGACAAGTTATGCCTAAGTTGTAACTAGTTGATTAACAATAATACCAGAATATCATTGAATCCATTTATAATTGGCTGACCACAAATTGCGCAGTTTTAGACCGCTTTTGATACGTAATAACTAACGTCAATATTGTAGTCAAAGTCTGCCTTTTGAATACATGATGGCCTGTATTTGATTAATTAACTAAGTATTCTATAGTATAAGCTATGTCCTATTCCTATTTCGGTATTGGAGCCAACATAGTCACGCAATACTGGGCGTGACCTCTGCGACTCTACTGCGGACGAGACTATGCGACAACATAATATAATATGAATATTATTGTCCTCATATTGAGACTATTATTTAAACTTACTATTTCATGTTTCACCGTATGGTTAGACACTGGTTAAAATGGGTAAGTAAGTACCTTTTAAACTGTCTGTTTTTAAGGTAAGGCTGTAGACGCGCATCACGTTCCATTTTTAAATTTTTTATACAAAATTAATGATCTTAACAACTCTGCGCGAGCCGTAATGAGGGCGAACTTTGAAAATTCCTATTAAATTATTAAATAGATACAAGTACATATATACAAAACACGCAATACATTAGACAAATACCTCATTATTCCTAAGAAAAATATAAAATGACTTTAGATTCTGTAAATACCAGTAAAAACGCATGTCAAAGTGTATTAATTTTTTAATATTTTATTTCTCTATGATTAAAATCATTTTTTTAAATTTTATTTTCTCTCTATAGGGAATTAGGGAACTCCTTGACAATACAAACAATAAGTGAAAAAATAAATATGAGTCGTATTCTTATTTGTTACAGTTGAAATGTTTGTGGAAAATACCTCTGACAAGCAAATTTGAAATACCACTTGAACAGATCTCTCGTTTCGATCGTCATTGTTTTAAAAAACCTGATAATTTATTATGTTTTTCTCTTTCTATACATACGGCACTAATCCTAAAACTAAAGTTTACATCAATAGTAGTAACGCTTTCATTCTTTAGATAACTTCATTGGAAAAACGCTAATTTCTTTGAAATGCCGATATACAGCCTTAACTGGAACTTAATGAAACAGTAGGCTCTTACTTAGTATGTTTAGTTAAAATTGAATACTTAAGAGATGAGCATGTTTAGTTTCAGACTTTAATACAAGTCTGGAGGAGCTAAAAATTAAATTAAAGATTTTAAATTCACAGGTTTTGGATAACTTGGTGCAAAATTATACCTTTATCTTAAAGTTTTGAAACTGGGCAAGATTTTGGATATCCTCCAGATATTACTGTCAGATATTTTCACAGATGTTATGTTCTATTTTTAAATGAAGCCAGGAGATGTACTATCTGAAACCTGTGAATTGGTCTGTAGCCCGGGAAATTATAAGAATCGTTACATTAAGTACGTACCTACTTATAATATATCTCGTTTTATGGATTGCAATTTATCGGAAAAATTTATGCCAATAAATCGTAAATTTATGTCAAAAATAAACGCGGTACTATAAGTATAATGTAAATTTTATTTCCAGTTCACAATATTCCGACGGATGTTAATATTTTAAGATAAAAAAAAAACAATTAATGATGGTTCTCATGATTTTACGGTGATATTAGGTACATAAAACAATATTGTAATCTAATACAACTGTTTTTAAAACTTTGAAACTTACATTCCCACCTTTCGCTTTGTTGTTACAATTCTGCTGGGAGCTGTGTTAGTCTATTTTGATACAGTAATTGATTGTGGCTGAGAAAATAGGGAGATTTTTCTCGTGAGATAGGCACCTATTAAGGACTATTAGATCAATAACAATCATTTGAATGTAAAGAGTTTGTTTATTGACGTACTCGATACAGACAATAGGAATCCTATTCTCATAACGGGTTCGTAAGTATTTTGTTGCCTCATGTACTGAACACCAATCAAATAAAAAATAGGTACTTAATGAGTGCAATTCGACGACCTGATTGGTGCAGTGGTCAACATGACGCCTACCACGCAAGAGGTCCCGGGTTCGATTCTCGGCCGGGGAGAAATTGAAATGATGAATTTTAATTTCTGTGACGGGTCTGGGTGTTACTATGTATAATAAGTATATATTTATATATCAGTTGTCTAGCACCCATATTACAAGCTTTGCTTAGTTTGGAGCTAGATGGCGCTGTGTGAAATTGTCCAAGCATTTATTATTGTTATTATTATAATGTCTAAAATGCAAAATGTCTAAGTAGCAAAATGCCTAAAAACAATGCCTAAAAAGCAATTTGCCTTAAAAGCAAAATGCCTAAAACTGAAATTCCATAAGATGCAACACTGTCGTCGAAACCATTATCAAAAAAAAAAAAAAAAAACATTAATAAATATTTTTTTAATACCACAGGCCATAAACAAGTAGTATTTATTACAATAGCTGGTTGTACACTCGTACCTCTAATTTAATTAATCTAACTGAACGTGTCGATGGTAACTTTTTGTATTGTAAAATTAGGTACCTACCTAAGTTGTTACATTTGTTACTCGTACTAACTACAAGCGGCAGACCTCGACCAATACACAGTCTTTAGACTTCATTCAAGTCTACCATCAATCAAACCGACATCTAAAAATTCCACGAAAATGAGTTCAGGTTTAAACTGAAAACCAAAACTCAGTAGACTAGACGACGCCAAAAGTAAGGGTTATGAACTAGGTACCTTACCTATCAAGGCGAATCTATCAAATAAGTATACCAACTTAATAATACATTTTGCAAACACAGATATCACGTAAACACGTTATAGCTGTTGTTAGAGGGAATGAAGTCATTTTACAGTGACTCAAAATGTGAGTAACGCCATAAATGTCAATGAAGTTTCTCAGTTGCTATTGTTTCCTGTTGTTGTAAAATATTCTAATGCATCAGAATTTCCTCATTCTGTGACCATATAAAATCAATATTGGTCTCAGTCGGTGCTCGACGGTATGCAATGTTTAACGATCTTGAATATCCGAATGCCTATTTCTACTACCACTGCTTTTTATTCCCTGCATTATACAGCTCAATTGTAAATACATTTGAAAGAACATTTGGGAAAAAATTGTCACCCCAGTTGTGTGATAAAAAAATCCCAGTTGTCACCCCGGGGGACAGTGCTAGACGGGACTCCTGGGAATAATGGGTAGAGTGGTGTAGATATCTTATAATAAACATTTTCTATTTCTAATAGATGAAAATGTATAAAGTACTTAAATAAGTACTTATTCGAAAATATTGGAAGTCAATACAACATCGCTAATAGTAAATTAGTATTGAATCATTTTGACGTGATTCATTAAATAAATGATACTACTTGCAATAGCAAAAATAATAATAAAAGAACTCAATCAATCCATATGATTAATGTATTTATAAGTATAATTCATCATTAATTAGTATTATACACATATGGCGGCTTACATACACATTATGTAAGCCCACATACAAGTGACACATGGTAACATAATAACCAGACCCCGGATTTTTGGTAGCACGAATAAAATGACGTTTAATAGTGCGTGGACAACTTGATTATCTATTTGTGTAATTTATCGATAAAAAAATTATAATTATGTAACGTGATATACAGAATTACTGTCGGAAATAGTAGAAATTACCTACCTACATTAAGAAAAGTGAAAATCGTGAAATGTATAAATAATAAAATTCACTGCAGTTTTTCTTGATGCAAAGATAGCAAAGTCAAAGTGAGTGAAGTAGAATGTCAAATTTTTAAGAAATACATCCTCCTTGGTAAAATACAAAAAAATAAATACAGACGCGATCAAAGAAGTTCCACTCCAAAAATATTTTCAAAACATCGATATATAAAAACATTTACGATAATTTGGTAATCACTAGCAAGTTTGTATTCCTGCCACCGCAAATCCGGCCTTTAATAATAACTTTCTTATGCATGTAGACAGAGACAACAAACTCTACATTTTACACAATTTTTTTTCCATAATATATTTTTGTAAAATTCTCTCTCATCGTATCTCCGAATGTGGATAATTGCAATATAATTAGATTTGCTAAAACTATTGAAGATTGATTTAACATAAATTGTATTTTTATTCGGAAAATTAAGTCATGATTCATAATACAGTTTTAATCAAGTAATAAACTAATGAGACCATTAAAATTGTTTTTTAAAACCTGTTTTGTCTAACTTGTCAACACTTCTCATATTTTTTTCCAAAATATCGAACTCATTAACAAGAATTTAGAGTAAAAAGATTTACTCGAAATTTTCAATTTTATCATAAGTTTTCCATCTTGATCTATCCAGTCCGTTCCTGATCTATCCTGGTCCTTCCTGATCTATCTTGATTCTTGATCCTTCCAGATCTTAAATACCAACTAAGAGCCAACTAATTATAGACACGTTTATCAAAGAAGAGCCTCTAAAACGCTAATTAGGAAACCAACCAAACAGAGTAATATAAAATTAACAATGGAAATGAACTCGGCATAGTGGCGATAATTATTCTGTTTTCATCAATTGTCTCTTTTAATGGTTTTAGTCCATTATTGGTAATTTGGTGGAAAATTAGTTCGACTATTTAATACTTTTGTTAGGACTGCTTAGTTAAAACAAATATGACTACTCACTTTTCTAAGTGCATTTTAATAATGTTAAAGATTTTATCAATAACATGTTCAAATAACTGTTTTTAAAAAGTAACTAGGTACCTAAGTAGGTACCTAGTTACTACCAAGTGGTAATAACGGATTTTTTTGGTATTACATATAAGTAATAACATGATAGATAACAGAAACTATTAAAAAAATGAGAAAAGATTTTAACAAAAAACTATTGATAGTTTTATTGGGTAGGATAGTTCATTATTTATTCTAAAAGGTTTCATAATAAATGTATTTGAATTATATAAGGACCAGTCCTTTTGTTAATTCAATCTTTAGCTAAGTGATTCTTCTAGGTAAACAGGTATAAATCAAGTTCTACTTTTTTGCATGCTATAAGTTACGAAGTCACGATTTTATATTCCGAAGGTCAAACTACCAAGAAAAACTTGGCTGCCGTAAGTATTTTTTTTTTACAAAAGTATTGGGAGGTATTACCTCTTACACTTTATTTGTATAAAGAATTGTGTTAATTAAATTTCATATTTTGTATGATTAAAACAATGAGATAAGGAGAGAAAAATTAGTGAAAGCGTTCAAAAAGATTCGAAAATTATTGAACAAACTATTGTAATTTAATTTTTGAATAGGAACACCTTGAGAGAGTACAACCTAGGTATTCGATTTTTTTTAATTTAGATAGTGACCTACATATTGCCAAACGCGTAATATATGTAGATATTATGGTTATTGAGCATTATAATTACCTACATAATAATATGACATCACTTCATTTATCTAGCGCGTATCAAGCGTATCACTTATAAATCAAGGTTTTTAACGCAATACCTTCGAGAGTGTTCATCGACTTATTAGTAAGATTATGTTCATGAACACATTGTACAAAACAAGCAATGGTTGTGATCCTTATTTCGATAAGAATAGAGGCGTAGTCGTGTAGTTCAGTCAACTATTTGAGTGCAAGCGCACTTGGAGTGTACCGGAGGCACCGAAGTGTTAGTTCAATTGACGTACGTTTGAGTTGATTGAGAATTAAAGAATTGAAATGTTATGTTCGGTTCGAGATTTGAGAGGGGAAAAGACTCGATTAGGGATTTGTTATAACTAGTTATAACAACATGGAATGGAAGTGTAAATTGATATAAAATCTGAGTACTTATATCGAAACTCGAAATTCAGAGCGTGATTACAAAATACAAACTTATACAAAAAGATACAAAAAAATATATTCCAAAAACCAGAAAACATTAACACTGCCATTTTTGGGGCCTTCTTTTTGTTACCTATTAGACCTCTAAAGATTATTAGAGATTATTCCATATAAATTAATAATATTATTTACTACATACTTAAAATGTGGTCTAACTTAGGCGGTAAAAGTATATTTTTAAAAAACTCATTAGGTATCTGAAATGTATTTTATCTGACTACCGAATGCATATAATGATAAATTTAGAAGCTCAGTTATAAAATAAAAAAACAGAAAAAGATTTGTTTTTGTGTGTCTATGTATATAAAATAACTTTCATGAAAAGAATAAATAAGAATCATACGGAAAATAAAAATCAAAATAATTGACCAAGCGAGCGCGAAGCGCAAGCGAAGCGTCTCGGCTTCAACTTGGGCACAAATTCTTTCGTATGTCCGGCTGTCCGTTTGTTTCTCCTCTACATGTCGCATTAATCAACCGAGTCTCGTGAAATTTTGTGAGCAAGTTTGATAATTAAATTTTTCAGTCAAGCCAGTTTTTCGAAAATTTTCGAAATAGCGGAGATAAGTATAAAAAACAATTTTAGATGTTTGAAAAAGTATCAAAAATGTAGCAAAACTTTTTTGTTAGCGGTGCAAAGCAAATTTTGTTTTTTTATTTTAGAAGCACTAAACTCAAAAGTTTCTAAAGTTCATCCCGGAAGCCCGCATTGCTCTAGAGTTCATCAAATAAAACATTTCTGGCCAATATTCGAAATTTGAAAATAAATAAGGTGGTGAACTGAGTATAGTATTAAAGTGAACGGAGCGCAGACTGAGGAACCTAAGTGAAATAATTTCTTTGGCCACTCCACTTCAGTGACAAAATAATTTAAAGTCCCACAAAATCTCGAGTTGGTATTTTGCGTATGTGGTATTATGCGTCTAAAGGGCTACTTTTTAACGCTAGATCTACAGCTCCCATAGTCATTAGTTTAAGTAGGTACTTTTTATATTTACAAAGAAAATTAAAAATAAATAACTAGGCAAATAAGGATTTACAAAACTTTTTGTGAGAGACAAACTTATGTTTCGTTAATATTTTTTTTCCGCTTAAGCATTTAAAAAGTTGATGGTAAAGATAAACTTTTATTAGAACAACAAATTAATAGTTAAGTTTCAGTGACTGAGCAACAAATCGATTACATTAGGCTATTTCTTTGTTTCCAGGCATCTTGAATTAATGATGGCGGCCTGCGTGGTGGGTGACGTCATTTCCGAAGCATGATCCACCTGGCCGCGTCCACATTCTCTCAGATATTATTCATTTGAGCTAGTTCAGTTGGTGATCGTTTATGGATGGTTTATAGTATGAATAAGTGATCCTAGTTTGTGTTTGCGACTACGCATCAGTCCACGACGAATGTACTTATTCGAAGGCTTCTAAATGTTTTAACTTTAATGGAATACCTATAGCAGCGCAGAAGATTTTACTGACTAAATCTAAAAAATATGTATTACATTATTATATCAATAAAATAAAAATGATAGAGAAAATAAACTTACTTATAGCTCAAGAAAAACAGAAATGATACCAACCTCATATTATATTGAAAAATTTCATCTTTTTGCAAAATGGTTGCATTGTAATGAAATATACGCATAGTTGTAATGTAGCGCTGTGATTTTAAACCGCAGTAAGTATTTAAAAATAGTTAGTATAAATTAAAGTGGATTTTTGGCGGCGCTGTTGAATCACAGTCATGGAGTCAGAGGTCTTTAAGTCAGGGTCTGACTCGGACGGACAGGGTCGGACGCAATTTGTCGTACAATTTACTTGATATTGAACCTTATTTGTGAGTTAATAGGGTCAGAGAGTATCACAGAGTGGGACGAACATCGTCCGCTTAACATTGTAGGCCTGCTGATTAAATACTTCCTCATTGGTCGAGATTGTGATGCCTTGACTCAAGAGTATAGCAAAGAACTTAACTTGACTACAGATAAGCAAAGATCATAGTACAAGGATCGATAGCACTATCATTGGTGTAATAAAAAATGATTTGCTTTATTATAATGAAATTGGAGCTAAGATGAGCCCTAAGTCGAATAAACTTACAACAAGATTTTAACAATGGGGAATGTCCGAAAAAAATAAAAATGGCTGAATAATTTTATATAGGTAGGAATAAGCTACCTTAGTTTTAGAAAAAAATTTCAGAATTTTCGGTTACGTCAAAATTTTTTAATAAATTAAAGTCTCTTCGACGTCACAAATGTACGAAAGTAACAGCAGAATCGCGATTATTCCTTTGCCACCACCTGTCACAACCACAGCAAGTATTAAAAAAAAAGTTTTGACATTTTGTATTGAAACTTTTTTTTTAATAGCATGTTGTGGTTATGACAGGTGGTGGCAAAGGTATAATCTCCATTCTGCTGTTACTTTCGTATATTTGTGAAGTCGAAGTGATTTTATTTTTTATTTTTATTTATACGCAACCGAAAATTCTGAAACTTTTTTTTCTGTTACTAAGGGGCTTATTCCTACCTATAAAAAATATTCAGCCAAATTGATTTTTTTCGGACATTCCCCATTATCACGAGTATGAATTTCTGTAATTTCTTTGATTGTCCTTGATTGACTTTTAAGTCTTTTTTCTTGATTTTCCTACTTACCTCTTTTATGAATTATAGCTCATACTCAAGTGTTATCTATGAAGGATGATATAATCTGGTTTTTTTAAACCCCACGTTATGATTGACGTCTCTCAGCCAACAGTCTAGCCATAAAAACTATATTACCAAGGCGAGATATTAAAACCGGGCGGCGACTAGACATAAACAAAATTCAGAAATTTCCGCGTTTTTAATGATCTGTGTATGAAGTCAATATGGTTTTTATGAACGAGTTATGAACACTTAGCAATAAATGAAGCTGGTTTAATGTCAATATTATGCGATGATCCATAAAATACTACGGTTAGTGCTTTTATTCGATTGCATCACGCTTTTCCGCAGTATAGCAGAACATACCTAGGTTAGTACCTACCTATTATAAGTTTGTCGATGTATCTTCTACTACTCGATTGCTACTCAACAGCTTGATGAAATAATAAGCTAACCCACATTGTTATACAATGTATTCCTCTCGTTTGGATATTTAGGATTAAGAGAGACTTGAAGCTAAATTTGAATTACAACTTATTTTGAAAACTCTCCACGAATATATTGGATCCTGAAACTGGTGTATATTTTTCACATACAGAGAGAGAACCTCATATCTTCTGTGATTTAAAATATTTATGAGTTGCTGGATACTACAACAAATTAGCTGTCAAATATCATCATAATTGAAGTCTATTTAATTTGTTGTCTTAGAATTAAAAAAAAATACCTTGAAATGACTTCTTTTTTCGTAAGCCATAATTACCACCTTATCTGTTGTACAACTTAGCCTAAACTTTTTTTTTTTTTTTTTGCTTAAGTTATGTTGCCTAAGTTAGTTTTGTGTTCAAACATTAATTGTACATAAACGTTTTTGTTGTTTGTTGCAATAGCGTTCACTGTTGTAATAAATTATGAAAATGCTAGTACGGAAAATGAAATTTTTAAAAATTCTCTATACAAGACGTCAATATCATAGGTAAGGATTGGTTAAATGCTCTAAGGGTAAGGACCTAATAATACGCAAGTTGGGTCAAATATATTTCAGTAAATTGTGATTTGATTTTGTTTGATGGGATAGAACCCTTGATTTTCCACCTACAAACTTTCCAGAGGGCCTCACGATAATTAGTAAACTACGCTAAGGACAGGTTCATATACGCAAAAAGCGAGAGTAGTATTTTAATATTCCAAGTTAATAGCACTTAATAACGTAGTGAGGGATTCAATAAAACGCTTCGTAGCTACGGTCGAGACAATGTGCGGGAATTTTCATGGAATGTGTTGTACTCGGGATTGGTACATGGAAAAAATAAAAGTATCCAAAAATGATTAAGTAGTATTTAAGGCTTATTTTTCGCATCTACTAAGATAAGCTTCAAAAGTCGCAAATAAACAGATAAAATGACGCAAATGGAAATGGATTAGCTCTAAGCTAAGCAAGGAATTTAAGTTAAAAATATTTACTGTCCCTCAAGACATTGTATCCTTGTTCGAATTATGGGTTAGGTTGGGAGGTTTTTAAGGTTCCGTACCAAACCAAAATGGTAAAAAAGGAACCCTTATGGTGTGACTCAGTCTGTATGTCTGTCTGTCTGTCACAGCTGGAGATCTCGTGAACTACTAATGGTATCAACTTGAAATTTAGAATGGTTTGAGATGACATTTGCCCAACTATTTTGCAAATAAGAAATAAATAAAAAAATAAGTATCTTTTTTACAACAGGGACTATAAAGGGTCTTAAAAATTTGAAGTTGAGCTACTAGGGCATGTGAGGTGTCATATGAAAGAGCGCCGTTTGCACGTTTTTAATCATTTTTAGGGTTCCGTACACAAAGGGTAAAAACGGGACCCTATTACTAAGACTCTGCTGTCCGTCTGGCTGTCTGTCTGTCTGTCACCAGGCTGTATCTCATGAACCGTGATAGCTAGAAAGTTGAAATTTTCACAGATGATGTATTTCTGTTGCCGTTATAACAACAAATAACACTAAAAACAGAATAAAATTAATATTTTAGGGGGGCTCCCATACAACAAACGTAATTTTTTTGCCGTTTTTTGGTACGGAACCCTTCGTGCGCGAGTCCGATTACAGGAAAAATAAAACGATATCTTAATAAAGCACACTTTTTTAAAAATTATCAAATTTCTAAAAAAGTTAGCATTAGTTCCACTATCGGTCAAGAGATGGCGCTGACCTAAAACTGCAATACTAATTTTATTATTCTACTCTACAGTGTGGTTTAATTATGATGGTACGGAACCCTCGGTGCGCGAGTCCGACTCGCTCTTGACCGGTTTTATTTAATGTTTAAACACGTGTTTGGAAAACACGTGTCATAACTTTAGTGCGCATACAATACAATATCAATATTTTTGATTGAAGTGACGCGTGTCGTTTAGGTCAGGTCTACTTTTTTTTGGTCTCCATTAAACTCGTTGATGAAAACATGTAAGTATGTATAAAATAAATTTTCTGTTTCGGGCTAAATTTTCCACACAGATTTCTTATTCATGACGTAAGTAGTTATTCAGCAAGAGACGTTTTTTGAAAATTCCCATGGGAGACGATTTCTACGTGGATGGAATTGTGGGCGGAAGTCATAAATATGAGCTCCGATCCTCTTTTTGACATTATCTCTCTGTTTATTATGGTTTTACCTCCTTATCCGACATTCTAAAAGTGAAATGTGTAAAGTACCTAGGTAGGTACCCATAAGTGCGAGTCATTCTTCAACAATCTTTTAAAATAGGTAACTAAGTACCTACTTAGTTACCTATTTTAAATAAGTTATAAGATTGTTGAAAAATGACTCGCACTTATGGGTCAGAACAATGGAATACAGGAATTTATAAAGAATAATGCTTGGTTGATAAACCCAGTAGCCTAAAAACACCGATACCTCGATTGGAATCGTTGCTACTAAGGCTATTTATTATAGAAGACAACCTAAATGGCTCGATTTCTGGTACACACGAATTTTGGTAAAACTATTATTGCATTTTGCTCCTTTCAATTTCAATTTAAACTGTTTTTACTGTAACAAAGTTGCGACAAGAACTGGTAGTGACAGAACTGACAAATAAAAATAAGTTTGTTTCTTACCTGACGTGAAAAGACGTCAGAAGGAGTCTCATCTGGAAATCTTAACCTATGCGCGAACTTTTTAGCTTTCGCCTTTTAGTAAATAAAAACTTTATTTTTTTACCTATGTCACCTATTTCTATATACGTGAATACTATTTTTTTATAGATGTTATTGTTAAGTATCAAAAAGTATGGTTTTACACATTTAGCAAGCTTTTTCTTAAGATCATTACTCTTATAATTGTCGATATCCGTTCATATATCAAAGCTGAAAGGTAAGTGGCGTCTTGTGGAAGCGGAAACTAAATGACCGACCTTGGAAGGCAGCGTTAAGTTTCCTATTATATGACTATAATAGGTCTCAATTAGACTTTCATAAGTTCTAGTATAAATCTCTGAATGGAGCGGTAGTAAAACTGTGTAAGTTAGTCTTTTTATTAAGGAATCTTATTTTGTAAACAAACAACTCAAGTCAAAAATATTTGACTAACAAATAAAATATTCATCACAGATTTGTTTAAACCTAAAAAGGTCGCAGTGAGTAAAAACTAACTTAGAGAGAAAATGTTAATTGATAAAGTTATGTAATAAAAAAAGTAAAGTTTATTTATTGTAAATAAACTTTACTTTTTTATTACGTGTGTAGGTATGCCATGTGAAAGGCAGGTGCTTAATGTAATAGATAAATAAAGGTCATTGGGCATTTTGTTCGGACGTTTGACCTACGGCGTACACAAACGAAATAGGGCTAAATATGTAGATAAATGTATCTGCTACACAGTGATATGGGTCGCATTCTTACAGGCCATGTTTCATTTGTATCATTATAATATCATAACTTTTCAATAATAAATAAAATAAATTAAATAAATAAAGACAATACAAACGTTTATTATGCTTATACCACACATTTTCACAATGCCGAAAGTAAAAACTTCTGTTTTGTTAACAAAAGTTTAAAAACATTATACATATACTCGCACACATACTGTAAAATAACCTTTTTCAGCCGGTCGGTACATAAAAAAATATACATATTTTGAAAAGTGGGACTGAATTCTTCAATTAAAACTGGTTTGGTTTATGTACGCGAACTTTCATCAAGCAGGTCAAATATGCCCAATGACCTTTATGTAAAAAAAAAATCGAAAAGTAGGTAATAAAATAATTTATCCATTTTTATACTGAATATATTATACTATCGATAAGGTATTTTGTAATGTCTGATAAAAAAAGTTATCGGTTAAATTTAGTTGTTGTTGTGATAAGATAATTTAAGTACATAGCACTTACTAAGATAAATAAAATATGCCTTAGACTCATGAAGTTAATTTATATGCCTTTATGGATACTTACTTACAATTACAAGTGAGCTAGTTTTATTAAGGTACCTACTACTAAATTTATTTCCAGGAATCCTCTATCTTACTGCTTAAAGTGTTTGAATCAAGTAGGTAAATAATTGCATAGTTAAGTAGGCATAAGTATAGGTACCAGTGGCGAGGGGTGAAATTATAGCGAAGGTAAGCCGCTCTACAAAAATTATGAAAAATGTAGTGATCTGCATAGTGGATCAGTGGGGTGGGATTTCCAAAAGGTAAGCCGATGGGAATCGGCTTGTATGGACCCTTCGCCACTGATAGGTACCTACTGTGTAGTGAAAGTTTTTCCAAAAAGTTTGACTAAAGAAACATTATAGCAGAGACCTATTACAAAAAAGAATCACTTTACTTCGGCTGCCCTACGCAGAAGTCAAGTACAGCACACAGTTTCCAAAGATTTTTTTTATTTAATTTTCTGTTTAAGCAAAGCAAGTTGCATCTACCATTTTTTTATTTCATTAAAATTCGGTTTAATTCGGGAAATATAGCCAATAATTTGTTTCAAGAATATTTTTCCGTTTGCAAAATCTACACTAAAACAAAGACTTCTATGTTGTAGTAATTGATGTCTTTGCATTAAAACAAAGTATATTTCCCGTTTCTACCTTAAAAAGAAGCAAGTCTTATCAAGATACTTGTATTTAAAATAGATTAGCAGATACTTGATTTCTATGTATTTATTTTATAGTTGTAAGGACTATATTATTCTATGGCTCTATGCAAAGCTGAAATCAAGCATCTACTAAAGGCAATAGAGAATCTAAGTTACTTGTTTATAGCGTAGAATATTATTGACAAATCAATACATATTTCTACGTGGAACATTATTTTCGTTCGTCAAAATGTATGAGAACAAATTGTTTTTGCAGAAATATGTTTTTACGTTAAATACCAATGATATTTTAACATTTTAGTGTTCAGAAAGAATATCTAAATTTTTCAATAAAAACACTAAATAACGTTTTTAAGCTCTCCTGTAAAGTTTGTCTGGAATGAGATACTTGGATTTGGTTTAGGGCAGCTGACTTGTTATTGAACCTTATTCGTGAGTGCCACGTTAGTGCCACGGAGTGGGACGAACATCATACGCTCATTGTGATGCTTTTTTGTAATGGCCCTTGGGTATTTCAAAAGATTATCCGAATAATAAACAATTAAAAATTCAACGATATCTATAATTTTTATTATCATAATTATAACAGTTTGTTTTATAGTGGTGGCCACCAGTCGATTTTCATACAAATTAGGTAACTTTGAAGCCTTGGTTCTCCGCCAAGGATTGACTTAGCTGTGATCTGATGATGGCCATCTAGGGAGTGTATGGAGATACAGATCTAATAATCTAATCAATATTCTAAGAGATATAACGATAATGTTCAAATAAACCGCGAAATTAGCATATAAATTAATGGAAATCCTGAAACTGACTTGGTGACTTGTGAAAAACTCTGAAGGCTGACTGGTGTCCTCTGGCCACCACTGTCTGTAGGTTTTATTTGGGTATTATATAAAGTAAATAGTTTTGACACAGTAGGTACCTTTATCGTAGGCTTTGTTTTGATTCGATATCAGCTGTTGTTTTCAAATATATATGTCGTCTCAAGATGGAGAGCGCGGTCGACATTACATGGGCGGTCTTCAAGTTCTTCCATGGTGGGTCCTCAGGCAGCAAGAAATAAACAACTCTTGAAGATGAATTACAATTTTATTCTTGAATGTACTATAATGACTTATTGATGGTCTCTTCAGAAACCGACAAGTCCTTGGAACTCTTATTTCAACCTTCGCAGTTTAGTCTCAATCATGAATCGATCTGTACTGAACTGTCCTGACGCTGTGCTGCGTCCCTTTATATACCCGGAATCAAGGCCTTGTCCAAACGAGTAAACAACCCTCGCTTGCGTTTCTGAGAAGACTAGAATTGTCCATAATGGCTAATTACAAATATCATATTACAATCAAAATAAAACTATTAAGAAACTTAATATAAACAAAAGTATCAAATACAATGTATTTAACTAGAACATTCGGTACTTCTAATTACAAGTGTCAGGTTACAATCAAAATAAAACCATTAAAGAACTTAATACCATCAAAATACGATTTGCTAGAATGTTAGGTAATACATCAAGGCAACTATGTTGTAAAGTAAACAATTGAATGATCCCGCCGCGCCGGTACAACGGTGACGCGTAGATGTCGATTTTCAACATCTCTCTCCGACACGGCCATTCTGACCGTTCACACGTCCTCGGGTGTGATGCCTGTTGACAAAGAAAAAGGATCACCCAGCATTTGTGTTCAAACGACTACAAACCACAATGGGGAGAGACTATTCACATTAATCACATAGACTCGGTAGGCTGGACCGACGAGTTCCCATCATTAGTTTGAACTTGGTTATCATTTTCAATAACTGAGATCAGGCACACAACACCAGTGAACCAGTCCTTCGGTCACTCAAGCCACAACCAGTCCTTCGGTTGAGTCACTAAATGGCATTATATCCAGTCCTTCGGATACCCAAGTAGCTCGGTCCTTCGGCCACTTTGTTCTGCAACTCGGTCCTTCGGTTGCCGTTTGCCATCTCATACCCCACAATACGCTACAACGTCTGCGGGTCATTTGTGCGTCTAATCTGAGTCACTTGTGCCAGTACCATCGGCACAGTCATCTAACTCGCTGGGAACTTGTGGGTCTGGAGCTTTTCGAATACGATCATGAGGATACTTGTAAGTACGGTTAGAGTTTATTGCTTTTAACAGATATCTATCGCCTTCGAGAATTTTAATTACTCTATATGGGCCTTTAAATTTTGGATCTAGTTTAGTTTGGTTTCTTTCTTCATTTTCGATCAAAACAAAATCACCAACAGCGAAATTTCGAATTTTTGCTTTGTTTCTGTCAAACCTTTCTTTATCATAGTGAGCATTTTTCACTATACCCTGCGCCGCCTGCTCCCTAACTTCATCAAGTTTAACCTCTGCCTCATCTTCTTCAATGCTCATTAGACTTAGAGGTCTAGCAATTTTCCCTATCATTAGTTCCAATGGACTTGCCTTGGTCACACGATTAGTAGTTGAATTGATTGCTAGCTGAATGTCACTCAAAGCGTCTTGCCACGAGCGTTCTTTACTCGTCTCAACGGATGTCAGCATAGTTTTCAAAGTACTCATTACTCGTTCTACCTGGCCGTTAGCACGACTCCCACCAGTGGCGATGAGATGTAATTGAATGTTATGATTGCTGCAAAAATCAGCGAAATCCTTACTAGCAAAGCAACGGCCTTGGTCGGCGATGACCCGTTTAGGAGCTCCAAAGAGAGCAACACCCGACTTGAGGGCACGAATACTACTTTTGCTATCGATTTTTGTTGAATGAACTAGTAGAACATACTTTGTGAACGAGTCAATTAAGACGAAGACATATTCCTTAGTAGAATTCTTACCACTGAGTTTACCAGAAGCATCCAAGTGAATGGTGTGCCATGGAATAGTACATTTGGGAATAGGGTGAAGTTCAGCCTGAACTCGACCTGTACTGGGTTTGGAAATCTTGCAAGTAATGCAATTGTCAACAAATTTGCGTACATATTTGGACATTCCTTGAAACCAGTAATAATCATAAACCTTTTCTAACGTCTTTTCCCAACCCAAATGCATAATGGCCTCGTGCACATTATTTATGACGGACCATCTAAGTGCACGTGGAACTATGGGTAGACAACGTGTTCGCCCATTTCTTTGAATTTTTCTATGAAGAATATTTGATCGTATTTCATACGTGTTCCTGACGTCTTCAGGTAACATTTCATTACTTAAATCCGATATTATTTTTCGAATCTCCTCATCCTTCTCCTGTTCTACCTGCAACCAGTTATCTGAAAGCTCGGCTAAATCGACTCGCTTTTGTTCGAACATTACTGGTTTTTGATAACGGAAGGGGATTTCTAGACAAAAAGTCTACATGGTTCATCCTAGTACCTTCACGATATACGATGTCAAAATCAAACGACTGCAAATATGCCCACCAACGATGTACCCTAGGTAATAATTCCCGTTTCTTCTGGGAGGCTTTGACTGAGTTGCAGTCAGTGACGACAGTAAATTTTCGACCCTGCAGATAATGGCGAAAGTATTTGATTGCATTAACGATAGCCAATGTTTCGAGTTCGTATGAATGGTACCGAGATTCGGCAGAAGAAGTGCGTCGACTATAATATGCAACAACTCGCTGCTTGCCATCAACCTTCTGTATTAACATAGCGCCATAGCCTTCCGAACTCGCATCAGTGTGTAACTCAATGTCATATTCTGGATTAAAAATCATCAAAACGGGCTCACTGGTAAGGATAGTGATAATTTTCTGGCGAATTTCCTCATGAGATGGAAGCCAATCAAGAGTTTTAGACTTAGAACTGGTTAGTTTGAACAATGGAGTCATAATCGAAGAAAACTTAGGAACAAATTGTCGGAAATATGAAGCAAGTCCTATAAACTGTCTTAACTGGGTAACGGTTTGTGGTGGAGGAAGCTTAGTCAGTGCTTCAATTTTACGGGGATTTGGCTGTATTTGACCTTCCTCGACTACGAAGCCTAAATATTCTACTCGCTTTTTAAGGAAAGAGCACTTAGACAGATTCAATGAAAACCCTGCTTTTGTAAGTATGCCTAGTACTAACCGAAGTCGCTCCAGCCCTTCCGTGATGCTAGAAGACAGTATCAGGATATCATCAACATACGCTACCACGAAGGTATGCGCAAGGTTTCCTAATGCTTTCATAACTGCCCTTTGATAGACTGAGCTTGCATTCTTTAGGCCAAATGGCATAGTCAAATATTCCCATTGCCCATCCGGTGTGACGAAAGCAGTCTTCTCGATAGACGATGGATGAACCGGTATCTGATGATAACCGCTAAGCATATCAAGTGAGGTATACCACTTCGCATTACCTAATCGGGATACCTGATCAGCAATCAGCGGAAGAGGAAATCTATCTGACACTGTGTTGTCATTCAACTCCCTAAAATCTACACACATTCGATCTGAACCATCTTTTTTCTTTACGAGCAACACAGGACTTGAGAATGGAGAACAACTAGGTCTGATGATTCCGGCTTCTAATAGTTCCTGAACTTTACATCGTACAATCTCCTTTTCTTCTACACTGAGCCTATAAGGACGACGTTGAACTATACGGTTTGGATCAATTAGGTGAATCTCTAACTGTCCTGTAGTTACACGAGACTTGGCCAAGGTAAGAGGAAACGAGTCTGAAAATTCTTTTAACAAATTAGTTAATTGTGTTCTATATTCATCAGAAATATCTGTGTCAATGTTGTCAAAATTATTGCTGACCTGATTACCATGACCATTAACACCACATACGTTGATTTCTTTACTACGAGAGAAAGTAATGCTAGATGCTGACATATTTGCGACAAAA